>OX411554.1:34299603-34317103 GCA_948146395.1 Fragum whitleyi | reverse complement strand
GTTTTCTGTTGGTTTGATATTTTTACGGAATTCAAAGTAGAACCCTTCCTTCGTGACAGAAATTTAGGCGATGCCTAGAGTATTTACGAAGCAGACGGACTGATAGACTATTTCAATCTGACCCTGATCGAATACAGAGAAAAACATTTTGAACGAATCTAAGTAAAATATGAGCGTATTGTTTATTAGTTGCTCCAATATTTTTACGGAATTTGACATAGCATCCTGCGTTCGTGACAGAAGTTTAGGCGATGCCTAGAGTGTACACGGAGCAGTCGAATTAATAGACTATTTCCATCTGACCCTGCACAAATACAGTCAAAAACATTGAAATGTATCTTAATAACATATAAATGTATTGTTAATCAGTTGCCTTGATAATTTAACATAATTTAATGTAGCTCCCTGCATTCATGACAGAAGTTTAAGCGATGCCTAGAGTAATTACGGACTGAAATACTTTTTTCATCACATCCCTCTCGAATACAGAGAAAATCGCCCATTTGAATCTAAAAAAGATATGAATATCTTGTTTATCAGGAGCTTTGGTATTTTTACGGAATTTGATATAGCGCCCTGCATTCATGACAAGAGTTTAGGCGATGCCTAGAGTATATACGAAGCAGACGGATTGAAAGTCTTTTTTCATCTAACCCTGCTCGAATACAAAGAAAATCACTCCTATGAATATAAATAAGATATAAATATTTTGTTTATCAGTTGCTTTGATATTTTTACAGAATTTGATATAGCACCCCGCCTTCATGACAGAAGTTTAGGCGATGCCTAGAATATATTCGGAGCAGTCGAATTGATAGACTTTTTTTCCATCAGACCCTGCTCGAATACAGAGAAAAACATTTAAATGAATCCAAATAAGATATGAATGTATTGTTTATCAGTTACCTTGATAATTTTACAAAATTTAATGTAGCACCCCGCCTTCATGACAGAAGTTTAGGCGATGCCTAGAGTAATTACAAAGCAGACTGACTGATATACTTTTTTCAACTGACCTTTCTCGAATACTGAGAAAATCACTCAAATAAATCCAAATAAGATATAAATGTATTGTTTATCAGCTGATTTGATATTTTAACGAGATGCAATGTAGCACCCTGCCAGAAGTTTAGGCGATGCCTTGAGTAATTACGAAGCAGACGGATGGATAGATAGACTTTTTCATCTAAATTCGATTAATATGAATTATTAGTTTTATTATTAGTTATTATTAGTTGCCTATATCATTAGTTGCCTATATAATTTTACATAAATCAATGTAGCAGCATGCCGTCATGACAGAAATTAAGGCGATGCTACGATGAGTATTTACGAAGAAAATGGATCGTTACCCTATTTTTATCTAATCTTTATATAATTCGATTCATTTATCCATATATTTTGTAAATTCAAGTTTCTCAGTGTTATACCTGTAGAAATAGATAAATAACTTGCGAATTCAGGCCTTTTTATTTGCTTATTTTAGCTTATGATTTTTATGTTTTATTTTTTATACCAATCCGGAATCTTTATTTTTAATGTAAAATTACAATACAAACTTTTTTATACAAACCTATTAAATCCGAAATTCAGAACCCATAACACTACAAGCCCTTGTTATTAAATAGATCAACAGACAACGTATTGAATGCAATTCATTACGGTCATACGATACCAGATGTGCCTTGTGGCGTTTTATGGTCATAATTTTGGCATATCTCAATAAACATGTATATTTCGGGTCCTTGAAGTAACATACATCTATCGAGTAAGTGATTTACCGCTTGGTTGCAATGGGATCAATATGTAAATGTGACATCTCAAATTTAAATAACTCACACATCCTAAAATTTACATTTTGAAATTATTTTTCATTATGAATATCGATTTATATTTGGGAATAGATAAAAGAAATCTTATGCTTTAACAAGTTAATATGATTAAAACTTCATTATTACCCTTTAAATATTGATGATAAAGAATAAAAAAATTAACAAAAGATGCATATTTTGCTTCCATTATATTCTCGTATTTAACTATTAAAGAGAAGCATATATGGAAAAATACTTAAGTTATAAATAAAAAAAATGCAAGTAATTTTACAGACGGGTAGAATTACTAAAGTGTAGAAAATGCTACAAAAGCCAAGATTTCTCCAATTTGATCCAACTTGTTCAAAGTCACGGACGAGGGCTGATTTTTTGAAAGAGGATGCCTCTCAGTTTCTGCTGGTCATATAAATTATAAGATTATTATTATCTGCATATATACTTAAAATAAGTGTTCCGCTTTTTTTTAAAATCATAATTGCAAAGATTTGCTATTAAATGCCTCTTACAAGAAAAATGTTACGTGATTTTATAAGGAATCCAATCCTGCACGTTTGATATCATATTTTGAATTCATATAGAAAATAATGAATTATGAAATAAAGGCTTGATATGTAGTTTTTATGTTCATGTAACATTTTAAAGTCAAATTTATAAGACTTGGATTTACTCAACGTATTTTTGATGATTTGATGAGTGCTGGAGAGGAAATTAATATTCAAATATTTGTTCAAATATTTGCAACAATTGTTACTTCGGAAAAATATCTCCCTGAGAAGAAGTTAATAAAAAAGAAACAATGTTTAATAACTAAATAACCAATCACATCTCATCTAGATTATACCTAGGGTGGGGGCTTACACAACTTATCCAATCATGGTTATCAATGACAAAAATGGGCGGGGTTATAATTATTGCCTACAATACTCTGGGATATTTTAAGATAACGTTTACGTAAGATGGGCGGAGCTTAGGTAATCGATTATTGTGTTTTATCATTCTCTATTGACTTTTAAATCAGAAATTAAACAAATCAAAAGCGTTCCAAAATTTTTGATTTCTAAACGTATTCCCATTCAATATCTCGACCTTGCATCACAAGCTATAAGCATTTAGCGAAAACCTTATTTTTTCTACATAAACACAATTGACAGACGTAGGAATAAAATAGCCCCCTAATTTGCATGCATGCATTATTTCAATTATTTACAATAGTGTTGCGGTGACCCATAGAAATAGCGCAGTTTTTCTATGTGCAGTTGGTTGACTACATAATTGAATAACTTGATATCATTGGTTTCCATCAATTTTCGTGCTCTCTAATTGGCTGAAAAATTGGGTTAATTCCTCAATGAAAACAATTTTAAGCGAGTAGTTATTTTTTACGCTTGCGCACAAAGAAGTCCCATTAAAAACATGTTTAATTATGGAGAAATACTTCCATTTTGCCTCTTGATATTAAATCAAAGATATGAAAAGAATATTTCTTAATTTCATTGAGGTATGGAACTAAAAACATAATCACACTGTATGAATACTCGGAATCATACGGTGTGATTATGTTTTTAGTTTCATACCTAAATGAAATTAAGGAAAACTTTGTCAATCTGTTATTTGTACCAAATTATTTTCTTATTTAATTTATAATTTATGTAAAAGTAACACAAACGACTGTCCTATATCCTGAAGCTTAATTTAAAAAAAAAAAAAAACAGCTTGAATGGAAATTTATCTGATAGGATTTATCAAAATGAATAACAAAAATAAGTTTTCAGCTTTAAGTAAGCTCCAAAGTTTACAGACTGAATTAATAATTGTGAAACATTGCACTTTTTTTTCTGGCCGTTGCTAGATGGTCACGGGAGGTAGCTCTGAAATAGACTCCAAGACTAAAGTTAAGAAATTACACCATTTTTCACATTATAATTCCAAGGTAATACCACATCAACACGAAATATCTTGATTATCAATGAAATCTTAATTTATTCATCTTTCCATTAATACTTGTAATGTATACCCCTCTGAATTAAATAATTGTAATCTACTAAAAATATCCATATTTCAGGCATAATTGACCATATTACAGAGAATGTAGTTGAAAAATTTGAAAACGTTACCTAAGCAAGGGCGTAACTACCATTTCGCACAAATCAAAATGGTGTAATACACCCTCCCTCGAAAAATGTCACTGATGAATGAACATAACATCGAATCTACAGCTTATTCCATAAAGCTATAGTTACAATGTTTAGAATATTCACCAAACTCAAAACATAGAATAAGGGCGCGGACAGAGGAAATTCATCTTAAGTCAAAGATCACATGTCGCCCCGCCATTTTCGATGTAGAATTGATCTTTCGCGTCTCGATCTAACTTGTACACCTATGCGATGCTTTGCATGTGTTGCAAAAAATGTTATAGATTTACAAGTTTGAGTGAGATATAAGAATAAGGTTGTTAAGAAGAAGTCGGATTAAACTATTTTTACCCTTTGAGACAAATAGTAGCATGAAAGCGCGACTCATACTTGTACACCTATACCTATCACCAATTTAAGGTGTTTTTTTTTAAGTTTTATCCCAATATTATAAGCTGTAGTAACGGCATCTTGTCACAAGTTCTCTCAACAGCATTGCAAGAAGTTTCATTTATTTGGGATTCATATGGTGTTAGATTTTTTTGCAATATTATGTAACATGTTGATTGTTACATTTTCTGCATACTTGAAAATCCATGTTTTTATTTAAACAATAAATAATGTAAAATACATGTAGAAAAGGTCGATGTTTGTATGTATTGACTAATCAATTCGTCGGTATTCGTCAAACAGAAAAGTCAACAGACTAACTTTTATCATTTTATATCATATAACACTTAATTCCTGCTACCATTCCCCCATATCATCATTAATTAAATGTATCTATCAGAGATTCTATATTTGGGAAGTTAAGATAATAGATAATACGTCGGAGCTGGAGAAGCTTGCTTACTAAACCATTTAAGAGGAAATATTTATTTATTTTACAGAATTAAAATACCTACAGTAAAATTTTGAAATGAATTCGACACAGAATTCACATTTCTCATTTACTAAATAATTTTGAAAGATAGCTACTGTCCATAAAAGAAATCGACTGACCAGTCAAATCATTCATTTGCTTTTGGGATGACTGTTCACCTCCGTCATATTTCGCCGTTTTGTTCACTTAGGACGTCCGCTGGTCCGGTTTTGCATTTTCTGCGATTTAAAAAATGTTTACATACGTTAAACATCACTTAAATTTCAGTCATATATATATGCAAGGCAGTTGATTGAATTTAATAAAAAATAACTTTGAAGTTAAATACAATCCTGAGTCCAGAAAGATAAACGGTACATTCTGTTTAAAAAACATACCCAGATTTGTTAGCAAGTGCACGTGCAAAGCGAGGTATTATTTGCAAACAGTTTGCACCGTTTTGTCACATTGAAAGCAAGACAGATGTTTTGTATATAGAAACGTACGAACGTTTCCAACAATATTGGTAATCCGATAATGATGAAAATAGCGTATTCGAATTATATTTTATACCGGGATCTATTGCACGTTCCACATTTTGTATTTACATGAAAATGTTATTAAGGCTCTCCAAACTTTTACTTATGATCAATGCTAAGCTTTATTTTTAATCGGGCCGCTAGGCTGGTGGTTCCTTTGTTTTACATTCAGGCCGTCAGGCTGTTGGTACTAGTCGCCAGGCCGCTAGGTCACTTGGCTGATTTGTATCAGTCTTTATTTTACCTTAATGCCGCCAGTTCGCTGGGCCGCGAAACCATTGTGCCACTGTCACCATTGGATGTTAGTTCAACCAGTCTTTAATATACATTCAGGCCACCAGGCAACTATGCCGCTGGTTATTTCTGCTTTATTTCTTTAAGGTTGCCAGGCCGCTTATCCGCAGGGCCGATAAGTCGGTTATTTTATCAGTCTTTACTTAAATGCAGGCCTCCCGGCCATTTTTCTTTCAGTCCTTGTCTTACTTTCAGGCCACCAATCTGCTGGGCCGCCAAGCCGCTGGTCCGCTAGGCATTTGGTTCTCTCCAAGCAGCCCAGTGGCCAAGCGGCCTGAGGGTAAGAAATGACTGACAGAACCACCTGCCTAGCTGCACAACGGCTTTTTGACGCAATAAAGCCTGGCAGTCTGAAGGTTAAGTAAATATTGATAGAACCACTAGCTAAGCAGCGAAGGTGTAGCGACACAGCAGCCCGTTGGCCCAGCAGGGTAAAAAAACATATAAAGACAAAACGAACAAAAAGCTTAGCGGCAGAGCGGCCTTACAGCGTAGAAGACTTGCGGACTGTAGGAAAACATAGACTAATATAGCAATCAAACGAGCGGCCTGAAAATAATAAAAGAGTTTTAGAAAAACCGACCTAGCATCCCAGCGGCTAAGTGGCCTGAAGGTCAAATAAAGACTGATACAAATACCACCCTGGCGGTCCAGTAGCCTAGCGTCCCAGCAGCCCAAGCTACCTAATAGCCTGACAGCCTAGTGGTTCTTTCAGTCTTTTTTGTACATTTAGACTACCAGGCTTTATTAGGCTAACAGCCGCGTGGACGCTGGACTTCTAGGCCGCTGCACCCCTAGGCCAATGTGTCGCTAGGCTGGTGGCCCAATCTGTCTATATTTTACAATCAGGCTGCCAGGTCACTAGGCCGCCAGGCCGCTTGGCATCTAGGCTTTCGATTCGTCTGTTTTTATCTAATCTTTGGTCGCCAGGCCGCTAGGCCACACGGCCAGTTAATCTATCGGATTAATTTGTCTCCAGGCCTCCACGCCTCCACGCCGCTAGGCTTCTGGTCCATCAGTATTCATTTGACCTTCAGGCAGCTAGGTCGTTGGGCCGCTTAGCTGGTGGTTCTATCAGAATTTATTTGACATTCAGGCCGCAAGACCGGTAGCCGCTTGGCGGCTCGGCCACTTGGCTGCAAGGCTAGTGTTTCTATCAGTCAGCTTTATGACCGTCAGGCCGCGAGCTCGCTACACCGTCGGCCGTTTTGCTGGTGGTTCTAACACCCTGTATTTTACCTTCAGGCTCCCAAGCCGCATGACTGCGAGGCGGCTAGACTAGTGGTTCTATAAGCCTAAACTACAGGCTGTCGGAATGCTAGGCAGCTGAGCTGCAGGGCCGCTAGGCTGTTGGTTCTATCAGTCTTTGTTTTATTTTAGGTCGCCACGTTGCTAAATTGGTGGCTCTATCAAGGTTTTTTTTATAGATTCAGATCGCTAGGTCCATAGACTGGTGGTTCTATCAGTCTTTTTTCTACGTTTCGGCCGCCAAGCCTGAAGGTAAAACAATAACTAATGGAACAACAAGCCCGTTTTTCTTAGGCTGGTAGTTCCATCAGTCTTTATTTGACTTTCAGGCCGCTAGGTAGTTGGGTCGCTAAGCTGGTGGTTCTATCAATATTCATTTGACAGTAGGGCCTGAAGGCCGCTGGACGACTGGGCCACTTGGCTGTTAGGCTACTGGTTCTATCTGTCTTTTTTGATCTTCAGGCCGCGTGCCCGTTAGGCCGCTAGACCACAAGGCTGCTAGACTGCTTGGCTGGTTGTTCTATAACACTTTATTCAACATTCAGACAACCAATCCTATCAACCATAAATGATTAATGAATGTATTGTTTATCAGTTGCTTTGGTATTTATTTGAAAGTTATTTTATAAAGCACCCTGCCTTCATGGCAGATGTCTAGGCGAAGCCTAGAGTATTTACGAAGCAGACGGATTGATACAGTTTTATTTTTATCTGACCCAGCTCGAATAGAGAGAAAATCGTTTTTGTGAATCTAAATAAGATATGAATGTATTATTTATCAGTTGCTTTGATAATTTTAATGAATTCAATGAAGCACCCCGCCTTCATGTCAGAAGTTTTATCGATGCCTAGAGTATTTACGAAGCAGGCGAATTGATAGATTTTTTTTTTCAATTGACAGTGTTCGAATATAAAGAAAATCACCCTTTTTTTATCTAAATAAGATATGAATGTATTGTTTATCAGTTGCTTTTGTATTTGTACGTTATTAGATATAGCACCCTGCCTTCATGACAGAAGTTTAGGCGATGCCTAGAGTATTTACGAATTAGACGGATTGATAGAATTTTCTTTACTTGACCCTGCTCAAATACAGAGAAAATGATTCCCATGAATCTAAATAAAACATGAATGTATTGTTTATCAGTTGTTTTGATATTTTTACGGAATTCAATGTAGCAGCCCGCCTCCATGACAGAAGTTTAGGCGATGCCTAGAGTATTTACGAAGCAAACGGTTCTATAGACTTTTTATTCATCTAGCCCTGCTCGAATACAGAGAAAATAATTTTTATGAATCTAACTAGGATATAAATGTATTATTTATCAGTTGCTTTGATATTTTAACGGAATTCAATGTAACACCCCGCCTCCATGACAGAAATTTAGGCGATGCCTAGAGTATTAACGAAGCAGACGAATTGATAGATTTTTTTTTAAATTGACACTTTTCGAATAAAAAGGAATTTTTTTTATCAAAATAATATATAAATGTATTGTTTATCTAATGCTTTTGTATTTGTACGTCATTTGACATAGCACACTGCCTTCGTGACAGAAGTTTAGGCGATGCCTAGAGTGTTAACGAAGCTGATGGATTGATAGTCTTTTTTCGTCTGACCCTGCTTGAATACAGAGAAAATCATTCCCATGAATCTAAATAAAACATGAATGTATTGTATATCAGTTGTTTTGATATTTTTACGGAATTCAATGTAGCACCCCGCCTCCATGACAGAAGTTTAGGCGATGCCTAGAGTAGTAAAGAAGCAGACGAATTGATAGAATTTTTTTTAAATTGACACTGTTCGAATATAAAGAAAATATTTTTTTATCAAATAATATATGAATGTATTGTTTATCTAATGCTTTTGTGTTTGTACGTTATTTGACATAGCACACTGCCTTCGTGACAGAAGTTTAGGCGATGCCTAGAGTATTTACGAAGCAGAGGGATTGATAGACTTTTTTCGTCTGACCCTGCTCGAATACAGAGAAAATAATTTTTATGAATCTAACTAAGATATAATTGTATTATTATCAGTTGCTTTGATATTTTAACGGAATTCAATGTAACACCCCGCCTCCATGACAGAAGTTTAGGCGATGCCTAGAGTATTTACGAAGCAGGCGAATTGATAGACATTTTTTTTGTCAATTGACAGTGTTCGAATATAGAGAAAATCATCTTTTTTTTTTTTATCTTAGTTTAGGCGATGCCTAGAGTATTTACGAAGCAGGCGAATTGATAGAATTTTTTTTTCGATAGACAATGATCGAATATAGAGAAAATCACCCTTTTTTTTATCTAAATAAGATATGAATGTATTGTTTATCAGTTGCTTTTGTATTTGTACGTTATTAGATATAGCACCCTGCCTTCATGACAGAAGTTTAGGGGATGCCTAGAGTATTTACGAATTAGACGGATTGATAGAATTTTTTTTACTTGACCCTGCTCGACTACAGAGAAAATGATTCCCATGAATCTAAATAAAACTTGAATGTATTGTTTATCAGTTGTTTTGATATTTTTACGGAATTCAATGTAGCACCCCGCCTCCATGACAGAAGATTAGGCGATGCCTAGAGTATTTACGAAGCAGACGGTTCGATAGACTTTTTATTCATCTAGCCCTGCTCGAATACAGAGAAAATAATTTTTATGAATCTAACTAAGATATAAATGTATTATTTATCAGTTGCTTTGATATTTTAACGGAATTCAATGTAACACCCCGCCTCCATGACAGAAGTTTAGGCGATGCCTAGAGTATAAACGAAGACGAATTGATAGAATTTTTTTTTAAATTGACACTGTTCGAATAAAAAGGAAATTTTTTTTTATCAAAATAATATATAAATGTATTGTTTATCTAATGCTTTTGTATTTGTACGTTATTTGACATAGCACACTGCTTTCGTGACAGAAGTTTAGGCGATGCCTAGAGTATTAACGAAGCAGATGGATTGATAGACTTTTTTCGTCTGACCCTGCTCGAATACAGAGAAAATCATTCCCATGAATCTAATTAAAAATGAATGTATTGTATATCTGTTGTTTTGATATTTTTACGGAATTCAATGTAGCACCCCGCCTCCATGACAGAAGTTTAGGCGATGCCTAGAGTATTAACGAAGCAGTCGAATTGATAGAATTTTTCTCAATTGACAGTGTTGGAATATAAAGAAATTTTTTTTTTATCAAAATAATATATTAATGTATTGTTTATCTAATGCTTTTGTATTTGTACGTAATTTGACATAGCACACTACCTTCGTGACAGAAGTTTAGGCGATGCCTAGAATATTTACGAAGCAGACGGATTGATAGACTTTTTTCATATGACCCTGCTCGAATACAGAGAAAATAATTTTTTTGAATCTAACTAAGATATAATTGTATTATTATCAGTTGCTTTGATATTTTAACGGAATTCACTGTAACACCCCGCCTCCATGACAGAAGTTTAGGCGATGCCTAGAGTATTTACGAAGCAGGCGAATTGATAGACATTTTTTTTCAATTGACACTGTTCGAATATAGAGAAAATCATCTCTTTTTTTCATCTAAATAAGATATGAATGTATTGTTTATCAGTTGCTTTTGTATTTGTACGTTATTAGATATAGCACACAACCTTCATAACAGAAGTAAAGGCGATGCCTAGAGTATTTACGAATTAGACGGATTGATAGAAATTTTTTTTCTGACCCTGCTCGAATACAGAGAAAATGATTTCCATGAATCTAATTAAAAATGAATGTATTGTTTATCAGTTGTTTTTATATTTTTTACGGAATTCAATGTAGCACCCCGCCTTTATGACAGAAGTTTAGGCGATGCCTAAAAATTTTACGAAGCAGACGGATTGATAGAGTTTTTATCTAGCCCTGCTCGAATACATAGAAAATCATTCTTATGAACCTAAATAAGACATGAATGTTTTGTTTATCAGTCGTTTGGTATTAGTACGTTATTTGACATAGCACCCTGCCTCAATGACAGAGGCGATGCCTAGATTTTTTACGCAGAGGACGGATTAATAGATTTTTTTCCGAATACAGAGAAAATAATTCTTATGAATCTAAATAAGAAACCAATGTATTGTGTATCAGTTGCTTTATAGTTTTACGGAAATATTTCGCCGTTTTGTCCATTTGAGGACGCCCACTTGTCCGGTTTTGCATTATCTACGTTTTAAAAAATGTTTCCATGCTGTAAAGGTCGTCTTAATTTCAGTCATATATATATGCAAGTCACTAGATGGAATTAAATGAACAATAACTATGAAGTTTAATATAGTCATAAGCCCAGGAAGATAAACGGTACATTCTGTTTAGAAAGCATGTCCAGCTTTGTAAGCAAGTGCACTTGCAAAACGTGGTATGTTTGCAAGCAAATTGCACCATTTTGTCACCTAGAAAGCATGACAGATGTTTTGTATTAAGAAACGTACGAACGCTTACAATAATATTGGTAATCCGATAATGATCAAAATAGCGTATTCGAGTTATATTTTATACCGGGATCTATTGCACGTTCCACATTTTGTATTTACCTGAAAATATTGTTAAGTCTCAAACAAACTCGTGATCAATGCTAAGATTTATTTTTAATCAGGCCGTCAGTACTAGTCGCCAGGCCGCTAGGCCACTAGGCTGATATGTATCAGTCTTAATTTACCTTAAGGCCGCCAGTTCGCTGGGCCGCGAGGCCATTTTGCCACTGTCGCGATTGGCTGGTAGTACAATCTTCAAGCCACCAGGCAAGTAGGTCGCTGGTTATTTCTGCTTTATTTCTTTTAGGTTGCCAGGCCGCTTGTCCGCAGGGCCGCTAAGTCGGTTTTTTAATCAGTCTTTATTCAAATGCAGGCTTCCAGGCTACTTGTTCTTTCAGGCCTTGTTTTACTTTCAGGTTACCGGTCTGCTAGGCCGCCATGCCGCTGGTCCGCTAGGCTTTTGGCTCTCTCTTTCCTAACAGCCCAGTGGCCGAGCGGCCCGAAGGTCAAAAAGGATTGACAGAACCACATGCCTGGCTACACCGCGGCATTTTGACGTTAAAAAGCCTGGCAGCCTGACGGTAAATTAAATATTGATAGAACCACTAGCTAAGCAGCACAGAGGTCTGGCGACAAAGCAGCCCGTTGGCCCAGCGGACAAAGATACAACAGGGTAAAAGATTATATAAGGACAAAATGATCAAAAAGCCTAGCGGCCGAGCGGACTTACGGCGTTGAAGACTTGCGGACTGTTTGCAAAACAAAGAATGACATAGCAAACGAGCGGCCTGGAAATAATAAAAGAGTTATAGAATAACCGACCTAGCAGCCCAGCGGCCTAGTGGCCTGACGGTTAAATAGTGGCTGATACAACCACCACCCTGGCGGTCCAGTAGCCTAGCGTCCCAGCGGCCTAGCAGCCCAAGCTACCTAATGGCCTGACAGCCTAGTGGTTCTTTCAGTCTTTTTTGTACATTCAGTCTACCAGGCTTCATTAGGCTAACAGTCGCGTGGACGCTGGACTTCTAGGCCGCTGCACCGCTAGGCCCATGCATCGTTAGGCCGGTGGTTCAATCTGTCTATATTTTACAATCTGGCTGCCAGGTCACTAGGACGCTAGGCCGCTTGGCATCTAAGCTTTCGGTTCGTCTTTTTTATCTTATTTTTTGAACGCCAGGCCGCTTGGCTAGTTATTCTTACCGAATTATTTGCCTTCAGGCCTCCAGGTTTTTATATAGCGCAAGGCTGCAAATCCGCCACGCCGCTATGCTTCTGATTCTATCAGTGTTTATTTGACCTTCAGGCATTTAGGTCGCTGGGCCGCTAAGCTGGTGGTTCTATCAGTATTCATTTGACCTCCAGACCATAAGACCGGTAGCCGTTTGGCGGCAGGGCCACCGGGCTGCAAGGCTAGTGTTTCTATCAGTTCCTTTTTTAACCGTCAGGCCGCGAGCTCCCTAGACCGTGGGACACTTGGCTGGTGGTTCTAATAGAACAACGAGCATAGCGACCTTGGAGATAAAAGAAGACTCATAGAACAAACGACGTAGCGGCACAGCGACCTCAAAATAAGATAAAGCAGAAAGAGCCAATAGCCTAGCGGCCTGGCGACCTGAAGGTACGATAAAAACAGATACAACCACCAGCTTAGCAACACAGTAGCCTATCGCTTAAGAAGCCTAGCGGACTGGCGGTGCTTTCTCTTTCATTTTACCTTCACTTTCAGGCTGTTAGACCGCGAGGTTGCTATCAGTCTTTATTCTACCTTCAGGCTGCTAGGGCGCTAGGCCGCTTAGTTGGTGGGTCTACCAGTTTTAATTTAACCTTCATGTCACCAGTAAGCTAGGCCACTGTGCTGCTAGGCTTTTGTTTTTTTCTGGTTTATTTATTTAGGTCGCAAGGCTTCTAGGCCGCTAAGTTGTAAGATCACTAGGTCTATGTATCTATTAGTCTTACCATCAGGCTGCCAGACCGCTTAGCCACCAGGCCTTTGGGCCCTTAGGCTAGTGGTTCTATCAGTCTTTATTCTACCTGAAGGTCGCCAGGCTTTATCAGGTTGACGGGCCGCTGGGCGGCTGTTCCGCTTGACTGCAAGGTTATTGGGATGCTAGGTTGGTTGTTTTATCAGTCTTTGTTTTACCTTTAAGCAGCCAGTCTGCTAGGCCGTAAGGCCGCTCAGCTGCTGGCTCTTGGTTCTTTCTGTCTTTATTTTTCATTCGGGCCGCCAGGCCGCCCGATCACTAGGTTATTCGACCGCCGCCTAGCTGGTAGTTCTAGTATTCATTATATTACCTTTAGGCTGCCAGGCATAAAAAGATAACTAGGCCGGCAAACATCTAGGCAGCTAAGACCACATAGCTGCTGTTGAACTTGGCTGATGTTTCTATCAATCTTCGTATAACCTTCAGGCTAGGTCGCAAGACTGGTGGCCCTTTCATCTCTAATCAACTTTTAGGCCACCAGGCCTCCACCCCGCTAGGTTCATGGTTCCATCAGTCTTGGTTTTAGCTTCAAGCTGCCAGTCCACAAGGGCTCTAGGCCGCCTAATTTGTGGGCTCACCGGTTTGAATTTTACACATCGATCGTAAGTGCGCTTGGTCACTCGGATGTTAGGCTTTTGGCTCTTTTTGGTTTATTTATTTAGGTCGCAAGGCTGCTAGGTCGCTAAGTTGTAAGACAACAGGGCCCCTAGGTCTATGTATCTATCAGTCTTACCGTCAGGCTGCCAGACCGCTTAGCCATCAGGCCGTTGGGTCCTAAGGCTAGTGGTTCTATTAGTCTTTATTCTGCCTGAAGGTCGTCAGTCTTTATCATGTTGACGGGTCTCTAGACTCCTGTTCTGCTTGGCTGCGTAGCAACTGGGCTGCTAGGCTGGTTGTACTATCAGTCTTTGTTTTACCTTTAAGCCGCCAGTCGCTATGTCGTAAGGCTGCTGAGCTGCTGGTCCTTGGTCCTTTCTGTCATTATCTTTCCTTCAGGCCGCTAGGCAGCTAGGCTGGTGGAGAAAAAGAGAGAGGGAGAAAGGGGAGCGAGAGAGAGGGAAAGGGTTGCTGGGCTGGTGGTTCTATCAGAAACACACACTCATACACAGAAATAGAGAGAGAGAGAGAGAGAGAGAGAGAGAGAGAGAGAGAGAGAGAGAGAGGGAGGGGGGGAGAGAGAGAGAGAGAATGAGAGAGGGAGAGAGAGAAAGGGGGTTGCTAGGGTGGTGATTCTCTCAGAAACACACAATTACACAGAGAAAGAGTGAGAGATAATGAGAGGAAGATAGAGAGGGAAAAAAGAGAGAGTGAGAGGTTATATCAGAAACTCATACACACACATACCGTGGAAGGGAAAGAGAAGAGAGAGCGAGCGAGAGATAAAGAGCCAGAGGGAGAGAGCGAGAAATATAGAGAGAGGGTTGCTAGGCTAATAATTCTATCAGAAACCCACACACACATAAACAGAAAAAGAGAGATAGCGAGAGAGATAGAGGGAGAGATAGGAGAAAACTGGAAAGAGTGAGAGAGAGAGAGAGAGATAGAGAGAGGGTTGTTAGTCTGGTGGTTCTTTCAAAAACATATACGCGCACTTTCCGATGAAGAGAGAGTAAAAAAGGAAAGAAAAGAGAGAGGGAAAGAAAAAGAGAGAGAGAAAAAGAGAGAAAGAGAGAGAGAGAGAGAGAGAGAGAGAGAGAGAGAAAGGGGGTTGCTAGGGTGGTGATTCTCTCAGAAACACACAATTACACAAAGAAAGAGTGAGAGATAATGAGAGAGAGCGAGAAGGAGAGAGAGAGAGAGGGGGGGGATGATAGGCTGGTGGTTCTATCAGAAACTCACACACACATACAAGGAAAGAGAGGAAGAGAGGGTGGGAGAAAAAAGAGAGGAAGAGGGAAAAAGAAAGAGAGTGACCGTGAGGGAGAGGATTAATAGGCTGGTGGTTCTATCAAAAATACACATTCACAGAAAGAGAGAATGAAAAAGATAGACAAAGAGAGAGAGAGAGAGTAGGAAGGAAATAGAGATAGGGAGAGAGAGAGACAGAGAGAAAGAGAAAGACAGAATGTTGCAAGGCTGGTTGTTCAATCACAAACACACACATATACACAGTAAAAGAGAGACAGATAGAAGGAAAGAGGGAGAGCGAGAGCGAGAGAGAGAGAGAAAGAGAGAAAGAGAGAGAGAGAGAGAGGGGGTTGCTTTGCTGGTGGTTCTATCAAAACACACACATACATACAGAGAGAGAGAGAGAAAGAGAGAAGGAGGGAGAGAGAGAGAGTAAGAGAGAGAGGGAGAGAGATAGAGAAAGTGAAGTAGAGAAAGCGAGAGGAAAAAGGAGAGAAAGAGGGTTGCTAGGCTGGTGGTTCTATCAAAAACACACACACATACAAAGAAAGAGACAGAGAGAGTGAAAGAGAAAGGGAGATATAGAGAGACAGACAAGAAAGAGTGAGATAGAGAGAGTGAGGGAGAGAGCGAGAGAGAGAGAGAGGGTTGCTTGGCTGGTGGTTCCCTCAAGAACACACAATTACACAGAGTAAGAGAGAGAAAAAATGAGTGAGAACGAGAGAGGGGGTCGCTAGGCTGGAGGTCCTATTAGAAACACTCACACATATACACCAAATAAGAGAGGAATACGGAAAGAGAAAAAGAGGAAGAAAGAGAGTGAGCAAGAGAGAGATGGTTAGTAGGCTGGTGGTTTTATCAAAAACACACATACCGAGAAAGAGAGGGAGAGAGAGCAAGAAATAGCGAGATATAAAGAGAGAGAGGAAGAGAGGGAGAAATAGAGAAAGAGAGGGTTGCTAGGCTTGTAGTTCTATCAGAAACACACACATACACAGAAAAGAGAGAGAGAGAGTTAGAGAGATTGAGGGAGAGATAGAGAGAAAACAGGAAAGAGAGAGGGTTGGGTAGAGAGAGACAGAGAGAGGGTTGCTAGGCTGGTGGTTCTTTTTGAAACATATACACTCATCCCGAGAAAGAGAGAGCAAGAGAGTAAGAAAGGAGAGAGAAAAAGAGAGAGAGAAAGAGAGAGAGAGAGAGGTTGCTAGGCTGGTGGCTCCATCAGAAGCACACATCCATATACAAAAATAGAAAAAGATAATGAGAGAGTGAAAAGAGAGAAAAAAACAGAGAGAGAGAGAGAGAGAGAGGGGAATGCTAGGCTGGTGGTTCTATCAGAAACTTACACAACCATACACCCAAAAAGAGAGGAAGAGGGAAAGAGAGAAAGTGGGAGAGAGAGAGTGACCGAGAGGGAGAGGGTTAGTAGCTGGTGGGTTCTATCAAAATCACACATTCAAAGAAGAGAGAGAGAGAGAGAGAGAGAGAGAGAGAGAGAGAGAGAGAGAGAGAGAGAAGAGAGAGAGAGAGAGAGAGAGAAGAGAGAGAAAGGGAGAGAGTAGGAAGGAAAGAAAGAGAGAGAGAGAAAGGGAGAGAGAAAGCCAGAAAATTACAACGCCGGTGGTTCCATCACAAAGGCACACACAGACATATGCAGAAAAAGAGAGACAGATAGAGAGAAAGAGGGGAGGAGCGAGAGAGAGAGAGGGTTGTTAGGCTGGTAGTTTCTATCAAAGCCACCCACACAGACATATGCAGACATATGCAGAATATGAGAAAATGTGGGAAAAAGCGAGAGAGAAGGAGAGAGAGAGTAAGCGCGAGAGAGGGAGGGTTGCTTTGCTGGTGGTATTATCAAAACACACACATACATACACAGAGAGAGAGAGAGAGAGAGAGAGGAGAGAGAGAGAGAGAGAGAGAGAGAGAGAGAGAGAGAGAGAGAGAGAGAGAGAGGGAGAGGGAGAGAGAGGAGAGAGAGAGAGAGAGAAAAAAAAGAGAGAGAGAGAATGAAAGAGAGAGAGAGAATGAGAGAGAGAGAAGTAGAGAAAGAGAGAGAGGTTGAAGGAGAGTTGAAGAGCTTCTATCAGAAACCACACACACATACAAAGAAAGAGAGAGAGACTGGAAAGAGAGAATGAGATAGAGAGAGTGAGGGGAGAGAATGAGGGTTGCTTGGCTGGTGGTTCTATTAGAAACGCAATATAACAGAGATAAAGAGATTGTAAATGGGAGAGAACGAGAAAGAGAGAGAGGGGA
>OX411554.1:33884007-34299403 GCA_948146395.1 Fragum whitleyi | reverse complement strand
TAGTCCGTATGAGAGATCTTAAAATGCCAGTATATCGTCGATGTTATCACAAAACCTCGTAACTGCAGCTTGATCAAAGCTGTAGTTACGATGCTTTAGAATAACATCGACGATATGCATGCCTTGGGTGAGAAGTAACAGGAAAATATAGAAAATACAAAAAATATACATTAGGTATACGTTTACGACAAAATTTCGACTTTAAGACGGTAGGGCTGTAGTTTCGAGCCTCTGGCATCCGAGTAATTGGTCGGTGGCCTCAATTTTATTGCCTCAAATACAGAAACCATACTCCGTTATTGTTTTAACTATTGAAGGCTGTGAAAATAATTGAATTCAGATAAATCACAAAACCGCAAGAATAAGCAACTTCCCGGAATTCGTACATTCAATCAATGTATATAGCTTGAGCCGTTGCTCTTTGCCAAATAGCTTTGAAATGTATGAAAGATAATTGAATTTCCTCGTTATGCATGTATTGTTCCATTTCTAGGTTGTTAAGAACCAGAAAATTTAGAAAATACCGAAATATTAAAAACCAAAAATAAGCTAGCATGCTTTTCCCTTTTTCAAAATGTCATAGACATGACTATAAATTCGAGTCTTTAGTGCCCGAATAATTAAAAAGTGACATTGAATCTAGGCTTGAAATAAAGAATTCATACTCTTTTTTATTTTAAAGAATTAAAAGTGGTAAAAAATAATAAGAAACGGTTTAAGAAAATCTCCAAAAAATGGACACAAACCCAATTTTGAGCAAAAATCATGGAATAGGTGCCACATGACCAGGGTATACACGCAAACCATTACATAATGAATCTTTTTGTATTTATCATTTAATAGACAATTGAATTCCCTTTATATAAATGTGCGGTTTTATATTATTGCATTACAATTTTGTGAGTAATAGAACGTTTACTATGGACAAGTTAACTAGCGAGATCAAAATGCCTCGTTTTTTCGCTGTCCCTAGAGCCGGCTTCCAAAAAAGTATGTAAGATTTTGTTTTCTTTTTCTCATAAATTGTTGGTCTAGATGTGTATGAACGTATCGTAAAATATGAAATTAAAATATTTCATATTTAGAGAGAAATGTCAAAAAAACATTTTGTCTGTCATTGTCTGTCATCGTCTGCTGTCTGAAATTGTCTGTCAAAAAAATCGCAAAATTTTAAAAGGGCGTAATTAAAAAAATACTTGAGATATATCATCGAAAATTTGTACAAAAGTTAACCATAAATATAGTTTATATTGTGGAAAAAATCGTGGGAATATATTTGTTACTTAATGAGAAAATTGAAATTTAGTTTTTCAATTTACTCTAGGCATCGCCTAGAGTACTCTAGGCAACGCCTAGAGTTGTCTGTCAAACCAGTGACCGTCTGTCAAAATTTCCCAAATATTCAAAGTTGTATAGTTTCCGAACATCCGAATATTTTTCAACGAAATTTGAATCAAATCTTCTTTGAATGATGATTTATCGATTTATTGAGTTTCGTCGAAAAAAAAGGGGACAATATCGGAAATACAAGGGGGATAAGTTTGTCTGACAGTTTAGGCGATGCCTAGAGTAACCGAAATTTCACCCCGGGTAACACGGGTTAGGGACAGAAAAAATAACAATTTAAAGGTGTTAAAATAGTCCAAAACATGTAAAAAAAATAAAAAAACCTGAAAAAAAAAGTATCAAAAATTGCCGCCCCGAGGTCAACCAGTCTCGCCCCTAAGCAGACAGACAGACAGACAGACAGACAGACAGACAGACAGACAGACAGACAGATAGATAGATAGATAGATAGATAGATAGATAGATAGATAGATAGATAGATAGATAGATAGATAGATAGATAGATAGATAGATAGATAGATAGATAGATAGATAGATAGATAGATAGATAGATAGATAGATAGATCTTAGTTTCAAGGATAGGACAAGTAGTCAGGGTCGGTAAACAGTCTATGGCTCCCAGTCTATACTTCAGTACGTCACATTTTGGGTACGAAACCGAGTGAAGACTCATCAATAAAGAGAATTTTGTACAATCTCAATTTTATAAAACCTTCAAAAAAATTAATGACTGGATTAGTATTTTAACGTAATTTCAAGCTTAAGCCTTTTCCTCAGTGATTTGATCACTCTACTTGGTCATTTAGATGTCTGAACTATAAGTTTCCAATTAAATTTGGTAGGTCACGGATCGACACTAACAGCATACTAAACTATGCCCTTCTTCTTCTTCTTCTTCCAATACTGCACATAAACCTCTCTGGGGCATCATCGTACAGCAGTGTATGTTCAAAGTCGTTGTGCGGCAGACAAACAGGTAAAAATAACAAACTGTGCAGGATTAAAAGCAATAAAAACACAACTGGTGCTTATGGTACGATGAGCCCCCCTTTGAACGCCTCTAGGCTGGGTGCTGCAGTCAGATGCACTGGTAGGCTGTTCCACAGTCGAGTTGCTGACGGGAAGAATGAGTATTTGAAGCAGTCGGTCCTACAAAATGGTATGTGGAATCTGTGGCCATATCCATGTCCGCCTAGTGTTAGAGGGTGGAAAAAGCATGGAGCAGGGATGTCAATAAGGGAATGTGTGATGCGATATACCATCACCAGCTTAGCATTCGTACGTCGTTGTTGCAGTGATGGCCATCTGAGGTTGGATATCATCTCTGAGGTGCTGCTGGTGGTTCTGTAGTCTCCTGTAACAAAACGTGCCGCACGAAGTTGGACTGCCTCGAGTTGATTGATGTTTGTCATTGTATGTGGGTCCCAAACAGTACTGGCATATTCCAGGATGGGTCTTACAAGAGTGGTGTAGGAACGTGTTTTAATATCTCGTGGGCAGGATGTAAGGTTTCTTCGGAGGAAAGCAAGAGAGTTGTTTGTCTTTTTAGTAGTAGCTTGGATGTGGGCGTTCCAGGATAGATTACTTGCGATGTTGACACCAAGGTACTTGCCGCTTTTCACACATTTAAGATGTTGACCATGTATGCTGTAGTTGTGGATTAGTGGGTTTCTCTTACGTGTGATTCTGATGACTTCACATTTACTGGGGTTGAAAGACATCATCCACTTCCTTTCCCACTCTTGTAATTGGTCCAGGTCCTCGTGGAGGGATTTAGAGTCAGATTCTGAAAGAATTTTCTGATAGACAAGGCTGTCATCTGCAAATAATCGGCTTGTCGAAGATACTATCTGGGGCATGTCGTTGATGTAGAGTAGAAACAACAATGGGCCAAGGACTAAGCCCTGAGGAACTCCAGAGGTAACAGGGGCAGAAGACGAGCTGTGACCTTCAACAACAACTTGCTGGCTGCAGTTTGACAAGAAGCTCTGGGGCCTGTTTCATCAAAACATTTAAGACTTATTTTTGTCTTACCTATGACTTGGCTCATATATAGTTCAAAAATCATGTATCACCAATCTATCTATACCTATGTAAAGTGATTGTTGATGTTACTGTTTCGAAAGACATCAGTAAGACAAAAAAATGTCCTAAATGTTTTGATGAAACAGGCCCCTGGATCCATTGTTTTACGTTTCCCCGAATTCCATAGTGATCTACCTTTGCCAGAAGTTGCTGGTGGGGAACTACATCAAACGCTTTACTAAAATCAAGCAGGATGGCATCAATTTGTTCTCCTTCGTCTAGAGCAGATGACAGGTCTTGCAGGGTAAGCAGGAGTTGACTCTCAGTTGATCTCTTTTTGCGAAAGCCATGTTGTTGGTCTGATTAGATTTTATGTTGATCAAGATGTCACATGATCTGGCTATGAATAATATGTTCTAGGAGTTTGCAGCATATTGAGGTTAGTGAGATGGGTCGATAGTTTGCAGGGTTGCTGCGGTCGCCTTTTTTGAAGATTGGGGACACGTTAGCCTTCTATCAGTCATTTGGAGCTGCACCTTGTTCTAGTGATGAGTTGAAGACAAGGGAAAGTGCTGGAGTTAGGTCCTCCGCATAGTCCCTAAGAAAGCGTGTGGGTATTTTGTCTGGTCCTGCAGCCTTGTAGGGATTCAGGTCAAGAAGAAGCTTGGTTATACCCTTTGCTGTGGCACAAAAATTAGGCATTTCAGGAAAGCTCTTCCCTTCCATCTTTGGAACGTCAGATGTGTATTCTGTTGCAAAGACACTACTGAACTGCTGGTTCAGGAAGGAAGTATGCCCCACCAAGCCCCACAGTACAAAATGACGCCCCATGGGTTTGAGCAATGTGTGTAGGGGTCATCTAATGTTTTTTATATAGGAAAACACATTTTTAATCATGAGTCCAAGTTTTATTTGTCTGTCTTAAAAATAAGCGAGATATTAATGAAAATATTTTATGATTAACGTAGTTCAGTTACGACCCCACGCCCTACCAATTTAATGGACGATAAGCAATTTGTTAGTATCAATTCTAACAAAATACGACTATATCAGTGTATAATATGGCTGTATATTAAATAATTACAGACATCTTTATTTTATTTTCAGGTTACGAAGATATTTCAAATTCAACACGGAACAGTTCAAAGGGACAGTACTCTTCAACGTTTAGTCAGAGGCGCATTGGGGAAAACCGATCGATAGTAAGAGTAAAGTGTGGATGTTAACCCATTCCCACACAACTCTGGAGTCTTACTAAACATTATGCTGTATTAACAATGTTTTATCAAATTTGAATGAAAACAAATGCAGGAGGGGGATTTCTTTTAATTTACAATGAACAATTTTCAGTAGGTTTACTTGATCAGGATTGGCATCTTGTTCAGGTTTAAACTTTGTAACTTTAACTTTTAACTTTATCGCCATTGGACTATCATAATATCGTTTATTTAATTATTGGCAAAATAAATAAAAAATACATGCATTTTATTATGTCTTAAAATAATGATGTTATGGTCCTTAAAAGGACCGTTGGTATGACAATATGCAGCTGTATGCAGCTTCCGCACAAAGTAGTTCCGAAAAAAATCTGTCCCATTTGGAGGAATATTTATATTTTTGCCCATATATATTAAAATATAAGATATACTCTCTTCATCTCTTAAATAATAATTTGACGAATAAACTAACATCAGATTTGCAATCATGCATGTGCACATCTGAACCTACTTATAAGAACCGGGACCATGAAGTCTTGCGGGTTCACAAACGTTTAATACAACAAACTTTTTTATTGAGGAATGATTACGTGACAGATGTGTCAATGGCCTATTTTGTCAATCAACAAAGGGCAATAACTCATAAAATATGATAATTAGAGTTATGGTTCATGTGCACTGCTGTTTCTAGCTCGCATACTTTTTGATTTATGCTCTGGACATTAAAGGTCTATGGACGGATAGACGGACATAAATTCGCACATTTGAATAATGTTATAAAAACATAATACATGTAAAAATAGGAATGTAATATAGTTTTTGTGTTAATATGACAAAATGGGACCGGTTGAAGGCAAATGATGTTGTGTAATCAAAACCCCAGAGCTGCAAGCTGTGGTTTCGAGATTTTCGTTGTACATCAACAAAATGCAATGAGAGAGCAATTATTGGGTATATATAATTATATATATAAATATATTTTTGGTTTATCCACTCTGTTAAATAGGGCATTTTTACGATATTAATTTAATTCTATCGACGCTCGTCTGCTTCTTCCTATTTTTTCCTTTAATGTCTTTCCAGTGTGTACTTCCTGAAAACTAAACAAATAAACAAAATAAAATCAACAAAATAAATAAATAAATGTAAAAAAAAAAGGACTCAGAGTAGAGCCACGTCCACGTCGTTGAGTCTGGAAACATCCCAGTATGGCTAAGAGTTCGACATAATAGAGTTGTTCAACCAAAACATCATATATGCAGCTATAAAAAATTCAATCCCGATCAAGATGCTAATCCTGATCAAGTAAACCTACTGAAAATTGTTCATTGTAAAGTCAATGAAATCCCCCTCCTGCATTTTTAGCTCACCTGAGCACGAAGTGCTCAAGGTGAGCTATTGTGATGGGCTGCTGTCCGGCGTCCGTCGTCCGTCGTCCGTCGTCCATCGTCCGTCGTCCGTCGTCCATCGTCCGTCGTCAAACTTTACCTTGTGTGCACTCTAGAGGCCACAATTTTGGCCCAAATGTCTTGAAACTTGGTCAGAATGTTTGTCTCCATCAAATCTCGGTCAAGTTCGAAATTGGGTCAAGTGGGGTCAAAAATGGGGTCAAGGGGTCAAATTTTAGAAAAACCTTGTGGGCACTCTAGAGCCCACATTTGTGGCCCAAATGTCTTGAAACTTGGTCAGAATGTTTGTCTCCATCAAATCTCAGTCAAGTTCGAAATTGGGTCAAGTGGGGTCAAAAATGGGGTCAAGGGGTCAAATTTTAGAAAAACCTTGTGTGCGCTCTAGAGACCACATTTGTGGCCCAAATGTCTTGAAACTTGGTCAGAATGTTTGTCTCCATCAAATCCCGATCAAGTTCAAAATTGGGTCAAGTGGGGTCAAAAATGGGGTCAAGGGGTCAAATCTTAGAAAAACCTTGTGTGCGCTCTAGAGACCACATTTGTGGCCCAAATGTCTTGAAACTTGGTCACAATAATTGTCTCCATCAAATCCCGATCAAGTTCAAAATTGGGTCAAGTGGGATCAAAAATGGGGTCAAGGGGTCAAATCTTAGAAAAACCTTGTGTGCGCTCTATAGGCCATATTTTTTGCCCAAATGTCTTGAAACTTGGTCACAATAATTGTCTCCATCAAATCTCGATCAAATATTAAATTGGGTCAAGTGGGATCAAAAAGGGGGTCAAGGGGTCAAATCTTGGAAAAACCCTGTGTGCCCTCTAGAGGCCATATTTATGGCCCAAATGTCTTGAAACTTGGTCAGTATGTTTGTCTCCATCAAATCTCAGTCAAGTTTGAAATTTGGTCAAGTAGGGTCAAAAATGGGGTCAAGGGGTCAAAACTTAGAAAACCTTGTGTGCACTCTAGAGGCCATATTTTTGGCCCAAATGTCTTGAAACTTGGTCACAATGTTTGTCTCCATCAAATCTCGGCCAAGTTTTAAATTGGGTCAGGTGGGGTCATAAAATTGGTTCAAAGGGTCAAATATAAGAAAAACCTTGTGTGCACTCTAGATGTCATATTTTTGGTCCAAATGTCTTGAAACTTGGTCAGAATGTTTGTCTCCATCAAATCTCGGTCAAGTTTGAAATTGGGTCAAGTGGGGTCAAAAATTGGGTCAAAGGGTCAAATATAAGAAAAACCTTGTGTGCACTCTAGAGGCCATATTTTTGGTCAAAATGTCTTAGAAATTGGTCAGAATGTTTGTCTCCACCAAATCTCGGTCAAGTTCGAAATGGGTCAAGTGGGGTCAAAAACGGGATCAAGGGGTCAAATCTTAGAAAAACCTTGTGTGCACTCTAAAGGCCATATTTTTTTCCCAAATGTCTTGAAAGTTGGTCAAAATAATTGTCTCCATCAAATCTTGGTTAAGTTTAAAAATGGGTCAAGTGGGGTCAAAAATGGGATCAAAGGGTCAAATCTAAAAAAAAACTTGTGTGCACTCTAGAGGACATATTTTTGGCTCAAATGTCATGAAACTTGGTCAGAATGTATATCTCCATCATATCTCGGTCAAGTTCAAATTGGGTCAAGTTGGGTCAAAAATGGGGTCAAGGGTTCAAATCTTGGAAAAACCTTGTGTGTACTCTAGAGGCCACATCTTTGGTCCAAATGTCTTGAAACATGTTTGTCTCCATCAAATCTCAGTCATGTTCAAAATTGGGTCAAGTGGGGTCAAAATTGGGGTCAAGGGGTCAAATCTTTAAAAATAGAAAACATGTTTACTCAAATACCTTGAAACTTGGTCAATATGTTTGTTTGAAACCTAGGTCAAGTTTGAAATTGCCTTGAAATCTTACACAAGTTTGATAGAGGGTCAAAAACGTTTTTTAGTACTTTAGAGGCAACATTTTTAACTGAAATGATTTCTTCTTGATCTCTTTGACTTTTGTTTAGCCATGCATCAGGTGAGCGCTTTAGGGCCAATGGCCCTCTTGTTTTTTATTTAAATTTGATAAAACATCGTTAATACAGCATAATGTTTTGTAAGACTCTATTCACAACAGCAGCATTGTGTGGGAATGGGTTAACATCCACACTTTACTCTTACTATCGATCGGTTTTCCCCAATGCGCCGTGTCATAAACGACAACTTCTGTTGACCTCTGACTAAACGTTGAAGAGTACTGCCCCTTTGAAATGTCCCGTGTTGAATTTGAAATATCTTCAAAACCTGAAAATCATTAAAGGTGTGGGTAATTATTCAATATAAAGCTTATTATACACGCATATAGTCGTATTTTGTTAGAATTGATACTAACAAATTGCTTATCGTCCATTGAAATGGTAGGGCGTGGGGTCGTAACTGAACTAGGTTAGTCATAAAATATTTTCACTTATATCTCGTTTATTTTTTAAGATAGACGAATACAACTTGGACTCATGATTAAAAATGTGTTTTCCTATACAAAAAAGATAAAATGACCCCTAGACACATTGCTCAAACCCGTGGGGCGTCATTTTGTACCGTGGGGGCTTGGTGGGGCATACTTTCTCCGTTGGGCATAGTTTAGTATGACTGGTCCTCTGACCCAAGACCTGTGGTTTTTCAGGAGGACTGGTAGAAGATGCCATGCTGCAGGTCCTTCGGGCCTGTAGAAGATTGGCATATTATTTTGAAAGCTATCCTCGTTTGAAATATAGCTTCTTTTCCAATACCCAATTTTTCCAATACCCTTTGTAAACGAAAGTGGCAATTTCTTCTTTTTCCACATATTTTGCATACATTTTATCCTATAAATTGCTTAAAAATATTTATAAAGTTTTATGGGAGAACCTGTTATTATCAGAGAGGACCTGTTAGTTCTAGAGCTAATAGGTCCTTGCGGCAGGTGGCTAAAAGTAGTTAGTGTCAAACCCTGTAGGTTCTGGGGGCGCGGACTGAGATGATAGATAATGTGAGCTTTGTTCTGAACAAGAAATTGAGGACATGTATCACTTTCCTCATTGTTTGTTGAGTTATTAGCTCCACTGGCTGAAAGCCACTGGGGCTATTGTCATGCATTGTGTCCATAGTGCGTCCTTCCGTGCGTCCATTCATAAACTTTTCTTTAAACATCTTCTCCTCAGAAACTACTGGATGAATTTCAACCAAACTTCACAGGAATGATTCTTGGGTGACCATCTTTCAAAGTTGTTCAAGAAATTTTGATCCAAAGAAAAACATGGATTTAATGGGCGTGGCTAATTTCCAAATATGGTAATCAGATGGAAAATATGCCTTTTTGGGTGGAGGTTATTTCTCAATATGTTATATAGTGGAAACTCTGAAAAAAAAATCATTTTCTCAGAATGATACTGATGGATATCAATCAAACTTTTTTTGTATGATCTTTGGGTCACCCATTGTGCATCTTAAAAATTATTGTGATTGAATGAAAAATATCTACAATCAAAATTTTGCAGTATATTGTGTAGTAACATTCTGTTAGTGTTGAAATTTTATATTTGGATTTTAACCAAATTTCACTAGAATGATCCTTAGGTGACCCATTATCAGACTGCACAAAATCATAGTAATTGAATGAAAAATATGTGTGTAACAGGTAGAGGTCAATTTTCAATTTTTTTCACTGATCATGAGTTTTTTATGCAGAAATATTTCAGCATATGACACTTATTTACTTGAAATAAACATTCACTCATTCATTCACTTCAATTCTCGTTTAAACAGCCTTATCATCCTCTAATAATCATTATCAGGATATTCAGGCCTGTGGAGCCAATCAGGCCCTCAAGGGCCTCTAGTCACAAATGTATCGTGATTTTTGCTCTGGTAGGGTGGAGCCTAAGTAACAGGTTGTTGCACTTTAAGTTAAGGTAAATCAGCTTTTATTTACAACGACTTACTTCTATAAATAGTTTATATAAATAACTTGAGACCTTAAATCATAGGTTGGTTATCAAATCCTCGTAACTTCAGCTTGTCCAAGCTGAAGTTACAAGGCTTTGGTAACATAACAATGAAATTTGTTCACTTTCTCTGAGCATGTAAATCCTTCTTGTTTTAGGGTACAGTTATTTGTACGTGTTAATGGTAATTGCGGACTAGACAGAATTCAAAATATTGAAAAGTAAAATGGCCAAATTACATCAAGGCCAGGCCCTACCAGTTGAATAATAACGCTGAATGAAAAATATATACCGTATATATTTACAATATTTGGAGTTGTGGTTGAAGTGAGACATCATGGTTTTTTACTTTCAGTTGCAGAGAAGAATAAAATGGCCTCTATTAGTTTGGATTTAGACATGCTAAAAGAGATACCAGGTTACAAGGCTGTTCTGAAGTCTGTGGTCAAGTCACTCATTCAAGTACTTGTAAGTATAAACCTTTCCTGTTGGATTTTTGACTGGGCCATTTTCTTAGAAGTATGTTTACCATGGTTTATTTGACCCGAATATGACATCTGTGGAAAAATGCTTGAATAACAATTCGATATATTTGTGACCAGTCACACGAAAAGGTACCATCCAGGAACTCTGTAAAATGAATATTTGAAAAAGAGATTGATTCTAGTACAGGACAACCAGAGGTTGCATTTCAAAAATTCTTTCACTGGAAGGTAGATTTAAAACTTTAGATTCAGAAACTCAGCACACTGGGGAAAGTTTCGACCCTAGTCAGTCCGCGCAAACAGTGCAGTCTGACTAGGGTTGACACTTTACACACTACCCAGATGGTCCCTTTTCGTGTGACGGGTAACATTCCATCAATTAGCAAAATACTTCTTACATTCAATACCATTTGTTGTTCATTCCTAGGGAAGCATGTGCAATGCCGAGTATGAATGATCAGCAGGGGTCAGATTCAGGTCAATAAAAGTGTGCTATAGTAAGCAGCCAACAAGGGAAACTTGTGACAAGCAATTTCTTCAGGGTCCATTATATTTTATTTTTTATCAAATATAAAAATCTAAAGGATACTGTACAGAAAATGATTAAACCTGTATGAAATAATTCTGGGTTTAATAAATGCTGAGTAAAAGTAATATCTGGAAGTAGCTTAGACAGCGAAATACTTTTCATCGTCGATTTGTTAGATATTGGTTAGTTTATGTGACGCAGATGTTTTAACCCTTGTCGTACTGAATAAAAATAAAAAAATCATTAAATTCAAGGTGCTCAAAAAACTGGATACCCCGATAGAAAGCCAGTATTTAATTTGAAATTTATGTATAGTTATTAGACATTATTGATTAAAAAAGGAAAACCAGGTGGTATAGACTAAGTTCAGACTGCACATATATGCAGGCTGATCATTGTCTATAGCTACTGCCAAAGTGGGAATATTCCGGGTTCAACATGACAAGGGTTATATGATGATTAATTTGAAATACCATTATTGTTGTATCAAACTCTATGTTGTTGGTACTTATCTTATGTTCCCTTCAAGATGATCCCAAAAAGTACCTAAAGATAATGGTTAATTCATCAAATAAGATAAAAGACATCAGTAAAAATAATTTCTAAACAAAACCCTAAATTGATGGCTACAGATTAGAATCACCAAGACAATATGATTAAAATGAGTACCTAAAACAACAGACATGTGTTGATATTATCAAGATTGAATCTACTGTATTTTTAGCTCCACTGGCCAAAGCCCACTGGGGCTATTGTCATGGTGTTG
Source organism: Fragum whitleyi (assembly GCA_948146395.1). Classification (NCBI taxonomy): domain Eukaryota; kingdom Metazoa; phylum Mollusca; class Bivalvia; order Cardiida; family Cardiidae; genus Fragum; species Fragum whitleyi. Next base: position 34,287,676 of record OX411554.1, on the reverse strand, counting down.
TGTCCGTTGTGTGTCCGTCTGTCTGTCCATCCATCCGTGCGTCTGGTTGTATACTTTTTCTTTAAAAATCTTCTCCTCTGAAACTACAGGATGAATTTCAACCAAACTTCACATGAATGATCCTTGGGTGACCCTCTTTCAAATTTGTTCAAGAAATTTTGATCCAATAAAAAAAGTGGTTTTAATGGGTGTGGCTAATTTCCAATTATACTAATATGTGAGTTTTCTCAGATTCTAATTGATGGATACCGATTAAATTTTACATGAATGATCCTTTGTTGACCCTTTAGTCTACAAAAAATTATTGTGATGGATGAAAAATATGTATTTTATGGGCGGAGGTCATTTCTCTATATGTTATACAGTGGAAACTTTGAAATTCATTTTCTCAGAATGTAATTGATGGATATCAGCCAAATTTCACAAGAATGATCCTTGAGTGACCCTTTATATGTGTGCCAAAAAGTTTTGTGATCGGATGAAAAATATGTATTTTATGGGCGGAGGTCATTTCTCTATATGTTATATAGTGGAAACTTTGAAAATCATATGCTCAGAATATAAGTGATGGATATCAATCAAACTTTAGTGGTATGATCCTTTGGTGACCAATTATCATGCAGCCTAAAATAATTGTGATTGGATGAAAAATGTATCTTTAATAGGTTTGAGGTCATTTCTCAATATGTTATATAGAGGAAACTTTGAAAATCATTTTCAACATCAGTACAATCCAAAATATCTTAAAATCAAGTCAAAACTTTCATTTGCTATTACAAGAATTTCAAGCCTGTGGAGCGACTCAAGCCATTCATAGCTTTCTAGTTTGGAACTGTTTTTGTTTCAGTTACAGCAACTTTCAGAACACACATCGGAGGAATCTATAATTCTAACAGCCAGCGTAAATGACTTCTCATTGTCACATCTTGGGTCCACCCTTGGCAAAGGATTTTTGGATGGCAGGGAGGAAATTAAATCTCAGTTTCTTGGTTACTGTTTAAAAGGTAGGTATTCTTTCAGTATTTCATGAGGACTGGTTACATTCACCCAAATTTCAAAGATATGATTATCCCATTCTGAAAGGCATCAAATATTGGTTTGGCAGGGGTTTAGTATGACATCATCAAAATGAGGTTCCAGAGACCCAAGGCTCATAGAAGTCCTTGCTGAAGGTATGGGTTTTCTAGATTTGTTTTTCTTTTTATTAGCTTAACTATTTGTAGAAACTTGTTGAAAGGAGTATTAGACCCCATTCAAACAAACAAAACAAGATCTGACAAATGTGAGCGGAAGTGATTAAAGTCTTTGACAACCCAGTCATAAAATAGACTTTAAAGGTAGGACAGTAAGGTGTCTCAGGTCCACTTCATGGCTTCTTGTTTTTAGCTCACCTGAGTACAAAGTGCTCAAGGTGAGCTATTGTGATTCTACAATGTCCGTCGTCCTTCGTGCGTCGTCCACAATTTCTTTAAACATCTTCTCCTCCTAAACCGGTGGGCCAATCTTGATGAAACTTGGCAGGGATGTTCCTTGGGTCAAGCTCTACCAAAGTTGTTCAAATATATGAAATCCACTCTTAACTTTCCCTTTACCATTAACAAAAAGGGTGAAAATAGGAAAATCTCCAAAAATCTTCTTCTCTGAAACCAGAAGGTAGACAGCTTTCATATTTAGTATGTAGCATCATCTAGTGGACTTCTACCAAGTTTGTTCATATCAAGACCCTTGGGTCATATTTGGACTCCACCCTGGTGCAACCCTTTTTACATAGAATCAAAGAGTGAAAATCTTTAAAAGTCTTCTTCTCTGAAACCAGATGGCAGATTTTCATATATAGTATGTAGCATCATCTTGTGGACCCCTACCAAGTTTGTTCATATCAAGACCCTTTGGTCATATTTGGGCTCCACCCTGCGCATCCCTTTAGCTCATCTGAGCACAATGGTTGAAAATAGGAAAATCTTCAAAAAATTTCTCATCTGAAACCAGAAGACAGACAGCTTTCATACTTGGTATGTAGCATCATCTTGTGGTATTGATCTTATGTAGAATTTATTTCCTTGTTGACATCTGCCTGTTCAATTAATGTGAGGTCCCAGGGGTCAAAGAGTTGCAGTTGAGCACTCAAGGACCATAATGGTTCTCTTGTTACATTTGTGGTTAAACTTGACCCACTCAATTGAAACTTGGATAAATTAATTTAGTTTCAAGAAGGCAACCTATACTATCAAGGGGGTTAATCTCTTACTGTGAACTGTGATCATTTAATTTCAGTCATCCTCAATAATTTCTTTGTTAGCATGCTTGAGGCTACAATATTCTTGTTCTTTTACTTTTTGTCCCAGGGTTACCTGTCCCTTTACACCTGCATCTGAACACAGGTGATTGATATAGGGCTAGCTTTAAAATCTTGTTAACGAAAGATTTTATCCTTTTATTTAGCTCCCAAATGTTATTACTATGACACTTAGGCATTTATGCATTTTTGCATTGAAAGTGAATCTCTTAAGAATTTCCCAAACTAAAACTCCTATGTTTCTATAGGGTTGGAAAATAATTTCACCCGAATGAGGATTTGCCATTTGAAGGGTCTTTTCTCTTCATGTGTAAGATCAAGGAAGTATTCAAAGTAAAGGTCATTATTTTTGTCATTATTTTGTCAATAGCATAACCTTAACATTTATGGATAGCTTTCAAAATGATTTGATGAATATGTTCACTTTAATGTATAGATGTGCCATTTTAATAAGTTATGTATTGGTCAAAGGTTGAAGTCAAGTTTCAAGGCTAAATGTTTTTGGCCACATATGTTGTCCCTTGACAAATATTCTAGTTAATTCAGAGGTCTAGACAAAACATGGTAAAGCCTTTCTAACATTATCTTACGCAAAATCCCCAATATTTTGAGCCTCATTGGAATCTTCTTGACAAGACTATTCTAATAAGTTACCATAACAAAGGTTTATTGCAGCAGCATCTTTCCGTCTTTGAAAGGTCCCTAAGAAGTACCATCTCAATACCAAAAGGTGACATGTTATAAAAGTTGAGGATTTTGACCATGCCTTATAAGGCCCAATTACATTAGAAAAGTTAAGTGGTGAGCACAGGGTTAACGCAATGGCCAAAGTAGAGGTTTTGCACTAAACTTTTGTTATGAAATTTTACCTAAGATTTACACATTTTGTTTTTCAGTTCACTTTTAGTTTAAATTACTAAAGAGACTAAGAAACTTTTTCTGGCAGCAAATTGTCTCTGAACCTAAGTTTTCCTACAAAATCACAATGATAGTATATTCCCCAATATGGGAAAGCATTTTCTAAATATGCCTGATTTTAGACCTTTTTGGAAACACCAAGAAAAGACACAGTTGCAGTGATAATACAATATTTATAGACATTAAGGTTACCCTGTGTATTTGTAGCTCTGGTTTCATTAATATACATGTATGTTACAGCTTACCACAGAGACAAGGAATCTCAGGAAACATCACCACACGAAACATTGCAGGGATCTGAAACATCACAGAGATCTGACACATCACAGAGATCTGACAAACGACGACCAAAACCTTATGACAGGGCTTCCTTTAGTCCTTCAATTATGGGCAATCAGAGTTACAAGAAAAATGTCAGAAACAGTCATGGTGGTGATACATTTTATGCTCAAAAAGACTTGAATACTGGTTCTCCATCAACATTATTGACCAGACATAACACATCTATACCTGTATTCCCATCACAAACATTTCTAGAGGAACATTCTGTGTGTGATAGTGATGTTAAAACAGAACCAGATTGTGACAAACAAGAAGTTAACACTGACATGAAGCAGGAGGTTGACAGTGATATAGAACTGACCGGTGTAGAAGAAGGAAGCTCGGTATTACACAACTCTGACATTGGCTATCAGGCAGCTTCACAGATCATCAACTTTGGTAAATATAAACAGATGTTATATGCCACCAAAGATGGACTTATATTATTATCATCTTCTCCATCTGTCCTTCAGACCTGACATCAGAACATAAATATTTCTGTCTGTCTGTCCATACATAAGTAATAATCTTCTGAACACAACACCTCATCCATTTATGGACTGATTTGGATAAAACTTTTACAAAATGTTTCAAGACACCTTTCCTTGTGCATATTGTTGTGGTTTGGTGAAATTTAGCATCATCATGGAAAAAGGGGCCTACATGTCAAATTTCTTGTGAATGCAAGTCCTCCTTCATTTATGGACAGATTTTGATGAAACTTTTGCATTATGTTCCTAGTCACCTGACTTTGTTCATACTGTTGCTGTTTAGTGAAATATAGTCATGTCATGAAAAAGTATGCACATATTTCTGTCCATCTATCCGTACATAAGTTATAATCTTTTGAACCCAACCCTCCTCCATTTATTGACTAAATTGATTGAAACCTAGTTTCTAGTCACTTAACCTTTGGCTTATTGTTACGTTTTGGTGAAATTCTGCGTCAGGGAAAAGGGAGCCTTCATGTCAATTTTTTTGTGAATGTAACTCCTCCTTCATTTATGGACAGATTTTGATGAAACTTTCACAAAGTGTTCCTATTCACCTGACCTTGAGCATGTTGTCAAGTTTTTGTGAAATTCTACTGTCAGAGAAAAGGGGGACTTTATGTCAAATAATTTGAATGTCTGCATGTCCACATCTTCAGTATGTTTGCAGTCACCTAACTCTGCACATATAGTCAGGATTTTTTTATATTATCTTGTATCATAGAAAAAGGGGCTATAATTTTAAAATTTCTTACAAACGTATTTCCTCTTTGAATTGGATCATAGATGTCCATGAAACTTTAACATACTGTTCATTATCATATGGCAGTGGATACATTATCTTCATTTGGCCATGGTTGTCCTGATGTAGTGAACTTTGCCATGTCATGGAAAAAGTGGCCATATTGTAAAATTTCTTTTAACACTACTTATACATTCGAGATGAAAGGAAACAACAGGAGCAAAATTCCTCAGTAAAGGTTGCTTTCAATTTAATGATAATCCTAAATATTGAAATATTGATTGAATTTGTACAAAAATTGTCAGCCATCCTGTTTCTTTCACGCATTATAAATAATATTTGAACCAAATTTTTTGAAAGCAATAAATTCTAACTTAGTCAGTATGCAGCCATGCATATCGAGATAAATGTTAAGGCAAATAATTTTTCTCTCAATGTAGCCTGTATTCAACAAGCACCTTTTTATCATTAAAAACAGTTTAAGAACATTAGACTTGAACCATTGTCCATTCTTAAATATACATGTATATGTAAAGTGTAGTGTTTAATTTAAAGAGATTCAATCATTATTTATCTATAGTATTCTTAAGGAAATTTATATATTTAGACTTGCAACATAAAAGATATTAAAATCAATCAGAATTGAGTTAACGGATCTGAAACTTAACTCGACTCTATGTCAATTTGAATGAATTGGGTTTTACGCAGTTAGTAACAATCTTTTAATTTAAACACAGTGGCTGCAGCAACTTACAAAGGATTCCTTGTATTTCTCTCTCCAGTACTGCCATTACATCCTTTCTTCGCTGCTATCACACATAGGTCTGAGATTATAAACTCTTTGGTGGGAATCAAATATAAGGAAAGATGAGAGGTGCCATCTGGGGTCAAAACCATGACATTAAGATTAACAGTTTGATGGGCTATGACGTCGGCTGAATCTGTTTCAAAGTCTGAACAAAAAACTTTAATTCGAAGTCCATTATCATGCTGTTATCATATCTAGTAAAATATTCCTACTAACTTGAAAAAGGTTTTGATTTGTTTGTTAAATACAATGAAAAAATGAGGCAATTAATTATAAATTATAATAGGTCCAAAAATTTAAAAAGTTATGAGAGACCTAGTTAGCCTGGTCAGTAGAGTACTCAATTTGACTGCAAGCGGTCCAGGGGTTAATCCCAAGACTGGCTGGATATTTTTCTCTCTCTGTGATTATATTTTACAGGATTCATGTAAAATTCATGTGCTTATTAAGCACAGTAAAGACACAAAATTCATAAATATCGAAGCAACATTTCAGTACCACAGTTAACGTGTAGCCTTATTGTTTTTGTAGGTCTGTCAGAGTTGGTTCATACAACACCACACTTTGCAATACATGACACTAGCATGGACAATGGTCGTTCTCCGGGGGAGAGAGAGTTTATATGTGACGTGTGTATGAAACCATTCAAGTGTAAACAAAATTTAGTGCGGCATTACAGAATTCATTCTGGAAGTAAACCATATGCTTGCCCATACTGTGAGAAATCATTTAGAATGAAGCATCATCTACACGGACATGTTTATTCTGTCCATACAGACCATATACAGGATTACTTAAAACTTAATGATGTGGTTTAACTCTTCCCTATTTTTCAAAATTTAAGACTTGTCCAAATTGAAAGAAATTTCAGATTACAATGGAAAGTGTGTCCTATTTGATAAGAAACTACTTTTTATGGTAGAAAACCTTGTGAGAAAAGAAAAAAATGCTTGATGAGAGCACTTCTTTTTTTTCCACAATATTTTCTTAAGTGTAAAATCACTGCAAAGATTCTTTTCGGCTCACTTGAGCATAGAGTGCTCAAGGTGATCTATGTGATTGATCTTATCAATAGATATTCTGGTGTTGAATAAGTCAGTCAATCCCATCAATCCATCTGTCCTCTTCTTTCCATCAGATTCCAATCAAACTTCACAGATTTGAAATCAATGTAGAACTGTAGTTGCCAAACAGCCTAGAATTATCATGATTGATCCAGTACCCATCTACCAAAAAATGCTTCAAAATAATGTTCCGTCTTGAAAATGATCACTCTGTTGTTGAATCCTGGATTTTACAAAGAAATAAACAAATAAAGAACAAAGGATTTAAAAATGTTCTCCCAAACCATAAGGATAAAACCTACAATTGTTGGCATGAGATACTGGCTTTAGACCCTTTATCAAAGAACTTAAAGTTTCTACGCCAACTGAATTAGCCCTGTTGTATACCTAATTTTATGTAGAAAAAAAAAAAGAATAAAAACTTCTAGTCAACACCATTTAGCTGAAAACTCTGATATTAATTTTTGTATGACACTTAATCATAAGACTATTTAGCAAAAAAAATCAAATGAGTGTACCAACTTGAAATAAGCCATTCTTTTAATATTGGCACTTATAATATCCAAACCATTTTCATATGATGCAGCAAATGATGAATTTGGTACGATGTCAGAATTACACAACCACAACCATGACAGCACATCACAGAGTCGGTACACATGCAGTTTTTGTAAGAAGACATTCCAACATTCATCTTGGTTACAGAGACATTTGAGAATTCATACAGGGACCAAGCCTTACAAGTGCAATTTGTGTGGAAAATCTTTCAGTCAAAAAGGAAACTGTCGGAGTCATTATTTTACTGTTCATAATGTGTCGCTAGCCATGGAGAGTATTCTGGAGAATGTGGTTGACAATGATGCAAGTGATTCGTAGCAATATCTTGGTTATAAACCCTTCTCTTTACATTCCCTGGGATTTTGTAATTCAGGAAATGTTGTGCAAAAAGAAGAAATTGTATGTAATAAGCCTTTTTTCCCACAAACATTTCTATCACATAAGCTGATTTATTGTAAATTGCAGAAATACTTATTTGTCATCTGCAACCGCTTTCAATTTTCATCAGTCTGAAATTTAAAAAAAAAAATAGCCTTTAAATGGGTTTGCAAGGGAACTGTTTGATTCATGATAGAAAGTCTTTCCCAATGAGTCACCTTCTATAGAGAGACCATGTATTTGTGAGAATGTTACTGATTCTTGGTGAAACCTGTACACCATTTGTCTGGGAATACTGATCAGACAGCAGAATATTGAAAAAGTAATATTACAATAAGCCACCATAAAGGGGACAAACAAACAAAAAGAGGCTGTTTATGGGAATGGATGCTTAATACAATATCTTATGATAAATAAAACAAATTATTTTGATAGTGTTTACAGATATGTCTAATAATTCTTACCAAACTTATGATGTTCGGACCCATCAGAACCATCTCATTGAGATGATTCTAAAAAACACCCAAATTTAACAATAAAAATGATTTGTTCAGAATGACCACATTTTTAGCTCACCTGAGGGCATCGTGCTCAAGGTGAGCTTTTGTGATCATTGAATGTCTGTCCATCGTGCATCATCTGTAATCCGTTGTCAACAATTTAAGTGCTTACACTCTAGAGGCCACAAATATGATCCAATCTTCATGAAACTTGGTCAGAATGTTGGCCAGGTCACAAGGATGATCCCTTTTGAAAATGGGCCTCTTTCAGATTTGTTCAAGTCATTTTTATTTGCTGAAAAATGTGCCATCTATTGGTGGATGTCATCTATAAATTGTAAAAAGTGACTTTGCAGAAAATTGTTGATAAATTTCATAGTTCTAAGTGATGTTAGTGAAAACTTTGGATATCATTTTCTTTAAAAAAAATGATAAATTTCTAAGTGATGTTAGTGTGACTTTCTATCAGACTGCACAAAATTATTTCTATTTGAAGAAAAACCTGTTTTTATGGTGGAGGTAATTTAAATTTTTGCATTAGGCCAAATTGAGGGATCAATCGAAATTGTGAAATCTTATTCCTCAATACATGTATATGTAAAATAAAAAGGTTTAAACCAAAACAATTTTACATAATTATATGATATATAGTGAAATTTTAGAAGATAAATTATTGTATTTTTCTTATATTTGATTTCAAAATTTCTCAGGTATGGTACATAGTGTATGAACCTTCGCACACTGAAAAAATAAAACATAGAGGAAGTGCATGCTTTTTTTTAGTGGAGGTTATTTCCGTATAATGATAATCGTAGACCAATGTGAGATAGCACCTGGAGGCTAGGAAAGGAGGTGATGGTTGTACTGGTGAGAAAATACCATGAATCCATTGTTAGGTGCTCCAGCCGCCGCGATATAACTGAAACAATGTTGAAAATTGTGTTAAACTCCATTCAATCAATTAATCAATTATTAACATATGTGTTTTACAAATGTACTTAAATCTTTGAAAACTATTTTTATCAGGTAGTCATAGATGAAGTGACTATTTACAGAATTGACGAAAAAACCCTCTTGTCATTCTCTTCTACTTATAATCAACAGACTCAGGCCTGTGGAGTGATTCAGGCGTTCAAGTGCCCCTTGTTTAACCTACATCAACTAAACATTTTCCTCTGGAACTTCTTTGGCATTGGAAGTGGTCTAGAATATTGTTGTCTGGAAATGGGTTACTGTAGGAGTACTCGAGTACCTTGGTATTGGGTAGGGTAACGTAAACGTACCTACCCGGGTCCTGAATCATTACTCGTTACCCAACTATTGTATCAGCACTATGTACCTTTGTGGATCAACTCCAGAAAAGAATTGAAGACTGTTTAAAAAAGTCTCCAATACTTTTCTGAAGTTGAATTCAAGATGGTCCTACAGATTAATGTCAGATAGTTTGAGAGTCCTGTATACTTACTCACAGGCTGGCAAAACCTGGGTCCTTTAAAACCTGGTTTGAATTGTATGTTCCATCCCCCCTTTAAATAAATTCTGAATCCGCCATCTGTATGAACCCTTGTCATGCTGAACCCGGAATGTTCCTGCTTTGGCAGGAGCTGTAGACAAACATCAGTCTGCACATATGTGCAGTCTGATGTTAGTCTACACCACCTGTTTCTCACTTTCAAACCAGAGTTGTCAAAAGATTTAGTTTTTAGCTCCACTGGCTGAAAGCCACTGGGGCTATTGTCATGGTGTTGTGTCCGTCGTGCGTCTGTCCGTGCGTGCGTCCATCCGGTCGTAAACTTTTCTTCAACAATCTTCTCCTCAGAAACTACTGGATGGATTTCAACCAAACTTCACAGGAATGATCCTTGGGTGACCCTCTTTCAAAGTTGTTCAAGAAATTTTGATCCAATGAAAAACATGGATTTAATGGGCGTGGCTAATTTCCAAATATGGTAAAATGTGAGTTTTCTCAGATTCTAATCAATGGATACCAATTAAATTTTACATGAATGATCCTTGGGTGACCCTTTATCAGTCTACAAAAAAATCATTGTGATCAGATGGAAAATATGCATTTTATGGGAGGAGGTCAATTCTCTATAGGTTATATAGTGGAAACTTTGCAAATCATTTTCTCAGAATCTGATTGTTGGATATGTGGAGCTCAATTCTCAATATGTTAAATAGTGGAAACTATGAAAAACATTTTCTCAGAATGTAACTGATGGATATCAATCAAACATTTTTGGTATGATCTTTGGGTGACCCATTATCATGCAGCCAAAAATTATTTTTATTTGATGAAAAATATGTCTTTTAATAGCAGAGGTCATTTCTCTATCTGTTATATAGTTGAAACTTTGGAAATCAATTTCATCATCAGTAGAAGTCCAAATATCTAAAAATCTAGTCAAAAACATTTATTTGCTTTTACAAGAATTTCAAGCCTGTGGAGCGACTCAAGCCATTCATGGCTTTCTAGTTCAAATAAAAATTGACCTACAGTTGAAACTTTCAGTGCTTTTTGCCCTTTGATTTTGATGAAAATTTTTAGGCAATTTTTTTTCAGCATGACAAGGGTTAAGTAAAGTTGATACATGTGTAATGGATATATGGACAGTAATCATTGGGTACTCAAGTACCCGCAAGTAACAAGATCTGATGTACCTGGGACAGTGGGTTCAAAATTTCTACTTGTCCCAGCTCTAGTAATTGGGTTATGGTTGAACCATTCACATTGCAGAAAATTTGTTGTCCTTATTCTAGAGGAAGAGCTTCAGTTTCTAGAGTAACCAACCTTAAACTCTGATTCAGGATTTTAAAATCTTGATATAATTTTTCTTTTCATTCATGTCCCAAAATTGATAGAGCATGGCATATTGTTTTACTAGTATCTGTTTGTCTGTCAGCCCATCTGTTGACTAAAATTTAACCTGGGATCTAAATAACTTTTGCAATATGTGCTCTAAATGTTTTCTTGTAACATGAGCTAAGTAAAAATGATGATATTTGATATGCAACTTGCTTATAAAACGATCAAGCCGCTGCGATATTACTGAAAAAATGTTGACAGTGGCGTAAAACTCCATTCAATCATTCAATATAAAACTTCATATGAACAATAAAGTAGCCTTATCCTCAAAACTTAATTTGAAAATCTAACCTGCAAACTTTACAAAAGTATATAACTTTAAAAGTATTTAAAAGCTATACCCCAGTGCCTAACTTAAAGAATAACCCATGTTTTAATTATTACACGCCTGAATGGTCGTATTATGTTATGGCCTCGGTCGTCTGTCCGTCCGCCTGTCCATCCGTCTTTCCATCCGTCTGTCTGTCTATTAGCAATTTTTTGTGTGCGCAACTCCTCCTAAACTATCAATAGGAATGAGTTGAAACTTGGCACAATTACTCCCTATGATGTCTAGTTGTGCATAAGACATTTGAAATTCAAATCGCTCCAGTCATTCCTGAGAAATCTTGAATCATCTGCCCTTGAATATAACCAAAATCACTGTTTTTTGTGTGCGCAACTCCTCCTAAACTATCAATGGGAATGAGCTGAAACTAGACACAATTTCTCTCTATGATGACTTTTTGTGCATAAGACCTTTGAATTTCAATTTACTGCAGTCATTCCTTAGATTTTTTAATTATCTGCCCTTGAATTTAACGAAAAACACTATTTTTTGTGTGCACAACTCCTCCTAAACTATCAATGGGAATGAGCTGAAACTAGATACAATTACACCATATGATGTCTAGTTGTGCATAAGACCTTTGAAATTCAAATTGCTCCAGTCATTCCTGAGAAATTGTGAATTATCTGCCCTTGAATTAAACGAAAATCACTGTATTTATTGTGCAACTCCTCCTTAACTATCAATTGAAATGAGCTGAAACTAGACACAATTACTCTCTATGATGTCTAGTTGTACAAAAGTCATTCTTGAGTTATTTTGGATTATCTGCCCTTGAGTTAATGAAAAACAAAATTTCTTGTCAGCTCATTTTCTCCTACATTTTGGATGGGAATGAAAGGAACCTTACCATAATGACTCTGTAGGTTGTCTATTTGTGCTTAGGACTAAATATATTTTCAAATGTAAAGTAGTTCCCGATTTATCTGCCCTTTACTTCACAAAATAGTTTAAATTTACAGATTTTTTTGTGCGTGTGTGTGCACAACTCCTACAAATTTAATTGGATTGAAATAAATCTTGCCATAATGTAACCCTGAGCATAAGCATAGGACTTCAGAAATTCAAAAAGCTTTGGTCTTTCTTGTATTATCTGCCCTTGAATTGCTTGAAATTCACTTTATTAGCTCGACTATTCGAAGAATAGGGGGGCTATTCCAGTCACCCGGGCATCGGCGTCAGCGTCGGCGTAATGCTTTGGTTAAGTTTTTACGTGCAAGTGTTTAAAATCTCTGTTTCTATTAAAGCTATTGTTTTGAAACTTTGCACATGCTTCTGTGACCAAAATATCAGCATCTAGACAAAGATTCATTACTCTGATATTGAATAAGTGGAATTTTAACCCTTTTCGGACTTAGAAATCTTGGTTAAGTTTTTACGTGCAAATGTTGTTTATCTGTAATATTTCTGTTTCTATTAAAGCTATTGCTTTGCAACTTTACACATGCTTCTGTGACCATAATATCAGCCTCTTGACAAAGATTCATTACTCTGATATTGAATTAAATGGAATTTTAACCCTTTTTGGACCTAGAAAATCTTGGTTAAGTTTTTATGTGCAAAAGTTGTATTTCTGTAATATCTCCATTTCTAATAAAGCTATTGCTTTGAAACTTTGCACATGCTTCTGTGACCATAATATCAGCATCTAGACAAAGATTCATTACTCTTATATTGAATTTAGTGGAATTTTAACCCTTTTCGGACTTAAAAATCTTGGTTAAGTTTTTACATGCAAATGTTGTTTATCTGTAATATTTCTGTTTCTATTGCATGCTTCTGTGACCATAATATCAGCCTCTTGACAAAGATTCTTTACTCTGATATTGAATTTAATGGAATTTTAACCCTTTTCGGACTTAGAAAATCTTGGTTAAGTTTTTACGTGCAAATGTTGTATTTCTTTTTTATCTCTATTTCTACTAAAGCTATTGCTTTGAAACTTTGCACATGCTTCTGTGACCATAATATCAGACTCTAGACAAAGATTCAATACTCTCATTTTGAATTAAGTGGAATTTTAATCCTTTTTGGACTTAGAAATCTTGGTTAAGTTTTTACGTGCAAATGTTGTACATCAGTTATAGCTCTAGGGTATTTCTACATAGGGCTTTTGCTTGGAAACTCTACACATGCTTCTGTTACCATGATATCACCCTTTTGACAAAGATTTATTACTCTAGTATATTGAATTTAGTGGAATTTTAACCTTTTTCAGACTCAGAAATTCTTGGTTAAGTTTTTACATGCAAATGTTGTACATCAGTTATATCTCTAATTCTATTAAAGCTATTGCTTTCAAACTTTGCACATGCTTCAATGATCATAACAACAGCCTCTTTATAAAGATTCAATTCTCTGGTATAGAATTTAGTGGATTTATAACCCTTTATGGACTTGGAAATTCTTGGTTAAGTTTTTACGTGCAAATGTTGTATTTGTGTATTATCTCTATTTCTACTACAGCTGTTGATTGGAAAATTTACACATGCTTCTTTGACCATAATATTAGCCCACAGAAAAAGATTCATTACTCTGATATTTAATTTAGTGGAATTTTAACCCTTTTTGGCCTCAGAAAATCTTAAGTTAAGTTTTTACGTGCAAATGTTTTATGTTAGTTGTATATCTGTTCCTACTAAAGCTATTGCTTTGAAACTCTGCACATGCTTCTGTGACCATAATATCAGCCTCTAGACAAAGATTCTTTTCTCTTGACTTTCATTTTATTGAATTTCCAATGTCCATATTGATTTGCTGTTACTATCCAGCACTAGGAATAGTCGAGCTTCGCTGTCCTCTGACATCTCTTGTTTCTTTTGTGAGCAACTCGTCACACCTTGCAAAATGACTGTTTGGCATATAGTTGTGAATAAAATCATTTTCAATTTACACTCAAAAGGTCATACTATGTTATGGCACTAGTCGTCTGTCTGTCTGTTTGCAATATTTTTAGCTATCATTCAAGCTCACGTTACTGACAAGCCAAGGTTACTGACAAGCCCCATCGGGCGTAAATGCGTCGCTCTGCGAAGCTCTTGTTGCTTGTAACTTATACACTATTTAAGCGATGAACTTTGTTGAAAACTGGAATGTTCCATAAGAAAAAACGGAAAACAGGGCTTCGTGACAATTTCTTTGTTAAAAAAGAAAGGCCACAGTTTTGACCCTATAATGAAGAAACTTGGCAGAATATTAAATAGTTGGGCTGGTAAAATAGAAATAAATAGAAATTTACCAATTGCCCTTATTTTTCAAAAAAATGATCGACCGCTATTTTATTTATTCAATATATATTTTTATTTATCTTGAAGTCTAGCATTTGAAAACGCTTATTGAACAAACTATATCTGTTGCGTTTTCAACAATCCTAACGTTCAAATGATAAAGTCCGCCGCGATATAACTGAAAAAAATGGTGAAAGTGGCGTAAAACTCCATTCAATCAATCAATCAAATGATAAAGAAAAGGAAGGTTTTTTGATATACATGTGAACCAATAGAGGTATGACTAAACTGATATACTGATTCCGATTTTAAAGTTGATTCGAATCGACAACCTTCCTGTAACACCCTTTTAAGTTGATATGAAAAGACGACAGAGTTGTAATGATCTAGAATCAAACTTCTTGATTTTACGTATATACTTTTAATTTATTTATTCTGCAGTGCCCCCCCCCCCCCCCCCATCCCCATATGCTTTTTTTTGGATTCAAGAATACAAATACTCATTCCCAATCATGACTGGTTTCGTGAAAATTGCCATACATTCGTCACATGGGTAATCCCTTTGGGATAAAAACTCAACCGACTTGTTTTTAGGTTTAGTGAAATGTAACGGCACATACAGGCTAAAACACTGGAGCAGAACCATAAAGTTGGATATTCATATTATTCTATGTAATCAAAAATAGCAAAATTGAATTTCTTAGAAGCATTTTAGATAAGTGGAAGCTGACTAGTTTCGAAAAAATACGAGACCCATTCAAATATGACGTTTCAATCATAGGTAGCCAGCACATAAGGGGATAGTGTAATATTACCAAAAATTAACCACAATTTTTTTAATATTTTTTTTTTCACAATAAATTGTGATAAAATACATTGTGTAGATATTTTTTGGTTATATTACGCTATCTCAACCCGTGTTAGCTACTTGTGGTTTCAATGGGGTTCCAAATTTTACCACGCGTTCAAAACAAAAACGTTCGCGAAAAGGTGCTCCGCTTTAAACGTGTATTAATCAGCAAAGCAGGGTTCAAATTTAATTGTTCGTAAATTTCTTGTTGCAAGCATAATCGAAAATGAATATCACGCGGTACATAACTCGTATTTTCTTACAAACAAAATCTTTATTCATATAGTCGGGCATATCAAATGTAAGAACCTGTAGATCTTCTTTTTATTGTATACGCCGCCGAAGGTGGACGTTTATTTGTAAAATCTCCTCTGTCTGTCCTTCCATCCCAATGACAGTACGTACGTATTCCCCCTTCATTTATGGATGGAATTGGATGAAACTTTCACAAAATGTTTCTGGTACCTTACCTTGCACATAATATCGGTTTCGTGGGTTGTAGTCTCGTCATGGAAAAGGCGGCCTTCATGTAAAAATTCTTTTGAACGCAACCCCCTCATTTATGATGCACTCACACAAGGTCAGGTGACTAGGTAATGGTGCGGCAGGCTGCAGCATCATTACCTCGTCATCAGGCCTTGTATATTTTGTAGCGGTTAGGTGAATTTTAGTCGCGTCATGGAACAAGGGGCCTTGTAAAACTTCTTGTGACCGCAACTCCTCCTTCATTTATGGACCGATTTGTATGAAACTTTCACAAAATGTTCCTTGTCTTTTAACTTTGCTCGAAGCCGCCGTCATAGCGCAGTTGGTAGCGCGTCGGACTGTCATTCTAGAGGTCCCGGGTTCGATCCCCGACGGCGGCACTCATTCTTTCCGACTATTTGTCTCTCACCAATGGGTTGATAATCGTAGACCTATGTGAGATAGCGGCTGGAGGCTAGGAAAGAATGTGATGGTTGTACTGGTGAGAGAAATACCAGGGATCCATTGTTAGGTGCTCCAGCCGCCGCGATATAACTGAAATAATGTTGAAAGCGTTAAACTCATTTCAATCAATTTAACTTCGCTCGTATTGTCCCCTTTTGAAGAAACTCGGACGTGACATGGAAAAATGGGGCCTTCATGTCAAGTTTATTTTGATCGCAACTCCTTTAATTATGGACTGATTTTCATGAAACTTTCACATAATGATCCTTGACACCTGACCTTGTGCATATTGTCGAGGTTTGGTGAAATTCAGCCTCGTCATTGAAAAATGGGCCATGTGCATATTGTCCTGATTTAGTGAACTATGTTATGTTATGGAAAAAGTTGTCTTATGTAAAATTGAAAGGAAACAGCTCTCAATTTAAGGATTGATTTGATTGATACTTTCAAAGGGTAATCTTCATCTTGTGAACTGTGGCCAGTTTCATCAAAACATTTAGGACATATTTTTGTCTTACTGGTGACTTTCGATCCAGTAACAACAACAATCACTTAGCATAGGTATGATAGATTGATGATACATGATTTTTGAACTAAATATGTAGTAAGCCATAGGTAAGACAAAAATATGTCTTAAATGTTTTGATGAAACAGGCCCCTGGAGCATTCTTATGATGCACCATCACAGAATAAGGGGGGGGGGGGCTTTCATTTTTATGATCATCCTTTTGGATGTGTATCTTGTGTCAACGACACTCTTCTTAAATGGTTTAAACGTATTTGTAGGAGCAGGGAGGGTCTGAGGGATGATACTTGGAGAAGAGAAAGCGTCTTCTCAGCGCTGGGTCGTAAGCTGTCACAGATCCATATCGGTAAAGGATCTTGTACACTATAATTCAACCTTGTTGGAATCCAACCAAATTTCAAAACCATTCTAAATCGCCATTCTAATTCAACTTTGTGTTTCAGGATGGTATATAGCTAGTTATTATCAAATGGAAGAAGCGATTTGTTAATTATTGAGTTGGGTATTTTGAAAAGTACTTGCTGTCAACGTAGCGTCATATTGACGTCGTTACTGTGCGCTGATACAAAATGAATACATGTTTTAGAATGGGTTGCTACAGTTGACCTACAGGGTCAACTTCATCCAAATTAACACGTAAGAGAAAAAAATACAATCTAATTTCTGTGTAGCTTACTTTTCAAAACCTGAAAGATAAAAAAATATGTAAAGTAAGTCTAAGTTATTTATTTTTCATCCTCGTATAAGTTTGCATTCTCGGTAATTCTGTGGCGCAGCTAAGAGTGACTGACATCGATATTGTCAGCGTTGCTTAACTAAAATCTTGTATCAACAACTGATTTATCACGGGTTATGAGCGTCAAGATTCTTAATCAAGATATTGCATGATGCATAATTTTGTAATGATCGGCACTATTTTACTTGTTTGGATGCTTCTCATTGACGATTACCTATCTCTTATAATTTTTTTCAATGTCACAAAGCAGTCAATTGCGTATTAAAAGCGACATGTGTCTTGGTTAAGTTTTTACGTGCAAAGACTCCACACGCATCCTTAGTAGCCCTTTGACCCTCTGGGGAGCACTATAGCATAACTAGCGCACGTAAATTAGCATGTCTATGAATGGGTAAAAAATCGCGAAATTACAAGTACAGATATAACTCTGACGAGGACATTTATAACAGAGAAAGAGAGAATAAATATATACTCTTCAAAAAAGTTCTTTGACATTTAGTCTATTCGATCTATATGCAGATTTTTTACTTCAACAAAAGTATCTAAATGTGTGGGTAAAGTCAATCTAATACGGTGAAGTCAATGCATCTTTACACGGTATTGAAACCGAATTACTTTTTTTACCGAAGATTTGTAACAATGGTCTTTTTACCGGTTTCATTTTTCCGGTACGTCACTTGCAGATGCAGCGCCACCTAGCGGCATACCGTTAAACGTCATTTTTTCAACGTTTACGGCGATTTAATCAGCGACATCGGACTCATTTCAAATAAAAAGTACATGTATCGATTGATCTTTCAATTGGCAACTCAATTTTTAGCTCCAGGTCATTTCTCTACATGTTATATAGTGGAAACTTTGAAAATCATTTTCTCAGAAACTAATGTTTGGATATCAACCAAATTTCACTGGAATGATCCTTGAGTGACCCTTTATCATTGTACCAAAAATTATTGTGATCGGATGAAAAATATGTATTTTATGGGCGGAGGTCATTTCTCTATAATATAGTGGAAACTTTGGAAATCATTTTTCTCAAGATCTAAATGATGGATACCAGCCAAATTTTACTGGAATAATTCTTGAGTGACCCTCTATCAGTCTACAAAAAATAATTTTGATCGGTTGAAAAATATATATTCTATGGGCGGAGGTCATTTCTCTATATGTTATATAGTGGAAACTTTGGAAATCATTTTCTCAGAATCTAAAGGATGGATATGAACCAAATTTCACTGGAATAATCCTTGAGTGACACTCTATCAGTCTACCAAAAGTTATTTGGATTGGATGAAAAATATGTATTTTATGGGCGGAGGTCATTTCTCTACGTGTTATATAGTGGAAACTGTGAAAATGATTTTATCAGAATCTAAATCATGGATACCAATGAAATTTTATATGAAGAATCCTTGAGTGACTCTTTATCAGTCTACCAAACAAAAATTATTGTGATTGGATGAAAATATGCATTTCACAGGCGGATGTCATTTCTCTATATGTTACGTAGTTTGAAACATCAGTAGAATCCAAAATATCTAAAAACCTAGTCAAAACTTTTGTTGCTTTACAAGAATTTCAAGCCTGTAGAGCGACTCAAGCCATTCATGGCTTTCTAGTTTGTTTTACTCATGTCCACAAACGCACATTCTTGGACTACAGCGGTTTTCTCGATACTACCAGAAGCATACTTGATAGGGAAAATACGCCGTTGGACGAGGTTCGAACGTTTATAGACAAAAAAATCGAACGGTGGCCCCATATTTTTATTACTTTTAAATTAATAAAAAAAAAAGATAAAAAATTGATAGGTATATTTGAACGTCAATGTCATAGATTTAACGTCAAAATGTCACTGTTAACCAAACTTCAATTTGAGAAAATAATATCAAAATTTGAAAAGAAAAATCATCGGGCCAATTTGTAAGATCGGGCCAATTTTGTAAAATTTTGTTAAAAGCGAGAATTTTGGAACAGTAAAATGTGTGAATATTGAATTCAATTAACTCACATGTCTTTATATTAAGATTGGGAGAATTTTATATAGCATTTGGGTTATGACCGTTCATTAAGCTTCATTTTGGTGCAATTTGCAGAACGAATACGCCTTGAATTAAATCACACTGTGCATTTAAATAGGAAAAGGGTTGTCTGTAGAAAGCGCGCCAAATCGTGAATTCTACGACGTCATGGTAACGTTATTTCTAAATTAAAAAGCAAAAAATATACTCCGTTGAGATCGCATTAACTAAGGGATTACATACATACCAAAATGTATTTATTTCTCTTAAAAAATCGCTATTGTCCTTTTCCACCATAAAGCGGTGGTAGAGGTACGATTTGGTCTGTCCGGAAACTACTTAGTCAAATATAACGGCTTGTGTTAAAGAGCCTGACTTGTAGCGACCATTAAATTTATGAGTTGTTCCTCCGTTCGCTTGACATGCATTTATTCATTGTGACGTACAATTTCAAAAGCAATTAAGTAGTTGGGTTTTAAACACAACACAATGAAAGAGTTGTCAGGGCTGTCCAGCGAATCTGAAACTGCACATGCTGATTGGGAAAGTCAGATCTTGGTTATTTGACGTTGACGTCTCTATCCAGATACGCTGTCGAGTCATTCAACGCAATTTACAAATGATATTCTTAAATTGCAATTACTGTTGACAAATTGCTCAAAATTTGTCAAAGTTTTTACATGAATGAAGAAAAATCGTATGATTGATCATTGTCAATGAACTGTTTTTGAAGAGTATATATTACTTTCGGCTATCTTTTGATGTTCGATTTTCTGTTTAGATATGTATCGATGAAGTGCGATAGAAAGCGAATGAGATGAAGAAAAACGAAAGTGTTGTTTTTTAGCTCCACTGGCTGAAAGCCACTGGGGCTATTGTCATGGCGTTGTGTCCGTCGTGCGTCCGTCCGTCCGTCCGTGCGTCACTGCGTCCGGTCGTAAACTTTTCTTTAAAAATCTTCTCCTCAGCAACTACTGGATGGATTTCAACCAAACTTCACAGGAATGATTCTTGGGTGACCCTCTTTCAAAGTTGTTCAAGAAATTTTGATCCAATGAAAAACATGGATTTAATGGGCGTGGCTAATTTCCAAATATGGTAAAAAGAGAGTTTTCTCAGATTCTAATCAATGGATACCAATGAAATTTTACATGAATGATCCTTGGGTGACCCTTTATCGGTCTACAAAAAATCATTGTGATTGGATGGAAAATATGCATTTTATGGGCAGAGGTCATTTTTCTATATGTTATATAGTGGAAACTTTGAAAATCATTTTCTCAGAATCTAACTGATGGATATCAACTTAATTTCACTGGAATGATCCTTGAGTGACCCTTTATCAATTTACAAAAAATCATTGTAATTAGATGAAAAATATGCATTTTATGGGCAGAGGTCATTTCTCTATATGTTATATAGTGGAAACTTTGAAAATCATTTTCTCAGAAACTAATGTTTGGATATCAACCAAATTTCACTGGAATGATCCTTGAGTGACCCTTTATCATTGTACCAAAAAATATTTTGATTGGATGAAAAATATGCATTTTATTAGCAGAGGTCATTTCTCTATATGTTATATTGTGGAAAATTTTAAAATCATTTTCTCAGAATCTAATTTTGGGATATCAACAAAATTTCACTGGAATGATCCTTGAGTGACCCTTTACCAGTGTACCAAAAATTGTTTTGATTGGATGAAAAAATGCATTTTATGGATGGAGGTTATTTCTCAATATTTTAAATAGTGGAAACTATGAAAATCATTTTCTCAGAATGTATCTGATGGATATCAATCAAACATTTTTGGTATGATCTTTGGGTGACCCATTATCATGCAGCCAAAAATTATTTTGATTTGATGAAAAATATGTCTTTTAATAGGAGAGGTCATTTCTCTATCTGTTATATAGTTGAAACTTTGAAAATCATTTTCAACATCAGTAGAACCCCAAATGTCTAAAAATCTAGCTAAAACATTTATTTACTTTTAAAAGAAATTCAAGCCTGTGGAGCGACTCAAGCCATTCATGGCTTTCTAGTCTTCTTTTCCTTTCACTGCAAGACTAGCCAAGTACAACCGTCGACATCACAAAAGCTACTGTATAGTTGACAGAGACAATGTGCAATAGTCTAGTCGTTGATTCCAAATCGGCAATCCTATTTCATGAAATATACTAGGACGAAAAGAAACGCTGGGATACATAAAATGTGGAACCTATATTTAGGACTTGGCCTGGAATAATGAAAATCGGTCAGATTTATGTGTTGTTCGATATCGAACGATATACACACGTTTAAAACTACACAATACCATTCCTATTCGCACCACGAGAGGAATGTGCTAAAATGCAAGAATCCCGTGCATGGGAAGGTCATTGAGTTCGCCTAAGGAAATTTTCAGTCTTTTCGATACTGTTAAAGTATTCAGATCGATTTTTCAACAATTACTTCAAATTGAGAAATTTGCATAAATGCCGCGATTGTCGGAAGTCGAGCGAGGACACGCTTTAGCAAAGCTTGTGCAGGGCCAAGGCCAACAGCAGGTTGCTGCACATTTTGGTGTGCATATTAGAACTATTGATCGTCTCGTCTAACGATCGACCGCGAATCGGACGTCCGCGCGTCATGACGCAACACCAGGATCGGTTATGACACTTTCTCACTTACGTTATCGCCATATCACAACTAGCGAAACTGCAAATAATACTTCAGGCGGTCATAATCGCCATATTCATCCCGACACGTTTCGTAACCGCTTACACGACAATGGGCTAAAGCTCGACGTCCCTATGTCGGTCTGACGGTAACTCCTGTGCGTCGCTCACGCCGTTTGGCTTGGTTACAAGCACACTCACTACGAAATTTTCCTATGAGGCAATGGAGACGGGTATTCTTCACCGACGAATCCCGGTTCACTATCTACCGTTCGGACGGCCGACGTCGTGTATACCGACGTCGCGGCAAACGTTACACCGACGCGTGCGTCGTTGCACGGGAAAGGTTTGGCGGTGTTTTGGTATATGTTTGAGGCGGTATCTCCTATGGGTTTAAATCACCATTGATCGTGATTGACAGTAATTTAATCGGCGTCAGATATAGAGACGAAATCCTCCGCCCATATGCCGTTCCATGCGAGCAAGCACGGAACCTGATTTTGCAGCAAGAAATGCCTGGCCCCATGTCGCCATAGTTTGCAAGCAAATACTTGCCTACAGTAACATACATCCACTCGAATGGCCAGCATTCAGTCCAGACGAACTGGATAGGAGGGTTCGGAGACGTCCAAATGCCACCGACTTATCATGTCCTGCACACAGATGCCTTGCATGAAGAATGGAACAACATCCCCATGGCCATGATTATCACCCTGGTGAATTCCATGCAAAGACGAATCAGGGCTGCCACATCTGCGCGTGGAGGACACATAAGATACTGATGTATCCGGCCGTGTTTCGCAAAACAAGAAGGGTCATCGTTAAAAGGGGTATTTTTTTCACATGATCAGCATCGATTGAAACTTCAACAGCTTGTTTCATACAGATGACATTTCATTCAAAAATGAATATAATAATCCAATGTTACAATTTATTCCTTAAAACAATTATTTTAGGTTATATGGCGTTTTTTTTCGTCCTAGTATATTATACACTCTCAGACAAGTTTATGGTGGTACCAGTCAAAAGGCCGGTAAGCTGTTGTTTCCCTTAGACCATGAGAAAGCGCAATAGCGCCTTGTCGTTATTATGCTTCCGCGGATGTTGCGTTTGTGTGGGTTAAAAATAAATTGTATTCGTATCTAAAAGGAGACTAAATTACCTAATCAAAGTGCTGTCAGCACTGTAAATCGGACATCATGGAGAGGCTGGGATAGTGCAATAGTTCGCCAATCAAAAGGGCTCAAATTTGGACAATAAAAGTTGGTAAAATATTTGCCCAATTTGTGAGTTTTTTGTCTTAACACTTCATCTTTTCGAGGACATCGCCAGCTCATCCAACCTCGTGGGTCCGATTTTGAAAGTTTGCTGATTCGATAGCCCTCTAGTCTAAATTATTTCTTAGCAGATTTTTTTACGTTGTTATAATGAGCACACGCCAAGCTAAAAGCTTGTCTGTTAATATTATTCCTCTCTCTAGAGTTTAAAAGCCTGTTTAGCAACAAAACATTTTTCATTAAACTATTTACAATTTTGATTACCAACATGTTTGTTTTTTCAAGCATTGGGTTTTCCCTAATACTATAAATGCATTTTCCCTCAAGAAACACGTGAAATCGGGAACTATGCAACTTCTGACCAATCGATTAAATCTAGCAGCACGCTATGATTATTCATGAGTTATTCTAAAAATAGATCGCTCTTACTGCTATCCTATACAGTCGTGACGCGCTTATCCGGACACTTCGGTTTCCTACGAGTATGTCCGGAGTAACCATTTTTCCGGATAAACAATTTTTTATTACAATCCGAACCTAGTTTCGTCCGCCATTTTGACACTATGTTGTTGTTGTTCCAGGTTTGCGGTGCGTCGTTAGAATTACTAATACGTGTAATTTGGTGAATCCCGAGAATGCATACAGAAGAAGATTACGCATTTTGCAATGTACTGTACATGTTTATAAAATGGAATAAAATATATTTATAATTATAAAAACGAAATAAATAAATATTCATAACATGCATCACGTTTCTCTTGTCTTTTTTTTTTTTGGCTTGTTATGATATTTTGAGAGAAATTGACTTTCAAAAAATCATTTTGCAGAACAAGCCATTTAAAGGCCCTTAGAAGGGCCATTTCGTTTCAATGCTTTTGAGCATTATTCTTGTTCTTGACAATCTTCGAAAAAAAAAGTTCGTTGTCAGAAAACAAGATTTGTGGCCCTGAGAAGGGCCGTTTTATTAGTCGGCCAATTTTGAAGGACATACTTTCGGGACTGAGGTTTTGGCTTATTTTGACAATTGCGACGGAAATAGCTTTCGAGCGTCGTATTAAACAACACTCTCTGGTGTGGCCTTATGAACAAAGGCCACTTTTATGGACAATTTCAGGGTAGGCTTTCGGGACCAACGATTGAACTTATCTTCGATAATTTGGAAATGAGTTTCTTTCCCGAGTCGTATGTAACGATAAGGGCAAACTTTCATTCAGATGTCAATTTTAAAGGACGAAATTTCGGGCATTTTGGTAGTCCTGAAAAGGACTGTTTTCGTAGTTTCGTATGTCTCTGGCGTTTACTTGGAAAAGAAGTAGAAGTCTTCGTCGGCGGTGCTGAAACTTCAACTAATCCGACGTCTTTTGGTCGTCGGCGTTGATATCTTTAGTTGAGTGTTAGCTCTGTATGTTTGAGCGATAGATGATCAGGAAATGATTGGAAAATGATAGTGATCATAATTTCTCAATTAATTTTAAAATCAACGGGGAGTATTGTTCTTCAAAGTAGAGATCAGTCTTAAGAGTAAGTAGCATAATAGGTGTTGGCACGCGCGGGTAGAACACTAAATGTCACGTTGTGATCTCGACACACTTTCCTAATTAAATTGTTTGTAAGGTGCGAAAATCGTCTGCATTAAAGTATCTCCGTATTAAATGTTTATCAACACGTGTCAATCAGTCAGTCGTGACGGTAAACGCGCTAATCCTTTCACAATGAGACGCGACAGATAGTAATTACAAAAGCTTTGAATTCGGACGACCAACCCTTAATCCGGATTACATAGACAAATTTGTGTAGAATTTTGATATTCCGTTCCCGATTTTTAATTCCGGTTCCGGAACGCGAGTTTCCGGATTAAAGTGTACAATTTATGAGTGAAATATTCGTTCCCGTGAATTCTTTTCCGGATCTTGAATATTCCGGATTAATGCCGTCCGTATAAACGCGTCACGACTGTATCAGTTTATCGTATGTTTTTGTCGGTTTATTTGTGGTTGAATAATTTTTCTTCATACTCAAATTTGAATTTATTGTAAATAGGATTGGAGCGTGATCAGAGTGCTCATTGAAATCAAATATTTCAAAATTACAAAATTATTTCTATTTGTTAACACACAAGTCAACAGTACTCATTCCACCAGTAGACTTCCCACGCTCCCTGTCAGAGTGCAGACGACCATTGACCAATGACAAACAACTTAATTGACACATTTGGAGCAGACGATGTCCATTGCATCTACCACGTGGTGTGAATTTACGCGTGGGTTTTAACCGAGAGATAATCATAACAGAATTTGATTGGTTGTCAGCCCTACAACTGGTAAATGACCGTTCGAGAAAAAAATCAGAGTAGTAATATTGTAAGTGCTACAAATTTATTTTACAGTTAACCTATTGTACGTTTCAAATCCTTTACTCAACCGAAAATCTTGTTATAAACACTGAAAATACTAACTTGTAATTACTAAAAGCGAAAATTACATCAAATTTTGTATTAGCATCTTCTCTATTTGTCGAAAAGTAAATAAGATAAAAACAAAGTTTGTAGATTGTGACTGAAAATGCCGTTTCTTCGGTGTTTGAAAACACATTATTTGGTTTGAACACATTGCTCAGAAGATAAAGGTAAAAATGTACTGGGTCAAACGGACTGGATTTCTGGCAACCGGTATAAATCTCCGATTTAAAAATGGTATATTTTCCTTGTATCACGCGATTTTCAATGCATGGCTGAAGCAAGTCTTAAAAACAGTAAATCGAACAAGAGAATGCACTACTTTTTTAAGACAATATCAAGATCCAACTGGAATTTTCACACGCAGTAACACTATGACGTCGCACACGGTAATGCGGCACTATTTTGTAACGTCAAAATAGCGAACGTCGATTAAGTAACAGCGTCTAGCTTTTTTGTCGAAAAAAAGTTTAACCTGATATTAAATTGATCACTCTCTCTATAGCGATAGGAATGCAAGGTATTGATCTTATGTAGAAATTGTCTTCTTGTCGACATCTACCTTTTTAATTAATGTGATGTCCCAGTGGCCAAAGAGACTCAGATGAGCGATCTAGGAATCACGTGACCACCATTGATGTTGACCATGAGAAAATTGCGACATTTTCACCACTTCTTCGGCAAATTTCAGCTTCCAAAGGGGTATGTTATCACTATACGTAATTTGACGGCAAAGACTTCATATCAGTTTCGCATATGATAGGATATGTGTCTTATCTTAGTTGATCTACACTTCATTCGTTAACCTTTTTTAACTTTGTAATTTAAAAACTCAAGACTCCGAAGACTATCATTCTTTAGATATTGTCATGATAGGTCAAATTTTATCTATGATCCTTATGAATAATTTAAGAAACTTACGCCTTAAGAAATGACAAAAATCAGGCTAGAATAAAGTAAAAAAAAATCCAAAATAGAATGTTTTAGTCCGTTTTTTTTAAAATTCTTTTATAAATGACTGGAAACATTGAATTTTACAACCGTTTTTTGCAATTTAATTTGACCAACCCATGTTACATTCAATGTATGGTTGCCTTAATTGCCGTGTTTTAAAAAGATACTATATATTAATTCGAGGTAAAGTTAAAATCGTCCGTTCTTACCCCTATTGTCCATACAGTCAGGATTATTGTGACATACGCGTAGGCCGTGTGGTATTTAATCTTTTTGTTGCCATTATCTCCGAAAAAATAAGTTTACAAAGCCCTTTTTCTCCGTTTGGTAATCGCAACTTTTAATTTTCGTTTTTAGCTCTATTGACCGAAGGTCAGAAGAGATATTACGATACCGGTTTTCCCGTCCAGCGTCCGTCCGTCTGTCTGCTAACTTTTGCTTGTTATCGCTCTAGAGTCAACAGTTTTTATCCGAATGACTTCAAACGGTAAGAATGATGGGACCAGCACAAGGATCGTTCCTTTTGAAAAAGTAAGTCAATTGGAGCCTAATTAAATTTTAATTACAAATTCCTCGATAACGCTTCAAAGACCATAATTTTCATCCGATTGTCTTCAAACTTGCTCAGATGATTGTACTATCACAAGGATGGTTCCTTTCGAAAATGGGCCCGATCCGTAAAGTGTCATGAGAAGAGGGGCCGAATGAAAATCATGAATTGAAAAATTTAATTTGAATATCCTCGTTAACACTTCAGAGACCACATTTTTCACCCGATTGTCTTAAAACTTGCTCAGAATGTAGTACTATCACAAGGCTGGTTCCTTTTGAAAATAGGCCTGTTCCATCAAGTGTCATGGGAAAAGGGGCCGAATGACAATAAATGAAAATTTAATAGGAACATTCTCTCTAACGCTCTAAAGTCCACAGTTTTAATCCGATTGATTTCAAATTCGCCCAAGGTGATTGTATTATCGCAATGGTTGCCCCCTTAAGGTTCATGTAAAGTGTTTGAGACCCAATTTCAGGGGCATTCATTTGCCAAGAAAAAGCAGTGTGTCCAGGAATATTATATATCAAAATGAAGCTATTTATAAGCACAAGCAGTTGAACAACATAAGACTGCTATTACTATAGCGGTGTAGCCAAAACATTGTGGAAAAGGGTCATTTGTACAGAACAAGCAACTGCATGACTGTTGGATAAAACTGGCTCACATTTTAACAAAGTCTAGCCTAAAGTACCATCCAGGTAGTGCTACAACCATTGGTATAAAACTCAGCCCCAAAACGTAGTTAAGCAAGCAATTTATTTTGACTTATTTTATAAACACATATGTCATATATGTCATTCTAATTTTGTAAACGTGTAGATATTTTTAGGGTATGGTGTGCTTTCACAACATAAATAGACATTAATTGTTTATATACCTGTAAGGTTTTTTTAGCAATATATCAATTATTTTTCACAGAATGATAAATATATAGTAATATTGTAGATCATTGAATTAAAAAAAAGTATAATTTGAAATAAATCGCAGAAAATATTTCACAATATTATGGTGTGATGTTGCACCATACCTAACACATATTTTGAAAACAGACCAAACCGGTTTGACATGTATTGTATGTTGACAAAATAAATGGAAATTGATTGTTTCAAAAGAGCCTTTTGAGACTGAGTTTCACATCTAAGGTTGTAGCACTACCTGGATGGTACTTCAGACTGTACTTTGTTAAAATATGGGGCAATTTTATGCAACCGTCATGCAGTTGCTTGTTCTGTACAAAATAATCCTTTTCAACAATGTTTTGGCTATACCGCTATAGCTATGGCGGTCTTATGTTGCCTAACTGCTTGTGATCACGAATAGCTTCACTTTGATATATAATATACCTGGACATACTCCCTTTCTTGGCTAATGAAGTGCCCTAAATATTGGGTCTCAAACTCTTTACACGAACCTTAAAAACATTCTGATTGATTGAGCGTCATGAGAAAAGGGGCCTATATTTGAATTGAAACTGTAAGAATTCATTGTAAACACTTCTTCTCATGTGCATGGAAGTTAATGAAAATTTTACTTAGTGTTCTACATCATGTGACCATGTGAATATTGATGTGGTCTTGTGATTTTATACTGTATTATAGAAAAAGGGACCTAGATGTAAACTTCCTGTTAACAAAACTCCTCTTTTATCAATGGGTACATTCATGTGAAACTTTGACAGAATATCCTTTTTTTCCAGTGACTATGTGCATTTGTGGCTTTTTAGTGATATGTCGCGTCATGATAAAATGCAACTTTATGTATATTTTTGTTAACACAAATCCTTCTTTTATTCATGGAAAATAATGAAAATTTACCTTAGATTTCTACATCATCTGACCATGTACATACTGATGTGGTTTAGGGATTTCGTACTGCGTCATAAAAAAGGGCCTAAACGTAAACACTCTTGTTAACAAAACTCCTCTTTTAGTAATGGGTACATTCATTTGAAAAGTTCACGGAATGTTCTTTTCCGGTGACTATATGCATTTTTGGCTGTCTAGTTATACGCAGCATCGTGAAATAAAGAGCCTCTATTTATGTTTATTGTTATGCTGCTCTCACACCTTAACTTTATCTGCGGCGTTTGAGCCAAAAATGCCAGTTTTACGTGGATCAAACGCCGATGACCAAGGCGTATTTTGTTCGATCTCAATGGTATAGCGTATGTACTACGTTCCTGTGGCTTTTCCGCGACATTCCTGCTGCGTTCCCCGTGTTTGTATGGAGATCCAGCGGCGTAAGTACCACGTTCTCAGGCGTAAGCGTGACGTATAAGGCGTTGTCGCATTGCTGCTGCATAATCATGACGTTTACTGTTTACTTTGGGGTATAAAACTGTTTATTTCACGCCCACCATTCCGGGGTCTTTGCCTTCGCCTAACTACCTAACTACTGCTCCCTGAGCATGACGTCCGGCGTATCTTAACTAAGCTGTTTCAGTTTGTTTTTGTAAGCAAAATGTCAAGGCAAGTCCGACAATAGCAAAACCATAATCTTCTTGGTCAATGACTTTAGAAATAATGAGAGCAGACCAAGGATACTGATACTATGGTGCTTTTCAGACACAAACTCTTTGAACGCCATAGAAACTCCGACAACGCAACACCGACGCAGCTGCAACGAAATAGAAACGAAACATACGTAACACGTACGTAACATGAACACGAGATATGCCGTACGAACGTAGCTCTTACGCCGTTGTTACGAAATCGAAACCAAGATAACCGTAGTGACGACGCGGTTTAAGTCGCACATACGCCGCACATACGCCACGCATACGCGGGATACGCCGTGGTTACGCGGCATGATCACTTCTCGTTCGAGCCACGTACAAGGCGTTTAGAGCTACGTTCCCGCTACGAAACTGCTACGTTGTTTTCGTTTCTATGGTGTATGCACTACGTAAGCGCGGCGTATCAGAGCTGTCACGTACGTGCTACGTTTTTTTAAGTGCGCACTTAAAAATACGTCGACCCTCGGCGGAGGAGATCCTGGTACTTATCGAGGCGTATGCGCTACGTAAACCCGCGTTCCTGCTACGTTGTCACGGCCCACGGTTGCTTTCTTATCGTGATACACCACACACCACGCTTACGCGGGTCGATACGCAAAGGCGCGAGGAATGTTTTAACACAACTCCTTCATTTATACATGGAAGTCAATGAAATTTTCACTTAGTGTGATCACGTGCATATATATATATATAGAGAGAGAAAGAGTTGTGTTAAAACATATATATATGGTCTGTTGATTTGATACTTCAATATAGAAAAATGGGCCTTTATGTTAAACTTTTTAAAATAGAATTCCTCTTTTATTAATGGATATAATCATGTGAAACTTTCTCAAAATATAGCATTTCTAGTAACTATGTGCATTTGTGGCAATATAGTGACAAGCCGTTTCGTAATAAAAGGGCCCTTATGCACATTTATTGTTATCACAACTCCTCGAGGCGTATGCGCTACGTAAACCCGCGTTCCTGCTGTGTCACGGCCCACGGTTGCTTTCTTATCGTGATACACCACACACCACGCTTACGCGGGTCGATACGCAAAGGTGCGAGGAATGTTTTAACACAACTCCTTCATTTATACATGGAAGTCAATGAAATTTTCACTTAGTGTGATCACGTGCA
This sequence comes from Fragum whitleyi, assembly GCA_948146395.1. Classification (NCBI taxonomy): domain Eukaryota; kingdom Metazoa; phylum Mollusca; class Bivalvia; order Cardiida; family Cardiidae; genus Fragum; species Fragum whitleyi. Next base: position 34,256,574 of record OX411554.1, on the reverse strand, counting down.
TATATATATATATATATATATATATATATATATATATATATATATATATATATATATATATATATATATATATATATATATATATATATATAGAGTTGTGTTAAAACATATATATATGGTCTGTTGATTTGATACTTCAATATAGAAAAATGGGCCTTTATGTTAAACTTTTTAAAATAGAATTCCTCTTTTATTAATGGATGTAATCATGTGAAACTTTCTCAAAATATAGCATTTCTAGAAACTATGTGCATTTGTGGCAATATAGTGACAAGCCGTTTCGTAATAAAAGGGCCCTTATGCACATTTATTGTTATCACAACTCCTTCATTTATACATGGAAGCTAATGGAAAACTCACTTAGTATTCTATATCATGTGACCATGTGCATATTGATGTGATCTATTGATTTTATTCTGCGTCATAGAAAAGGGGGGCTTTATATAAACCGGCTTATTAACGAAACTCCCCTTTCATTAATGAATACATTCATGTGAAACTTTCACAGAATATTCCATTTCTAGTGACTATTATGCATCTGTGGCTGTTTAGTTACATGCTGCATCATGATACTAAGGGGCCTTTATGTATATTCCTTGTTAACACAATTAAACTCCTTCATATATACACAGATTTTCATTAACACTTAATTTAACAGAATATTTCTAATCGTGTGACCATGGCCACATTTTGCCATTTGGTGATATGCCACATCACGGAAAACTGGGACCTTTATATTAACTTCTTGTTAACACCACTCCTCCTTTCGGTTTATAGATAATTTTGTATAATCAGAATGTCCCTTATTGAGTGATTACTGTGTGCATTTCACAGAGGTTTGGTGTAAATATGCAGTGTCATTGGGAAAAGGGGCTTATGAAATGAGATAAATTTACTTTTAGAAAAATATATTTTTAGGAGTATTAGAATCTTATCTTAAACAGTATAGGTAAATCTATACAGGGTTCTGTGTAGTGGTAAGGTATGATGAGGTATGCCTAATTATCAACAAGCATCCCTGTTTAAAGAACGGTACTTTTGGAAAAGAATGGCATCATAATGATGTTTGACTTTCTAGCATTATCAGCACATTTCACAATTTTGTGTTAAAATAAGTTTTAAGAAACAATATAATTTGAATTTAATTCAATCAATCAATGATACTTATTTAAACATTCTTACAACATTCTGGGTTAAAAGATTATAGAAAATTCAGTATTTTACTGTTTCATGTCTGTATGTCAGATTCAGAAATGACAGGATAATTTATCATATTTTATGGATACTGGCAACAATGTCTTTTTTCAAATTCTTGTACTTAGATTAATTTTGTGTTCTATTTTTACAAGTAACAAACGCAAATAAATTGACTTTACGATAATTTCCTGCCACTAAGACTCCAGCCAATCTAAGAAATTGGGTGGGCCTTAGATAGTTAGAGGGTAATGTTATACAAAAGAAAGCTTATGTATACAATAAACATTGCTTGTAACTTCGCATGGATCGTCATTTTGATCGTTTTTATTAATGCATGCAATAAAACATTTATTTTATTGAAATCGCAAACAGATTGTTTTGTAATGTTCTCAAATATGCAAAGGGTATGCATACTTGTTAAAGTGTTAAATTAACGCAATTTGCCGCATCTTTCAGGTGGCATTTTTTCTGTGACCAACAAGGTGTTATAATAAAGATTATGAAAAGCAAAAAAATCATTTCTGTTGCAATAAGCTCAGAGTTTGGTGCTGGATTTTGCTAGATTATTGGCCGGACCGTTATCAACACAGTTACAGATCTTTTCAACTATATCCCTCTTTTCCGGGTAAAGGGTAAATTGGTTTTCACTTATGAGTCACGCGTATACATCTAAACATCTAAACGACATTATAACATCTAACATAAATTTTATGTCGTTATCATATGCGGGGACTACACGTTGTTTAACACGAATAGTGGAAACTACGATCACGTGACTAAATGATTGACTACTCGACCGAGCGGGAATTATCATTGGGGCACCATGTGGGATAAACTTTGACAAAAAAGTTAGATTCCAGTTTAAAAAAAAGATTATTTGAAAAACGGGAAATTTGTAAGAAAGAAAGTGTTATTGTTATCTAGTTTACCACATCAGTTACTTAACTCTGTTGTCATTTCAAATCATCATATTCCCAATTCGACCCCCTTCTGTCCCGGACAACACCGCCCCTTTGTCTAGATGATAATATTTAGCCCGATGTAGAGTCGTTATTGGTAAAGTGAATTGTGTTAACGCAGATCGTGATAATTTTTGCGAAATTCACGATTATCATAGAGATATCACGAACACTTGCTTGAAGATACAAGCAATTAAATCAGGTACGTTTGTTTACATTTGTAATTGGACACGTCGTCTGCAGATTTTCAATTAAAGTCCTCGTGATCACGCGGAAGGATTCGCCATCTTGATTGTTCGAACTCGCCGTGTTAACAAAGATAAACATACGATAATCGTGATAATTTTGCAGTTATCTTTGCAAAGTATAAGTTTATTTGATGTATTATATTTTGACGAAAAACCATTAAAGAAATCTATAATTGCTCTGTAACATTATTGATAATGATTATGCGTTATCGATTTTGTGGCACAGGCACTTTGTCAGCTCTATGCAAATGAGTGATAATTCAGAAATTATCCTTTTCGTAAGGCTCAGAATCGACAAAATGAAATGTGTACAAAAATCGTTTTAAGTACAGATAATGAACATGTCCATGTATATCCACCTTGGCATTGGTGGCATTGTTTGGGTTGGTATAATTAGTCTCAATTTTGAACTTTACATATTTCATTGGATGCGACCAGTCCTTAAATAGCATCATATTCGGAGGACAGAAATCTGTACTAGGGTTGGTGTAGGCGTTGGTGTTACAAACTTTACCTTGGTCATTTGCTTTTTTTGAAGATATCTTCTTGAAACTTGGAATGTATACATTCATAATCATAATGTCTATCAAGATCATCAAGGGGGTAACTCTAACAGCATTTTTGTAAGTTATGCCCCTTTTTTGACCTACCTTAATATCGATCTATTGGCCTGCTGATAGTTAAGCATTGTACCAACCCCTTTTGAAATTAAAACCCACTTTGATATATGTTATTTCTAAGTGGGTTGACATTGCAAAATGCCATTGGAATAATATTTTAATGTCATACCAACTTGTTATTAAAACAAAAACCAGTTTTGAAATAAATGATAGATAAGCCTTTCAAGAAAGAACAGTAGTTAGATGATCCGTTTAAAAAAATGAATTTAGTGAAAAGCGTTACAACACATCCAAACAATTTCTTGTAATTGACTTGGGCTAGTTCATGTTATAAAAACAACTCATCCAAACAATCTCTTGTAATTGACTTGGGCTAGTTCATGTTATAAAAAGAAGTTATACCAGGATCTTTAAAAATGATGCAATGTTTGATATCTGAATCCCCTTATGAACAACTATATTTTTAAGTAGTTGAGCTATTTATCAGTTTATTATAAAGATACACTTTTGGGTTATTTAAAAAAGGTCATCTTTTAGCTTGATTGTTTTCAGAGAAAAGCTGAGGTTTTGCGATCATCTTGGTATAGTTGGTATTGGCTTTGGCGTGAAAAAGTTTAACCTTGGTCTTATCTCTTGATATTGAAAATATCTTTATGAAACTTGGCTAGTGTGTTCATCATCCCAAGCGCTATCAAGACATTCAAGGGGATAACTCTGGAAACATTTTTGTAAGAGTTATGCCCCCTTAATGTACTTAGATCTTTAGCACCTTCAGCTGAGTGTTCAGTGTTGCACCCGTAGACAGAGCTCTTGTCTTCAAAATGGGTTGAGCGGATAACAACACATTTTGATTTTAGATATCGACCAATATTGAAATAAACTTTTTTCAAGGAGGGTCTGCATTTCAAAACTATTCTTGAATATGACTTTTAATATAACTTCCCTTTGAAATGATAATTTTGCTTATTATGAGGAAGGATTTTAGAATAATTTATAAAAATTAATTGAAAGCCGGTCATCTTCAAGAGTCAAGGGGTATCGAATCGATAGCTTCTTCTTGAATACCCCTTGACTTAATGAATAGGTAAATTCTTAACGATTTATTTTTAACCAGCCAATCAAAAGATCGAACATGATTTCTTGTGACTGCCAATCAGAGAGCTTCTTACAAACAGCATCTGTACCATTTAACCTCTATGACAACCTGTTGTATATCGACAACTGAGTAGATAAACCCTTCATTCCTGGTTTAAAGAAAATGCGCCGCTTTTTTTGTATGTTTTTATTTAATGACGGGTTGATTTATAAATCAACAAAATGAGCGCTTCGGACTGTCAATCCAGAGGTCACGGGTTCGATCCCCGACGGCGGCACTCATTCTTTCCGACTATTTGTCTCTCACCAATGGGTTGATAATCGTAGACCTATGTGAGATAGCAGCTGGAGGCTAGGAAAGGATGTGGTGGTTGTACCGGTGAGAGAAATACCAGGAATTCATTGTTAGGTGCTCCAGCCCCCGCGATATAACTGAAAAAATGTTGAAAGCGGCGTAAAACTCCATTCAATCAATCAATCAAATCTTAAATGAAACATGCTCGCTACCCAATGGTCAAGTAAAGGAACTATAAGATGACAAAAACTTAGACTGTTTCAATTAAATTTAAACACATTCTAATTTCAAATAAACAAGACAAGAAATTTTAGGGGATGTTTTATTAATCCCTGTACTATTTTTGCCGACTTAAAAGATAACATGAAACGATTTTCAGTTCATCTATTCCCCCCCCCCCCCCCCCCCCCCCCACACACACACACACACACACACACACACACCCACACCCACCACCACCACAAATATACCAACACCCTGCCACATTATAAAGCAAATTTCGTGTTTTATTTGGGTGAAAGAAAACAAAAGAAAAAACATTAAGACATTTGAAGAAGTAATTTTGAACAAGTAACAAGTAACAATTTTAAACAATATAAAAAAATCTCAAAATTGTTCAAAAGAAAAACAGTTTGAAATCTCACCTCCCCCAAGAAATAAATAAATCAAATAATAATACAGGGAAGTTTCTTATTTTTTTGTTTTATATTGAAAGCAAATATATTTCCATATTATATAGAATATTGTCAACAGGCGACCAAAACTACTAAACCATAGCTTGCATAAGCTGTAGCCACAAGTTTTTTGGCTGCCCAATCACAAAACACGAATATTTCAAATATTTAAGAAATAAGAATCAATTAATCCCTTTTTATTTACAAATACATGTGTAATTCTACATGTATTATTCATCTAAAATGAACTGTCACTCATAAACTTCCGTTATTGCTCGAGTATTCCCGTAGCGTAACTCAATTTCGTTTCAATTTTTACTTATATTATTTCAAATACTTTTATAAAGGCACGATAGAACAGTGGTTACAGACGCCTTCCCGAACACTGATAACTTGTCGGATCGAGTTCAATTCCCAACAGAGACACATATCATAATCATTGTGATTATAACTAACATAACGATTTTTTTCGTTTTTTTTTTTTTTGTTGTTGTAATTTTTAAAGAAATACATTTCTTTGTTATTATTTTGTCATTAGTTCTTTGTCCGTTACGATTAATATTTTTTATTCTTACATCATTCATTTTTAGCTCCACTGGCTGAAAGCCACTGGGGCTATTGTCATGGCGTTGTGTCCGTCGTGCGTCCGTCCGTCCGTGCATGCGTGCGTGCGTCCGGTCGAAAACTTTTCTTTAAAAATCTTCTCCTCAGAAACTACTGTATGGATTTCAACCAAACTTCACAGGAATGATCCTTGGGTGACCCTCTTTCAAAGTTGTTCAAGAAATTTTGATCCAATGAAAAACATGGATTTAATGGGCGTGGCTAATTTCCAAATATGGTAAAAAGTGAGTTTTCTCAGATTCTAATCAATGGATACCAACTAAATTTTACATGAATGATCCTTGGGTGACCCTTTATCAGTCTACAAAAAATCATTGTAATCGGATGGAAAATATGCATTTTATGGGCGGAGGTCATTTCTCTATATGTTATATAGTGGAAACTTTGAAAATCATTTTCTCAGAATGTAAGTGATGGATATCAACCAAATTTCAATGGAATGATCCATGGGTGACCCTTTATCAGTGACCCTTTATCAGTCTACAAAAAATTATTGTGATTGGATTTAAAATATGCATTTTATGGGCAGAGGTCATTTCTCTATATGTTATATAGTGGAAACTTTGAAAATCATTTTCTCAGAATGTAACTGATGGATATCAACCAAATTCCACTGGAATGATCCTTGAGTGACCTTTTATCAGTCTACAAAAAAATCATTGTAATCGGATGAAAAATATGGATTTTATGGGCGGAGGTCATTTCTCCATATATGTTTATATAGTGGAAACTTTGGAATCTCATACTCATAATCTAATTTTTGGATATCAACCAAATTTCATTGGTATGATCCTTGGGTGACCCTTTATCAGTGTACCAAAAATTATTTTGATTGGATGAAAAATATGCATTTTATGGGTGGAGGTCATTCCTCAATATGTTAAATAGTGGAAACTGTGAAAATCATTTTCTCAGAATGTAACCGATGGATATCAATCAAACTTTTTTTGTATGATCTTTGGGTGACCCGTTATCATGCAGCCAAAAAGTATTTTGATATGATGAAAAATTTGTCTTTTAAGAGCGGAGGTCATTACTCTATCTGTTATATAGTTGAAACTTAGAAAATCATTTTCAACATCAGTAGAACCCCAAATATCTAAAATTCTAGTCAATACACTATTAGCTTTTACCAGAATTTCAAGCCTGTGGAGCGACTCAAGCCATTCATGGCTTTCTAGTTGGTTGTTTGCACTAACTAAGATTACTGGATTCTGATCGGGACAAAGATTTGTTTCATACCTCAATGAAAAAAAACATAATAAGTTGTAAGTAAGCTTGTACCAAAAAGCAGTCCGATCAAAGAACTCATTTGCTTTATGATATTGAATTATAACATATCATCGGAAAAGAATAGAGTTAAACAGAAATTCGATTTACGTGTTCAAACCCAGTATATGTTTTTAATTTCATACCGTCATAAATTAAAAAAATGCCTCTTCATCTCTTAAATATAGATCCAGATTCATTTCAAAATCTAAAATTTTTTTCAGTGATTTATGGACAGGACTTTGCAATGGTCAAATTGAGGCTGGCGGAAAGACTGTGCCGAATACCAATAGTCTTTTGTCAACACTTTTAAAAAAAAATGAAAAAAAAAAAAAAATCAAAATCTGTACTCAAAAAGGGGTAAACCTTAGAAGAAATAGAAATATTTCTGGTCATGGTCCGACTTGAACTCGTGACCTCACGATTATAGGAACGAACCCTTACCACCACCGTTAAATTTCAGTATGTACTATCAGCTGTGAAACATATTCTTAGCTCTTAACCTCGCGAGTATAAGTCTATATTAAGAAACATTTACCGACTATCAATAGGGGTCAAAAGGAATATTTAATGAGTGCCAGGTCATTGTAGATAAATAATATTGGACATTACACTGTTTTGCTTTGTCTAAAACATCACGAATAAGTTGTTTATAGCAAATTTAAGTTTATCAAAACCTTGTGACTATGTACAACACATCTTTCAAATTAAAATAAATACATATATTATAAATTCTATTTATTTCTCTCAGGTCATCTTATGTGTTTAAAGAAAAACCTGGTGGAACAGACAGGGAAAAAAACTTATGAATTAAAGAATTAATATGAAAATTCAAGTAAATTATCCAGGGATAATTTTTGGATGGGCCAAACTGATTTTGGGGATGAACTATTTATTTTAGGCTAAATCTGATTACAGTTTCGGATGGGCGCCATATATAATCTATTCAAATTTGATGCTAATTTTATACTAGGATAGATATTTAGGATTCTTGGGCCCACCAATTTTTCATTATTGCCCATCAATTTTGCATATGGCCCATCAAAATCTTAGATTTTATATGTAATTGAATGGGACATGGGCCATTGGCCCATTCTAATGGCCAATCCTAAATTTGGTCCAGAAATATCCCTGTTTTCATTTCTATAAATTATTTCTATAAGACAGCTTAATAATTGAATTAACTCCAAATTCCAAATTTAAAAAAAGTGCAAACTAAAACTGGTATTGATTGTCTCATTAGTTGTCATTTAATTTAGATTTAGGAATTTTGCACAGCTAATGTTATTGTGTATTTCAGTCTTACTAAGTGTCACTTAAAACTGAAGGGGTTAAGGGCAATTCTAATGGTTAAATTAACATCTGGCAGATAGCCGTGGGGCATATTGACTTGATTCTAGGACAAAATCCCCTCCAGACAAAATCCCCTCAACGTTTTTTTGACATGGCGGACAGAATCCCCTCGGTCATTCTAACAACGCGGACATAATCCCCTCAATCCGTTTTTTGAGGCGGACAGAATCCCCTCCATTAATTTGTTTGGGCGGACATAAGTCCCTTGGTCTGATTCCCGAGGCGGACAAAATCCCCTTAATCAAATCTAAAAGGCGGACATAATCCCCTCAATAGGCGGACACAATCCCCTTCAAATACAAGGAAAACAGCAAAACTTCCGTTATAAATTAAATCATTGCAAAAAAACTCTTACGTTCTTATGTGTATAGGCTTAAAATTATCCATAACAAGGACGCGACCAAGCATACTTTAGTACGTCATTTAGTAAGTCTTGTACGTTCAAAATCATTGAATAAAGAAAAAAAACACTTACTTTAATGTAAAAATTATAATCCTATTCAAAATAAAAGATTTCTTTTCAAACCCAAATTTGACATGACGTCATGATATAATAGATTGGGGGTCGCGTGTGTTTTCACAGTAAAACACTTTTCTCTCATGTGAACTTGTAAATGGCTCTGAGTAAACAATATGTAGAAAAATGAAACATATGATTTTCTTAGCTTCTCTGATTAAAACTATCAGAGGTTATTTGATAAAATACAAAGACCAAATCTGCTGCTATACTCTTTGATTAAAGGCTTCCAATTAAAGCAGTCTTCACATTAAAAAATTAGACCATACCGATTAACAGTTTGGATATTCTTAATTGGTTTCATGTGTTAATTGTCAGATAACATTTTTCTTTGTAGAAATGTAGACCGTATACGAGAATAGAAAATGCAGATTTACAGTTTGGATTTTCTTAATTGGTCACCTTAATTAGTGGGCAACATTATTCTCTCAGGAAATATAGTCGTTTAAAGAATATAGAATAATTGACTTGATTGAAATAATTTATTTCTAAACTTAAACAATAAACATAGATCTATCTACTGGAACTACGAAGGGGATTCTGTCCGATTTTTATGTTATGACGAGGGGATATTGTCCTCCCTGTAGTTTTGATAATGTCTGCCTTGTAATTCAGAACGAGGGGCTTATGTCCGCCCTAGCAAATTAATGAAGGGGATTCTGTCCGCCTCAAAAAAAGGATTGAGGGGATTATGTCCGCGTTTTTATAATGACCGAGGGGATTCTGTCCACCATGTCAAAAAACCGTTGAGGGGATTTTGTCTGGAGGGGATTTTGTCCGGTTACCTATTGACATAACTTACCTCCCTCTTTTGGACCTTTTTGTAAGAAGGTTACTGATTGGTCTGCCGCGTTTTCCGTTCTGTGACATCACACGTACAGAAATTACCCATTCAATCAGCCAAGGATAAGATAAGTAAAACATTCGTAACCCTTGGTTCGACAAGATGAAAGCCAGTGGGCTTGGCCAGTTGCCCATAGAATCTGATTTCAATTCAAAACCAACTTGTTTTGAAATAAATCCATTTTGAAATAAATGATTAGCCTTTGAACCCTTGTCATGCTGAACCTGGAATATTCCTGCTTTGGCAGGAGCTATTGACAAACATCCGCCTTCACATATGTGCGGTGTGATGTTAGTCTACACCACCTGTTTCTCACTTTGAAACCAGAATTGTCAATAGATTTAGTTTTTCAAATAAAAATTGGCCTACAGTTGGGACTTTCAGTGCTTTTTGCCCTTTGATTTTGATGGAAATTTTTATAAAAAATTTATTCAGCATGACAAGGGTTAAGAAAAAATAACAACAGAAAATACAAGTTCTATCAAAAGTTTCTGTCACGGTTTCAATCCTTTGACTTTCGCAACCCCTTCTGCAGTCAATATATTACATGTATAAACAAAGTAATTTTGAATTATTTTTAGGCCAAATGATGTAATCAAGAGGAATAAAAACTAAGACCTTGCTCAATTTTAACTCATCAGGCAGGACAACCACATAGTTATTTTTACTTGTTTACTTACCATGACGACCAGCAAGTGGAATTTTCAAGCCCTGGGGGAGAGAGTACTAAGTCATCTTCAGAGCAATAAGGCTGAAAGCCTGTATATCTGGCTGCTCATTGATCTTTAATAAAAATAGATTAAACCACCAGACCAAGGGAGAAGCAGGGGGGGGGGACATTCCATATCTCTATACCTTAAATAAAGAACGATTATTTCTAATGTTATGTCCTCAACTATTAATTCATTTGGGGCTCGACATGAAACACTTAACAGTAACTATTGTAACAGCCTACTAATATACAGACAACTGTTTTGTGCTGAGCCATCAAAATGCACTTTAGGTGATATCCTCTCAAAATAGTTAAAAGGTATAGTTGCCAAACTAATTTGCCTATATTTTAACCACATTTGGTTGGCAGAATTCTGCTTAATTAAGAGCTTAATGATTGAATTATGAATATGTGAAAATCCATTTTCTTGGGTTGCATAGACAAAGCAAGGTAATAGAGCTATTTTTCAGGGCCAATTTCCCTCTTGTCATATACATTGTGTCAGTAGAGTGATGCTGGCTATAATGGGCCTCTTGTTTATAGATATCTTATTATGCTATTTTGCCACAATTCCTTATCTTTCATTGATCAATAGTGTTCTTTGAAAAAAACTTGTAATTGCTGAGGAGGATACAATTTTAGATGAATCTTTGTAAAAATAATTCACATTATCATTTTTATGAAAACTTAAGAAAATTGCAGAGTTAAAAGGTAGATTGATGAGTTGAATTTTTGTAGAAATCCTTGAAATATTGTAGATATTTTCAAATATAAGGTAATGGGAGCCTTATTTTATGTTTTTGTTGTAGGAACTAATGTTAAAGTGAAGATCTTATACCTATAGTAACACACATCTAGACAAGAATGGCAGATTTAGAGGTCATCAAAGACATTCCCGGATACAAAGTGATTCTAAAAGCTGTTCTTAAAAGCCAAATACAACAGTTGGTGAGTAAAAGCTAGCGCTACTGAAAAGGGGGTTAACTCTAGAACTTAAGGATTGCACAATAATGTGATGAACTCTGTGTTGTGGGTACTCATTGGAATAACTTCAACAAGATGATTCAAATGTGTCAGTTGGTCAAAAAGTAAATCATAATTGCTTTAATATTTTACAGAGTTCTTTATTGAACTATCTAGACAATAAGATGTCTTTCCATTCATTATTTTATAATTTTATTAGATAAATATAAATCTCATATACAATGCATAAGACACATCATTTGATGTGTGAGTGTCAGTATACTTAATGGTTTTGTTTTCACTAAATAATTCTGTTTTTACGCCATTGTCAACAAAGTACTGAAATGTTGTAAAGTATAAGCACTTACGACATTTGAATACTGCAATGATGTAAACAATGATGAAAATACTGTTATTATCCTTTGAGTGAAATGTTGAAAAGGGAAAATGACATCAGAGAAAAACCTAGTCATGCTGATTTCAACACTTTTCAATAGGCTACAGAGGTACAGATATCATAACACAGGCCTTAAATCCTTACATAGCAGGAGCTAGCAGGAACTATTGAAATATTTCAACTTAAAATCCAAAATACCCCCTCTATCTGTAGGTCTGAGACTATAGACCACCTTAACTCTGTGTTTCAGGTGGAGCAACTTGCGAGTCATACCGACGAAGAATCTGTCATTCTCACAGCCAGCGTATCTGATGGAACCTTGAGTCATCTGGGATCTGACTCAGGAAAGTTTTTTCTCGATGACCACGAGGATATCAAATCTCAGTTTTTGGGGTTCTGTCTGAAAAGTAAGTCTAATTCACTGTTACAAAATTTAAGACTAGACCAGTACTTTTGTTTGAAAGGTGTTGCAGACAACAGAGTGTTTTTATAAAAATGAGGGGAGAAATGACTTTCTTGGGCTTGCGGCAGCTGTATAATGGTATCATCCACCTTCTTCTGTCTGTTCATATATCTGTCTGTAATATATGAAGTCAACTCCTACTACAGTTTAAGATTTATTGATGGGTTTGGTTGAAATGTTTATAAAATGTTCCTAGTAACCTGACCATGCTTAGATGATATTCTGCCTTCTAACAGAAAAAGGGCTTAAAATTTTCCTGTGATAGGGTATATTTTGACAATTGCTCTCCTGTAAGATTAAGGTAGTGGACCCGTAATAGTTCTGCAACATTAAGGAACACATACTCTTTCACAAAGTTGACAGAGGTTTCCTAATGAAAATCATTAGGAAACCTCAGTTAACACTGTTAAAGTGTATTACTGCCAAAACATTGCGGAACTATTAAGGGTCCACCACCTTAATACTACATAAAGTGCTTCTAACGTGATATCTGCTTCAAGCTCAAGGTCAGGATAGTGATCCATCAGTGCCTGGAGTCAGGTTTTCCCTCTATGTTCAAAACTGGGGGTCATTTTGACACATTATTACCCCCTTTCAACTTGATAAAGAGTAGTTCTTTGTCTATTTTGGGGGTCATTTAAAAAAAATGTGTGGGGAGGTCCAAATTCTCAGTCCACAATTAAAAAAAACACACCAAAAATTCTCCTCTCAAACTTAACAAGAATTATCCCTTTCAAAATACATGTACCTCCAGAATTTGTTATCAGTGCTGAATTCTTGTTGTGATGGTAACATAGTGAAAAAAAATCTTCACCTAAACTGCAAGGCTTATCCTTAGAGCTTTTATTTTTGATTTGAAGTATCCCCATTACTCGCTTTCATAGTGCTACAAATTATTGTTATGTCTGGAAAATTAGTCCTTGGTTGTTATGACCTGAGATTTTACATGGAAACATAGCACTGAAATCTTTAGAAATATTCTACTCCCAAACCAAAATGCTGAAACCTATAAGATTTGGCTTGACTCATTTGCCGAAGCAAAAAACTTCAATCATTGCACCAACTTGAATATTAGCCCTATGTTGTTGGATCCGGGCTTTTACACAGAAATAAAAAAAGAAATCTTTAAAAATATCCTCCTCTCAAACCATTAAGTTTTAAACTCTGATATTTGGCAAAACACAATTATCATAAGACCATTCAGCAGAAAAAAGTAGATTATATATATATAGATTATTATATATGCCAACTTGACAATAAGCCCTGTATTGTGGAGTACCTGATTTTACATGAAAATGACAAAGGGTTCACTTTCATTTTCTCTTTCTGAACTACAAGCTATAAATCTCTCATATGATTGCCTAGAATAGGGCTCTCAATAAACATGGTATATGTCTAAAGAATTCAGAAAAACATACGGAAAATCAGATCTAGATGTTAATAAAAAGGCCAGTGATTGATGGAAAAATGTCCATTCAAGGTCATATTGTTAATGTCAATAATTTTCATCATAGAAAATTTAAATTTGCCAAATTTTTTGGTACGAGATATAGTCTTTATATTTCATGTGTGCATTGCTTGTGATAAGACCTTTCTGTTGGTAAAAAGACCATGGTCATCAGTTAAGGTCATTTTTCAAGGTCAAGCCTTTACATTCCACACGTATATTGCATATGACAAGATCTTTCATTATAGATATACAAGTCATGTCTGATCTAACATATTCAAATTCAAAACTTTTAATTCAAACCATACTTTCTGCAGGAGTGTGGAATTCCTATGCCTGACATGGGCTTTTTAACCTGCAGACAGGCTACTTTTTTGTATTTTTGGCATTCGATAAGCATAGTAGTTATTTAACCTAACAAATGCTTCCACAGCCCATAGTAAAAAAGAGTAAGCTCAATGCAAGATAAATATGACTCCAGGATTTCAAAGGCTAGCACAAATCTAAACACGCAATTAATGTTGGATCAATACTGCCTTGATATCATAATTTATCTTAAAAAATAACTATACAAATATCCGTGTGATAACATCCCATATGATATTTTTTATGATATCACATAGTTATTTTTAGAACAATGATATAATGCAATTATTTTTAGAAACTTGCATTTCAGTTAAATACATCTACGAAAACAAGACAAATAGAGGTTATAAGATAAATATAATACATACTTAATGTATTGTATGAAAAAAATATCTAACTCGGTTGTGAGAACTGATAATTGTCTCGGCAGAGCCTCGACAATGATCAATTCTCCCAACCTCGTTAGATATTTTTTCTCATACAAAACACTAAGTATGTATTATACATGCCTCTTATTTCAGGGTATCATAAACAGAAGGCTATAGAAAAAGCCCTTGAGAAACAGAAACCTCCACCAATGATCGCTCAACCATGGCCTGCTAATTTTGGACCTGGTCAAGTGCCAGGTACTCGACCCAGGTTCGGTACTCCAAGCAATCAACCTGGACAATATCATCAAAGTTTACCTCGACATCCAATGTCTGTGCAGGGTAAGAGTGTAAGACATGAACCATATCCTGTGTCTAAACCACAGAGGAGGAGTACAGACAGTCCATATGACAGTCCTAAATCAGTATTAGAAACAACCAGTCCTAATATCAAACTTGAACCTCAAGACCCTCAACATATTAACACAAATAACTTTGGACCAACACATTCACAAACCTCCATGGACTCAAACATTCCGAATGACAAACTAAACTCAGATACTGATTCCAATCCAGGATTTGTGAATAAAAGTGAGAGTGATCAGAAAGTGAATGTGAAGGTTGAAGCTGCAACAGAATCTGAATTGGAAGAACTTGAAATCACGGGAGTTGAACTTGGACAGAATACAGACACATTACCATCAAACAGTACAGGGTACGACACTCAAAGTACCAATCTCGGGGACCAGCAATTACCTTACAGTAAGTAGTATAACATTTTTGCTCGGCTGTTGTAGGACCGAGGTATAGCTCTAGCCTTGGTTTCATTGTTGCTGGCCTTGTTGTGACACAAGTCATTTGTCTCCTGGCAATGGGCAAATGATAAGTATTGTGCCTAAATATCTTAAGGTGGGATGAACAGCTGATGGTTTATATGAAATGATGTGATGGTACAAGTATGATATACAGTAGGGAGCCATTTGGTAGTGCACCAGCAACTGAAATATAACTGTAATAATGTTGAAAGTGGTGTTGAACCAGTAACAACAAACCATCTATCGGTTTGTCAACAATTTAAAAAAAATAATTTCCCTAATTGATTGGTTTTCAATTCAACAAATGATCCTAATTTAAATTTTTCAAAATAATTCAAAGATTTGAAATCCACGAAGAACATCAGGTTGCCATGGAAACATAGTAAAAACACTTTTGAAAGATCTTATCCTCCCTATCTGTGTAAGGAAGACATATTTTGCATGAAGCATTGCCTAATGGTTGTATGCCTACCAAATTACTTCAAAGGAAGTGCTGTAGCAAAAAAAAAAATGGCCTTTTGTTGAGGGATTCGTGACATTATATAGAAAAGAAGGAAAACTTAAACCCTTTCAAAGCCTTGTTATTTTAAAAGAATAACCACTCATGCTAGAAATAATTCAAGTTATTGCTCTACAATGAAATTACAGAGAGTCACTGAAATGGAAACCTGTCAAAAAGCTATGAGAGTTACTACTTTCAAATGTTGTTAGTAGCTTTGCCATGAGGACTAAACAAAAATATCTTTGTTTGTTGGATTCAGTTCAAACAATCCCTATATTATGGAATTCTGGATTTAACATTCAAATTAAAAAGAGTATTAAAAAGATCTTCATTCTCCCATATCATACTCAAATTTTATTTGTTGTCCTTGAACAGTCAATATAGTAATTTAAATAAATTTCCTTCGTTTAATCCCAGGTTCTGCCTAGATATCAGGAAGGTTATATCATGAATTTTTTTTGCCCCTGTATCGATAGATCTGATCAAGGAAGGGCATGCAGTTTTTAGCTCCACTGGCTGAAAGCCACTGGGGCTATTGTCATGGCGTTGTTTCAGTCGTGCGTCCGTCCGCACGTGCGTCCGGTTGTAAACTTTTTCTTTAAAAATCTTCTCCTCAGAAACTACTGGATGAATTTCAACCAAACTTCACAGGAATGATCCTTGGGTGACCCTCTTTCAAAGTTGTTCAAGAAATTTTGATCCGTTGAAAAACATGGATTTAATGGGCGGGGCTAATTTCCAAATATGGTAAAAAGTGACTTTTCTCAGCTTCTAATTGATGGATACCAATTAAATTTTACATGAATGATCCTTGGGTGACTCTTTATCAGTCTACCAAAAATTATTGTGATCTGATGAAAAATATGTATATTATGGGCGGAGGTCATTTCTCTATATGTTATATAGTGGAAACTTTGATAATCATTTTCTCAAAATCTAATTGATAGATATCAACCAAATTTTACATGAATGATCCTTGGGTGACCTTCAATCAGTCTACAAAAAATTATTGTGATTGGATGAAAAATATATATATTATTGGCGGAGGTCATTTCTCTATATGTTATATAGTGGAAACTTTGAAAATCATTTTCTCAGGATGGAATTGATAAATATCAATCAAATTTCACTGGAATGATCCTTGATTGACCCTTTATCAGTCTACCAAAAATTATTGTGATCGGATGAAAAATTTGTATTTTATTGGGGGAGGTCATTTAGCTATATGTTATATAGTGGAAACTTTGAAAATGGATGGATATCAATCAAACTTCAATAGTATGATCCTTGGTTGACCCATTATCATGCAGCCAAAAATTATTGTCATTGGATGAAAAATATGTTTTTTATTGGCATAGGTCATTTCTCTTTATGTTAAATTGTGGAAACTTTGAAAACCATTTCAACATCCGTAGAACCCAAAATATCTAAAAATCTAGTCAAAAACTTAGTTTTTCTATTACAAGAATTTCAAGCCTGTGGAGCGACTCAAGCCATTCATGGCTTTCTAGTGTCCTGTTTGCTTGTCTGTGACTATCCTTGTGCATCAAAACTTTTACATTGGCCATTACTTTTAATTGCTAAGTGATGAAGTCTTTGAGTTTTATGGGCATTGCTTGTGACAAGATCTTTCTCTTGGTTCCAAGGTCATCAGTCAATGTCAATTTTCAATGCTCTCTTGTACAAACCCATCCCATTTCTTTGATTTAATTTGTAAGGTAAAGGTCACAATTTAAGGACAAACATTGAAACTGAGTTTGTCAGTAGCATACCTTTTAGCTCACCTGAGCACATCGTGCTCAAGGTGAGCTTTTGTGATCATTGAATGTCTGTCGTGCATCGTCCATCGTGCGTCGTCAGACTTCAACAATTTAAAAGTTTACACTCTAGAGGCCACAAATATGAACCAATCATCATGAAACTTGGTCAGATTGATTGTCAGGTCACAAGGATGAACCCTATTGAAAATGGGAAGGATCCATGTCATATCACGGGAAAAGGGGCCTAAATTACAATTTTCTTGTTTACACTCTAGTGGTTACAAATATGGTCCAATGTCCATGAAAGTTGGTCAGAATGATGGTAAGGTCACAAGGATATACCCTCTTGAAAATGGGAAGGATTTGTGTCATATCACAGGAAAAGTGGTCTTAATGACAATTTTCTTGTTTACGCTCTAGAGGCCACAAATATCGTTCAATCTTCATGAAATTTGGTCAGAATATTTGTCAAGTCACAAGGATGAACCATAATGAAAATGGGAAGGATCTGTGTCATATCACAGGAAAAGGGTCCTTAATGACAATTTTCTTGTTTACACTCTAGAGGTTACAAATATGGTCCAATGTCCATGAAAGTTGGTCAGAATGATGGTAAGGGCACAAGGATATACCCTCTTGAAAATGGGAAGGATTCGTGTCATATCACAGGAAAAGGGGCTTTAATGACAATTTTCTTGTTTACGCTCTGGAGGCCACAAATATCGTTCAACCTTCATGAAATTTGGTCAGAATTTTTGTCAAGTCACAAGGATGAACCATATTGAAAATGGGAAGGAACCGTGTCATATCACAGGAAAAGGGGCCTTAATGACAATTTTCTTGATAACACTTTAGAGACCACAAGTTTTAAAAGTACAATTACGACTTTTGCTGGAAAATTTGGTAATAGTTAATTTAGGCAAAGATACACAGGTGAGCAATATAGGACCATCATGGTCCTCTTGTTTATGAATGTTGTGGTAGTCCTGCTAATGAAATTCCGGGAATGGATGGTTAGGTGCCCAAGCTTCTGTGATACAACTATGATATGTATTCTTTAAAGAGACTTATACCCCATTCATTCATTTGTACCTTTATTTGTGAATAAATATCAAAATAAGTTTGCACAAAATCTCTACATAATGAGTATGTTTCATATGAAACTAAGGTGCTCACAACATCAAAGTTTTGCTAGTCCAGAGCATGGCTCCATAATTAATGAATGGATTTCAGAATAACTTGGCACAATGGTTACCCATCAAAAGTACATATCCCATTTAAAACAAAATTATAGACAGGTCAAATGGTATAGGTCACATGTCAAGGTCCAACATTAAAATTGAGCTTATCTGGTGGATTACATATATGAACTGATTTTCTGACAATTTGTTACAATTGTTCCTCACTAGAAAGATACCATTTTAAAGATTTTTTCAGATGGTGTTAGATCATATTTTGAAAGTTAACTTTTCTTAAGGTTGACATGGATTATTTCAGGGAGGGACGTACTATTTTTAGCTCACCTGAGCATGTAGTGCTCATGTGAGCTATTGTGATCACCTTTCGTCCGGCGTCCGTCCGTCGGTCGTCGGACGTCGGTCGTCGGTCGTCGTCCGTCGTCCGGCGTCCGTCAACAATTTCTTTAAACGACATCTCCTTCTAAACTACTGGGCCAATTAACTCCAAATTTTACAGAAATGTTGCTTAGGTGGTCCCCTTCAAAAATAGCTAAAAGAATTGAAATCCATGAAAAACTCTGGTTGCTATGGCAACAAAAGGTGAAATTTAAGAAAATCTTAAAAATTCTTCTTCTTCTCAACCAGTAGTCCTACAGACTTAAAACTTGGCATGGATGATCAGTTCATAGACCTGAATAAAAATAGCTAAAATTATAACTTTTGGGCCACCAGGTGCGGAGCACCAGGGGGGAGGGGGTAGTACTTTGGGTAAATTTTGTTATCTTTAAGTTTCTTCTTCTTCGGAACCAGGAGCCCTACAGACTTGAAAATTGGCATGGAGGATCAGCATATGGAGCTTTATATAAATAGCTAAAATCATGACTGTAGATTCACCAGGTGCGGAGCATCAGGGGGGAGAGGGTAGTACTTTTGTGAAAATTTTGTAATCTTTAACCTTCTTCTTCTGATGAACCACAAGCCCTACAGACTTGAAACTTGGCATGAAGGATCAGCTCATAGACCTGAATAAAAATAGCTAAAATTATAACTTTTGGGCCACCAGGTGCGGAGCACCATGGGGGAGGGGGTAGTACTTTGGGTAAATTTTGTAATCTTTAAGTTTCTTCTTCTTCGGAACCAGGAGCCCTACAGACTTGAAAATTGGCATGGATGATCAGCATATGGACCTTAATATAAATAGCTAAAATCATGACTGTAGAATCACCAGGTGCGGAGCATCAGGGGGGAGAGGGTAGTACTTTTGTGAAAATTTTGTAATCTTTAACCTTCTTCTTCTTCTGAACCACGAGCCCTACAGACTTGAAACTTGGCATGGAGGACCAGCTCATAGACCTTAATAAAAATAGCTAAAATAATGTCTGTTGGGTTGCCAGGTGCGGAGCACCAGGGGGGAGGGGGGAGTACTTTTGTGAAAATTTTGTAATCTTTTACCTTCATCTTCTTCTGAACCAGGAGCCTGACAGATTTGAATATTGGCATGGATGATCAGCATATGGACCTTTATATAAATTGCTAAAATCATGACTGTAGATTCACCAGGTGCGGAGCATCAGGGGGAGAGGGTAGTACTTTTGTGAAAATTTTGTAATCTTTAACCTTCTTCTTCTTCTGAACCACAAGCCCTACAGACTTGAAAATTGGCATGGAGGATTAGCTCATAGACCTTAATAAAAATAGCTAAAATCATGACTGTAATGCCACCAGGTGCAGGGCACATGGGGGGAGGGGGTAGTACTTTTGTGAAAATTTTGTAACATTAACCTTCATCTTCTAATGAACCAGGAGCCCTATAGACTTCAATATTGGCATGGATGATAAGCATATGGATCTAAAATTAAATAGCTAAAATCATGAATGTAGGGTCGCCAGATGCGGAGCATTAGGGGGGAGGGGGTAGTACTTTGGATCAATTTTGAAATCTTTAACCTTATTCTTCTTCTGGATCAGAAACCCTACAGACTTGAAAATTGTAATGGGTGATCAATATATTGACATTAATAAAAATAGCTAAAATCATGACTGTAGGGTCACCAGGTGCTGAGTGTCTTGGGGAGGGGGTAGTATTTTGAATCATTTTTGAAATCTTTAAATTTATGCTTCTCCTGGATCAGGAACCCTACAGACTTGAAAATTGTTATTGGTGATCAATATATGGACATTAATAAAAATAGCTAAAATCAGAACTGTTGGGTCACCAGGTGCTGAGTGTCTTGGGGAGGGGGTAGTACTTTGGATCATTTTTGAAATCTTTAAACTTCTTCTAATGAACCATGAGTCCTACAGACTTGAAAATTGGTATGGATGATCAGCATATGGACATTAATTGAATTAGCTAAAATCATGACTGTAGATTCACCAAGTGCAGAGCATCTTGGGGGAGGGGGGGTGCTTTGTTGAGAATTTTGAATCCCTACGGCCTTTATATTTGACATGGATTATTCAACTCATTAAAGAAAACTGTAAAAGTCTCAGGCTCAGCCTGTATATCTGGCATAGATTTGCTGATCACAGACCTTCTATGAAAAAAGCTTAAATAAATAATGACCAGGGGAGGAGCAGGGGCGTGGATTATTTCAAATGTTATCTGATTGAATAAGTGAAAATCTCTTTTTCTGTGGTTGCATGGACATACCTAGGTAATGAAGCTTTTTTCTCAGGTGAGCGACCCAGGGCCAACGGCCCTCTTGTTCAAGACAAACTATTTGTTTTAGACTAAATCTTATTTCAGTTTTGGATGGGCCCCATACATAATCTATTCAAATCTGATGATTAGTTTAATCTAGGATAGGTATTAAGGATTCTTGGGCCCATGAATTTTCCTAATGGCCCATCAATTTTGCAGATGGCCCATCAAAATCTTAGATTTTACATGTAAATGAATTGGACATCAGCCAGTGGCCCATTTTAATGGCCCATCATGAAAATGGTCCAAAAATAGGTTGACTCCAGATGTCAAAGGCAAATGTTCTAGTTGTACATTTCAGCAATATTGACAATCCATACACCATGTTGTGTAGGTACTTATTGAAATTGAGACTAATTCACCAAATTTTCTTATGAGTTCATCAAACAAGGTCAATGCAAAGCTGTCAAGGTTACTTCTGTACTTTAGATATCTCTTATTGATAAACATGTTTGAATGTCAATGTCAACTTCCTATGGCAGGACCAAGGTCAAGTGTCGAAATCAATCTTCTATCAAACCCCATTCTGGTCGCAAAGATGTCCTACCAACGGTAAACAAGCATTTTGATATACAAAAGATCATCCTGCACATATGTGCAGTCTGATCTTGGTCCACATTATCTGAGTTTATTTCTTTTTAAACCAAAAAGTTCAAAAATAATATTTTTGAAAAAAAATACTGACTCACAATAAGTGCATTCATTGCTTTCAAGAATTTGAATTCAATGCAACTTTGAAAAGGTTCAGCATGACAAGGGGTCCAATCAGAGATTGACTGCCTCAATAGACATGTGGTAAATAGTGGATATTGAATGAATAGTCTTTGAATACTAGATTTATGAAACGAGTCATCTCTGAATAGATAAAAAACGCGGCTGCAACAAGTTTATTCATTTTAGATGACAGGTTTAATAAACTTGGTATTGAATGAACACAAATTTGATATTATAATATGACCTGATTTTTTTTTAAAAATCTAGGAAATTCCTGAAAGTTATTGATTCGAGTTATTCCACGCAATTCTGTAACACTGTTGCCAAAATGACAACTTCTAACTTTGCTTAATATTTTATCCTCATACAATGCTTACATGTTTAGAATCTTACATAACTAGCTACATAACTCTCTAATCTTGTCTTCAACAACAAATGTATGTGTCTCTGGTGCTAGATTTCAACAAACATGGAAGAGTTTTAGAGAAGTTTTTAGTTGAAAAGCCAGGGGCAGTGGCGTAGCCATGTTATTTACATTGGTGCGGCAAAACTGAGCTCCGAAGGAGCGAATGCGAGCGCCGAAGGCGCGAAGCCCTTCTAGGGGGGTCCGGGCGCATGCCCCCCCGGAAAATTTTTGAAAAAATGGTGCGATTTGGTGCATTCTAGACTATACTTGATCACAATTTTTGATTCATTTTAGAGCAATTTCCAGGCACGTAAAAAGGCAGGGATTAAACAGGAAAGGGTTAACCCTAGTACGAGGACTAATCGATAATGACATTAACAACTCACCATGTACTCACAGGGAATCGCATGTGGAGTGACCTCACTGGAATTTACTTCCGGAGGTCGTTGTATGGTAAAAGTAGATCTTAAAGAAAAAATAGTTCGTCTTTAAAATGGCATTTTGAAGTGGAGAATAGTGATCCACGTGCATATTTATGTGATTTTTTGCTAGTTTTGAATCTCTTCTTTAATATAACGCTTGGTTCGATATTTTTTGTACACGATTTCCTTTCCGGGAGGACGGATAAGGGACGGGGGCGTACCCGAACTAACTGTCCTCTTCATGGGTGGGAAAAAGACGGTGCCTTTACTCTCGCTTGAATAGTCCAAAAGATAACCTGATTTGACCAAGTTTCTTTAGTCTCAAAAGATAGATCTATGAATGTAGATGAAGCGCTAATGACGTAATATATAAGAGAAGTGTTGTGTAATGCGTTGCAGCACCTGAAATTTGAGCAATTTTATATGGAACAAAGAAGGCCAAAGATCGGGTGGGGTCTGACCATGTTTGACATCAACAGAAAACGGAAGTAAATAGAATTACCATTCTACAGACGCTTGGAAGTTTAGATTATTGATGAGTCATCCCAGGATGCTGGCATTTCGTTGTGTATGGTGGATTAAAAGAACTATAAGACATCATGTTTTATAAACGTTTTATTCATCCGTTATATGCTCACATACATTTTCAGTCATTTAGCGGTCAACATAATCCAGTTTTATTGTAGCGGCATGCCGCATCTACGGCAATTATTGGTGCGGCGAATGCCGCACCTGCCGCACCCGTGTCTACGCCCATGAGGGGTGTGGAATGCTCTTGCCCTACTTGTCTGATACAGGCTTAACTACCTGCAAACAAATTCATTTTCCGAGGCTACTTGTCCATGTACAAGTAAATGCAAGTGTATTTCTTGGAAAGATTAAATAGATGAATTGTCTAAATGTCAGAATCAAAGGGAATAAAACATTGCTTTAAATGAAGAGAAAGCTGAGTCCAGCATTTTCTTCCTTAAAAATATTTTTCCCAAAAATTATTTATTCTCTTTTTTTGCAGACAAGTTCATTTTTATCCTGGTCAAGTAGAAGATGCATTTCGCTTGTCCAGTGACAAGTGATGATAATATGTATTATTCCACACCCCTGGAAAAGCTTTGTAATGCTCCTGCAACAATGCAGTTGGAAGTTAATTGGTTTACAGTTGTCCATCAGTACTTCTGCCTGTCTGTCAGTAAAGCTTGAACAAAGAACTTTTACGATGTTAATGGCTTTTTAATAGCCTATTCATGAAA
The DNA here is from genome assembly GCA_948146395.1 of Fragum whitleyi. Taxonomy (NCBI): domain Eukaryota; kingdom Metazoa; phylum Mollusca; class Bivalvia; order Cardiida; family Cardiidae; genus Fragum; species Fragum whitleyi. The sequence continues at coordinate 34,232,415 of OX411554.1, read as the reverse complement.
CAATGATCATATTAAGAATGTTGGTAGATTTCATCAATTCACATCAGCTGATATTAAGGTCAAGGTCATGCAATAAGATCAACTTTAAGGTCATGTATCTAGGTCATACTTATACAAAGTCACCATTTCAGAGGCAATAGTGTTTTGATTATGATTAGTCATTGAGTCTTTTGGCCCCTAAATCAAAGGAAAATGGGAGTCCACCCTGGGAAATAAAGGGTTTCCGACTCCTTTACTGCCCTTAGTGTTGACCCTGCTCTCTCAGGAACATGAACAGATTGAGTGTTAATATGAGAGCAACTCTATAAATTTGTAGTTAAATAGTTTGTTAAAATCAAATTTGAATTAAATGTGAATTGTTGGGGTACAATTTCAGAATGGAAACCATTCAAATACTCTCATTGAATAGACCCTCAAATGGTCATATGGACTCTCATAAGACAGGTTTGAGAGTCAAGACTCTGTATAAATGTCAGAGGTACAGGTTAGAAGAGGTAATGCCAGTTTAAAATCTTTTTTTTCGCATTGAAAATCTACATTGTTGGTATACTCATTTGCATCATCATATCAAGATGACTTGAAGATTACCCACAATATAGGATTTGTGAAAGTTTTGTTGAAATAATTGAATTTGAAATCCAAAATCCCCCCCTTATCTGTAGCTCCAAATGAGTCTGGACTAGGGTTCACCTTTCTGATATATCTCTATATAGCATTCACTTTGCAGGGATCATTTTTTTTGTGAAATATCGAGAGATTCTCTCATTTTTCAGCCAGAAATCTCATTGCAGTTGGACAAGTTAGGCATTAAAATTCTTAACCACTGCTTTGGATGTAGCAGAGTTCAGTCAGGAATGATTTAATTTTTAGTCTGGTATATCAAACGGTAGAGTTGTAAAAAGCATGTAAGAACTATAATGGTTATTTTAACCATTGTCATGCTGAATAAATTTTGGCTAAAAGGGCAAAAAGCACTGAAAGTACCAACTGTAGGTCAATTTTTATTTGAAAAACTAAATCTCTTGACAATTTTGGTTTGAAAGTGAGAAACAGGTGGTGTAGACTAGCATCAGGCTGCACATATGTCATATGCCAAAGCAGGAATATTCTGGGTTCAGCATGACAAGGGTTAACCATTGTTTTGAGGTTATATTCCCTGTAACAATCTTTTCACTATTATTGAGAGCAAATGAATTTTGAATTTATTATAGGTAAAAAGGACTAACAAAAAATTTAATTTAGGTATTTTCAATCAACTGTCATTGGATCGTCTAAACTAGATAGGGAAGGGGGATCTTTTTTTAAAGAAAGGAGCTCTTATATAAAGAATTAAGATTATTTCTTTGGTGTATTCTAGCACACCTTGTCCTGAGCACAAGGTGCTCTTCATTACCCAAAACATTTAAAGCTCACTTGAGAGCAATATGCTCATGGGGAGCTTTTTGGAAGACCCTGAGTCTGTCGTCTGTCATGCATAGTCCATCATGCGTCGTACAATCAACAATTTTTAAAACTTCTTCTCCTCATCCACTGGGCCGATTTCTATGAAACTTTTCTAGAATGTTCCTTGGGTGACCCTTTTCAAAAATTGTTTGCAAAACTTTGATTTGCCTGAAAATATGGGCATGGCAGGGTGGGGCGTATTTTGAGCCCCATATTTGAACGACATCTCCTCTTGAACCACTGGGATGATTTCAATGAAACTTTACCAGAATGTTCCTTAGGTGACCCTCTTCAAAATTTAGTTTGCAAAATTTTTATAGGCCCATAAATATGGGCGTGGCAGGGCAGGGCTTATTTAGAGCCAGAAATCTTTGATTGACATCTCCTCCTGAACAACTGGACTGATTTCAATGAAACTTTACCAGAATGTTCCTTGGGTGACTCTTTTCAAAATTTGTTCCCAAAATTTAATATAGGCCCATAAATATGGGTGTGGCAGGGTGGGGCTTATTTTGCACCCGATATCTTTGATTGACATCTTCTCTTGAACCACTAGGCCGATTTTAATGAAACTTTACCTGAATGTTCCTTTGACGACCCTCTTCAAAATTTTGATCAGCCTGTAAATATGGGCATGGCAGGGAGGGCTTATTTTGAGTCGCCTCAGTAAAGAATGGGTGGGCAGGATCTATTTTCACTTAAGGCTTTAATAAGCGTGGCTAATTTCCAAATATGGTAATATGTGACTTTTCTCAGAATCTAACAGATGTATATCAACTAGATTTCAATGACATGATCCTTGAGTGACCATTTATCAGTCTACAAAAAATAATAATGACGAGATGAAAAAGAAGTCTTTTATGGGCGGAGATCATTAATCTCTATATGTTAAAATTAGTGGAAACTTTGAAAATCATTTTCTCATAATCTAACCAATGGATAAAAACCAAATTTAATTGGAATGATCCTTTATCAGTGTCAAAAAAAATATATGTTTTCTTATGGGCGGAAGTCATTTTCCTAATATACAGTGGAAACTTTGAAAGTCAATTTCTCTGAATTGAACTGATGGATATCACCTAAATTTCACTGGAATGATCCTTTAGTAACCCTGGCCTTTATCAGTCTTAAAAATTATTTTGATTGGATGAAAAATATGTATTTAATAGGCAGAGGTTAATTTATCATATGTTATTCATTGGTCTTCGAATTTTCTTTGCAGAAATATATCAGCATCTGATCTTTCAGCATCAGTGCTTTCAATTACTTAGCAATTAATAGAGGAATTTATTTCAAACTTTATAGAAAAAAACTCAGCACGAAGCAGAAATGTGCATGTTCTTTTTTGGTTGCAGGGGTGTGGAAATCCTATGCCTGACTTGTCCCACATGTGCTTTTTCACTTTGGGCAAGTACATTTTTCTAAGCCACTTGTCTGTGGACAAGTAAATACAAGAGCGATATTTTGTAACAGTACTAAAAAGATATAGATAAAAGTCATCCTATAGTTTGTATTAAAGGGGAGAAAACATTGTCTTTAATGAAGAGAATGCTGGGTCTATTAATTTATTTTTCACAGGGCAAGTTCATTTTAATCCTGGACAAGTAGGAATTTGACTTTTACTTGTCTATGGTCCATTTACTTTATTGCCAGTTGATGGCCATGTATCTTACTTGGGTTAAAATCTATTGAATTTTAACAATTTGTGGCCTATCTAGGAAAAATGTCTGTTGAATGTTTTTCCTGTCAAACTACCGAAGACTCAGCTTAATAATACACAATCCTGCTCTGGTAGCACCTCATTATGGATTAAGCGTTTTTATTGGGGAATTAGTTGCTTTGCAACAATTTCTGGTTATATCTTAAATCAAAAACAGCCTTCTGTGAACCTGATCTCTGAAGTGTTACAATTGAGCAATCCCCTCAATATCTGTATGAATAATGTATATAAACTTGCAGTCTTTTGCTCAGTGGATGAAAATTATGTATTTGTCTTTGAAACCTGTTGTGGGTACACAATCAGAAAGTTCTCAAAGAGAGTATTGTATGAGGAAACACAAGGAAGAACACATGCATGTGGACACACGCTTGCAGGCACGCACACTCATACACAGGCACACACATGCACCATAAGAATTGATAATTAAGGGATGAGAACAAAACAAGTGTGAAAATCTTTAAAGGTTATAGTCAAATTGCAATAACTCATGTGTTGCTGTGAAATGAGTCAATTCCTCTAACCCTGAGCTCTTGTTCTTTGCAGATGATTCATGGTACCAAAAAAGGCGCCCTGTTTGCTCGTTTTGCGGGAAGGACTTTTGTTCAAAACAAGTTTTACAACGCCACATAAGAACACATACAAATGAACGTCCGTATTCTTGTAATCACTGTGAAAAACGATTTACACAAAGGGCACATCTACAGTCCCATATGGTTAGACACCTGTCTTTAAAGGATACCCCATGAATGAACTATATCAATGTATGTGAAAAATAGTTCTAAAACTTGGACAAGAATGTCTTACCCATTTCTACACATTGCACATATTTATGGCCAAAAATACAAATCTTGTGAAAACATTGTAAAAAGTAATCAAATTTGTTGTCTTTGTGAATTAGAGCTATAACAATTGAAGCAGATGGTTGTGTTTATGTGAAATAGAGCTGTGATAATAGCAGTTGATATGGTTTTGTTTGTGTGATATAGAACTGGATTTGGTGTCTGTGTGTTTGTTCTATGGCGGTTATTGTGGTTATTTGTCAATAAATTGCATTCCAAAAAATAAAGAAATTTGATTTGCTTAAATCGTATCATGTGGGAAAATCTGTTGCACTTTATTTCTGTATAAAATGTTTAAGTATTTTGGGAAATCCCAACTGCCGATCTTCAAGTCCAGTGTTGTAGGAACTCAAAAATCCCTCTGTTCTCTCCCATAACATTTCTCGGCTATTTAATAAGTTAAGAATTAAATTATTTTCATCAGAATTGTTTATTTCAAGCATGCAGTTCTGATTCTGAGTTGACGTTTACAGAGAGTCAACGTAGATCACTAAGCAAGCCCCTCAACCTCGCTCAATCTAGTAGATATAGTTTAAAAATGGAAACATACATTTGGAAATAATTTTCTGACCATAAATACTGCTAGAAATATCAAAATTGTTGTCTTTTAATGCACCATTTGTAAAACTGTAGGCCAACAAACATTAAAAGCAAGCTTACAATACATGTTAAGCATGCCAATCTAAAAATTGATTAATCTGTGTATTAATCATATGTGCCGAAAAGTAGACTTAGACCTTTATTATGTAGATGGGTATTTTGAATGTTTCTTGGGTCTAAAGGATTTCAATTATAACAGCTGAGTGTATTTTTCACTTCATTTATTGGAGTATCAAAGTATCAAGTGCAATTGCCTTAGAATGTGGCTTAAACATGACGTAATTTGCCATGTGCTAAGGCAATTGCGCTTTATACTCCAATAAACACAGTAAAAAATACACTCATCCCTATAATGTCTGTCAAAGATCAAATGGATCACTTGAGAATTGGTGTTAAGCAGATTGTCCTTATAAACAAATCTGTGACCTTTTATTTAAAACACACTCATAAAATATGTCAAACGTACATTCTAATGGAAGAAAATCTGGACCTTAACAGCTACATGTTGAGACAGATTGCAGTTTAGATAAGTGTATTTTTCTTCACATGATGTGCTTAAGTGCCTACAAAAGAGTTTATTTTGGTACATTTCAACCAAAATTACTCTTGCAGTTCAAATTTTTGGCTCAAATTGGCAGATTCTGCAAGACATGTCCATAGCCATAAATGGAGCACACACAGTTTGAAAGTTTCTTTATAAATAAATTGAATTTGAAGATTTTGCTTCTTAGATGTTGACAAGTGACATGAATTCTCTGTTCCCATTCTAGCGATTGGTTGATTAATTGATATTATTGATATTGATAATATCATAATCATTTAATAGCTTATTAATGTCTAATTTGCAGCCATTTAATGTTATGAAAGATTAATTTGAAATTTCACTTATTAAGTCTGAGTTACTTCTTATTTTCTGGAAGCCCCTGTTTACTCTTATTTCAAACCTACCCTGAGAATGGACATACACTTGCCACTGATGGTCACTGACCACCGATGGTTGAGACTGAGTGTAGGTCCATTTCAGATATGCTAAAGGTTATAACACATACCTTTGTTTTTCATTATCTATATCATAAAAGAAAGATATTTTTTTGGCTAAAAACTGATTAACAATTATGATTTGAAACCAATTGCCCAACACTACCCCATTCTGATGAGTCTAAAATGTTGTCGTTTTCTTCCAGGCTATGATGAAATGTCCCGACGTTGGTTATGTAGTATTTGTGGAAAGAGTTTTGCATCAAAACAAAATGTGAACACACATGTGAGAACAATACATACAGGAGAAAAACCATTTCAGTGTGAAATTTGTTTGAAAAAATTCTCTGTTAAAAGTAATCTGAGAGCCCACATGGTTGTTCATTATAATGTTTACACTTCCCTGGGAGAAAAGTAATCTTATGGTAACTTATGGATGTTTACAAGCATTATACATATCTTTTCTATTTGAAAAGTAATCTGAAATCGCACTTGGCCAATCATTGCAATGATTACACTTATCTTTGTTATTTGAAAAGTAATCTTAAATCACATGTGGCCAATCATGCAATGATTGCACTTGTTTCCTTCACAAAATAAGTCTGAGAGTGCTTTAGTGTGATTATTTCATTTTTGTCATGTGATATGTTACCTGAGAGAAAAAATGGTTTTACATTATATCACATCTTATTGATTGAAAGTGCACATGGTTTTGACATCCCATCATACTCATAGAGAAAGTTATGCAGGGCACATTATTGTAATTCATTACCGTTGTCTGCGCATTCATATTCTCCGAAGATTGACCTGTCTTCAGGACCGAATCACTTTTCCAGATTGGGTTAAATATTACTACCTCGTACGCATAACTCCGTATTCTATCGCCAAAAAAGTAGTAAATGAAGAATTTCAATTAAAACTTCATTTTTGTGGAAATAAAACTTAATGTTGCCTTAACCCTTTGCTGTTTAATCCCTGCTTTTTACGTGCCTGAGATTTTATGATTGAGAAAACATAGTGAAAAAAGAAGAAATTGCTTCTGACAAGCAATTTCTTCTTTTTCCACACTATTTTCTACCCTACTGAATGGTTATTTTTCAAATTAAATCCACTTTAAATTTTCGTCTGCAAAACCTTTGAATTTGGACAGGTCCAGAATTTTGAAAAACAGAAAAGTGTTAAATTGATTGACAAAAATATTAGTTTAAATTGCGAAAGAATATTTTTAGCTCACCTGAGCACGAAGTGCTCAAGATGAGCTATCGGGATCGTAGAATGTCCGTCATCCGTTGTCAGTCGTGCGTCGTCCGTTGTGCGTCGTGTGTCGTCCGTCGTGCGTCGTCCGTCATCCGTCGTGCGTCGTCCACAATTTCTTTAAACATCTTCTCCTCCTAAACCAGTGGGCCGATCTTGATGAAACTTGGCAGGGATGTTCCTTGGGTCAAGCTCTACCAAAGTTGTTCAAATAAATGAAATCCACCCTTAACTTTCCCTTGACCCCGTAACAAAAAGGGTGAAGATATGAAAATCTTTAAAAATCTTCTTCTCTGAAACCAGAAGGCAGACAGCTTTCATATTTGGTATGTAGCATCATCTAGTGGACCTCTACCAAGTTTGTCCATATCAAGACCCTGGGGTCATATTTGAGCTTTGCCCGGGCCCGACCCTTTTTACATAGAATCAAAGAGCGAAAATCTTTAAAAATCTTCTTTAATCGAAACCAGAGGGCACACTGCTTTCATTTTCGGTATATAGCATCATCTTGTGGGCCCCTACCAAGTTTGTTCATATCAAGACCCTTGGGTCATATTTGGGCTTTGCACGGGTGCATCCCTTTCAGCTCATCTGAGTATGATGGGTGAAAATGGGAAAACCTTCAAAAATCTTCTTCTCTGAAACCAGAAGGCAGACAGCTTTCATATTTAGAATGTAGCATCATCTTATGGACCTCTTCCAAGTTTGTTCATATCAAGACCCTGGGGTCAGTTTTGGGGTCCACCCGGGTGCATCCCTTTTTAGCTCACCTGAGCACGAAGTGCTCAAGGGAGCTATTGTGATCGATCGTTGTCCGGCGTCCGTCTGTCCGTCACGGCGTCAACTTTTTCTTTAAACGACATCTCCTCCTAAACCTATGGGTCAAAATCAACCAAACTTGGCAGAAATATTCCTTGGGTGGTCCCTTATGAAAATTGCTCAAATGGAAAGGATCCGTGCCATATCACGGGAAAAGGGGCCTTAATGACAAATTTCTTGTTTTCACTCTAGAAGCCACAAATATGGTCCAATCTTCATGAAACTTGGTCAGAATGTATGTTATGTCATGAGGATAAAGTCTATTGAAAATGGGAAGGATCCGTGCCATTTCACAGAAAAAGCCGCCTTAATGACAATTTTGTCAACAATATCTTTAAACGACATCTCCTCCTAAACTTAAGGGTTAAAATCAACCAAACTTGGCAGAAATATTCCTTGGGTGGTCCTTTATGAAAATTGCTCAAATGGAAAGGATCCGTGCCATATCACGGGAAAAGGGGCCTTAATGAAAAATTTCTTGATTTCACTCTAGAAGCCACAAATACGGACCAATCTTCATGAAACTTGGTCAGAATGTTTGTTAGGTCATGAGGATGAAGTCTATTGAAAATGGGAAGGATCGGTGCCATTTCACAGAAAAAGCCGCCTTAATGACAATTTTGTCAACAATATCTTTAAACGACATCTCCTCCTAAACTTATGGGTTAAAATCAACCAAACTTGGCTTAAATATTCCTTTGGTGGTCCCTTATAAAAATTGCTCAAATGGAAAGGATCCGTGCCATATCACGGGAAAAGGGGCCTTAATGACAAATTTCTTGTTTTCACTCTAAAAGCCACAAATACGGTCCAATCTTCATGAAACTTGGTCAGAATGTATGTTAGGTCATGAGGATAAAGTCTATTGAAAATGGGAAGGATCCGTGCCATTTCACAGAAAAAGCCGCCTTAATGACAATTTTGTCAACAATATCTTTAAACGACATCTCCTCCTAAACTTATGGGTTAAAATCAACCAAACTTGGCAGAAATATTCCTTGGGTGGTCCCTTATGAAAATTGCTCAAATGGAAAGGATCCGTGCCATATCACGGGAAAAGGGGCCTTAATGACAATTTTTTTGTTTTCACTCTAGAAGCCACAAATACGGTCCAATCTTCATGAAACTTGGTCAGAATGTTTGTTAGGTCATGAGGATGGAGTCTATTGAAAATGGGAAGGATCCGTGCCATTTCACAGAAAAAGCCGCCTTAATGACAATTTTGTCAACAATATCTTTAAACGACATCTCCTCCTAAACTTAAGGGTTAAAATCAACCAAACTTGACTTAAATATTCCTTGGGTGGTCCCTTATGAAATTTGCTCAAACGGAAAGGATCCGTGCCATATCACGGGAAAAGGGGCCTTAATGACAAATTTCTTGTTTTCACTCTAGAAGCCACAAATACGGTCCAATCTTCATGAAACTTGGTCAGAATGTTTGTTAGGTCATGAGGATGAAGTCTATTGAAAATGGGAAGGATCGGTGCCATATCACAGGAAAAGGTGTCTTAATGACAATTTTTTGTTTACTCTCTAGAAGCCACAAATACGGTCCAATCATCATGAAACTTTGTCAGAATGTTTGTTATGTCATGAGGATGAACTCATTTGAAAATGGGAAGTATACGTGCCATATCACGGGAAAAGGGGCCTTAATGACAATTTTCTCGTAAGAGCTCCAAACGCCACAAATATAGTCCAATCTTCTTGAAACTTGTTTGCCAGGTCACAAGAATGAGCTCTGTTGAAAATGGGAAGGTTCATGCCTTATCATAGGAAATGGAATCATAATGATAATTTACTTGAAATATCAGGTGAGCGATTTAGGGCCCTCAGGGTCCTCTTGTTTAGCTCACCTGAGCACATCGTGCTCAAGGTGAGCTTTTGTGATCATTGAATGTCCGTCGTCCGTCGTGCGTCGTGTGTCGTGCGTCGTGTGTCGTCTGTCGTCCGTCATCCGGCGTCAACAATCTTAGTGTTTACACTCTAGAGGCCACAAATATTACACAATCTTTATGAAACTTGTACAGATTGTTGGCCAGGTCACAAGGATGAACCCTATTGAAAATGGGAAGAATCCATGCCATATCAAGGGAAAAGGGGCCTTAAAGACAATTTTCTTGTTTACACTCTAGAGGCCACAAATATGGCCCAATCTTCATGAAACTTGGTCAGATTGTTGGCCAGGTCACAAGGATGAACCCTATTGAAAATGGAAAGGACCCATGCCATATCAAGTGAAAAGGGGCCTTAAAGACAATTTTCTAGTTTACGCTCTAGAGGCCACAAATATGGCCCAATCTTCATGAAACTTGGTCAGGATGTTTGTCAGGTCACAAGGATTAACCCTATTGAAAATGGGAAGAATCCATGCCATATCAAGGGAAAAGGGGCCTTAAAGATAATTTTATTGTTTACACTCTAGAGGCCACAAATATTGCCCAATCTTCATGAAACTTTGTCAGAATGTTGGCCAGGTCACAAGGATGAACCCTATTGAAAATGGAAAAGATCCATGCCATATCAAGGGAAAAGGGGCCTTGCAGACATTTTTCTTGTTTGTGCTCTAGAGGCAACAAATATTGCCCAATCTTCATGAAACATTGTCAGGATGGTTGTCAGGTCACAAGGATGAACCCTATTGAAAATGGGAAGGATCCATACCATATCACAGGAAAAGGGGCCTTAATGACATTTATCTTGTTTATGCTCTAGAGGCCACAAATATGGCCCAATCTTCATGAAACTTGGTCAGAATGTTGACAAGGTCACAAGGATGAAGCCTATTGAAAAGGGGAAAGATCCATGCCATGTCAAGGGAAAAGGGGCCTTAATGCCAATTTTCTTGTTTACACTCTAGAGGCCACAAATATGGCCCATTCTTCATGAAACTTGAAAAGAATGTTTGCCAGGTTACCAGGAGGAACCCTATTGAAAATGGGCAGGATCTATGCCATATCACAGGAAAACGGGCCTTATTGCCAATTTTCTTGTTTACACTCTAGAGGCCACAAATATGGCCCAATCTTCATGAAACTTTGTCAGAATGTTGGCCAGGTCACAAGGATGAACCCTATTGAAAATGGAAAGGATCCATGCCATATCAAGGGAAAAGGGGCCTTAGAGACAATTTTCTTGTTTATGCTCTAGAGGCCACAAATATGGCCCAATCTTCATGAAACTTGGTCAGGATGTTTGTCAGGTCACAAGGATGAACCCTATTGAAAATGGGAAGGATCCATGCCATATCAAGGGAAAAGGGGCCTTGGAGAAAATGTTCTTGTTACACTCTAGAGGCCACACATATGGCCCAATCTTAACGAAACTTGGTCAGAATGTTGACCAGCTCACAAGGATGAAGCCTATTGAAAAGGGGAAAGATCCATGCCATGTCAAGGGAAAAGGGGCCTTCATGCCAATTTTCTTGTTTACACTCTAAAAGGCCAAAAATATGGCCCATTCTTCATGAAACTTGAAAAGAATGTTTGTGAGGTAACCAGGAGGAAACCTATTGAAAATGGGCAGGATCTATGCCATATCACAGGAAAAGGGGCCTTAATGCCAATTTTCTTGTTTACACCCTGGAGGCCAAAAATATGGCCATATCTTCATGAAACATTGTCAGAATGTTGGTCAGGTCGCAAGAATGAACCCTATTGAAAAAGGGAAGGATACATGCAAACTTAAGGGAATAGGGGCCTGACATTTTATGTTTACACTCTAGTCTCTAGAGGCCACAAATTTGGTTCAATAGTCATGAAACTTGGGCAGATTGTTGGCCAGGTCATATGAAACTGGTTTAGAAAAGGCTAGAAACTTATGCAGGGATCATAGGAATAGAATAATGTCTTTCTTTGAATAATCTATTGGTCATTTAATGATCTTTGAAGCATTTAATTTTGCAAAGGGAGGACTCAAAGAGACGAAGGTGAGCGATATAGGACCATCATGGTCCTCTTGTACATAGAATCAAAGAGCAAAAAGGCATATCTGTCTTGCTCTTCGCTGAAAGTGTTCCATGGCATTGATCTTAGGCAATTATCTTCTTTTTGACATCTGCCTATCTAATTAATGTGATGTCCCAGGGGTCATAGAGACTCAGGTGAGCGATCTAGGACCATCTTGGTCCTCTTGTTTTAAAAAAAAGTTGTTGCTTGAGATCTATTTATACTGTACACAGTTTCCTAATATAGATTTTGGGGAAAATTGATAAAATTGAAGCATTTTCGTGGCCGCTGACATTTTGAAAGTAGTTGGGCCGAGTTGTCAGGAATAATACTACCCAGAATGCTCAAATCAGATAGGTCAGTATTTGAAAAATGCCGCCTATCGGAAGGTAACGAATTCATTACAGAATGCTTGATACTTGTCAATTGGTTTGAGCAGGTCTTTCTAGACCACAATCCTATTTATGTTCAAAGTAGAGGTGCCATATTGGTTTCACCCCTTCTGTCCATCCATCTGTCCATCCATCCCTAGACCCTTTACATTGCAGGACTCTTACACAAGAACGGAATGACCTAGAATCATGAAACTTTGTACAATTGTTGCCCATAATCAAGGAGGTGCCCTATTTTTGAATCACAAAGGTCAAGGTCATATTTGAACTTTGTCCCAAAACTGTTTACAGAACTGGGACAATGTGCCAGCGGAGAGTATAATATAATGGTTATATCTTTTACTGTTTAAACTGAATGGTTGTCTTAGGACAAAGTGTTGATAATGTAATGGATTCACAATACCAGCATGTTCATTTACACTTATATTATCTCTACTGTCCAAAGGCCACTGGGGCTGTTATCATGGCGCTGTTCGGTCTTAAATTTTTTAGCTCACCTGAGCACATTACGATCAAGGTGAGCTTTTGTGATCATTGAATGTCTGTCGTCAGTCATCAACAATTTAAGTGTTTTCACTGTAGAGGCCACAAATATGGACCAATCATCATGAAACTTTGTGAGAATGTTTGTTAGGTCACAAGGATGAACCCTTTAAAAAATACAAAGGATCTGTGCCATATCACAGGAAAAGGAGCCTTAATGACAATTTTCTTGTTTACACTTTTGAGACCACAAATATGATCCAATCATCAGGAAACTTAGTCAGAATGTTTATGAAGTCAAAAGGATGAACCCTATCTAAATTAGGCAAGATTCATGATATCACAGGAAAAGGGGCATAATTTTCTTGATTAAACTTTAGAGACCACAAATAAGGTCAAATCTTCATGAAACTTTGTCGGAATGTTTGCCAGGTGACAAGGATGAACCCTATTAAAAATTGGAAGGACCCATATATCATGAGAAAAGGGGCCTTAATGTCAATTTCTTATTAACACTCATGAGGCCTCAAATATCACCCAATTTTCATGAGACTTAGTCAGTGGTCAGAATGTTTGTTGGGTCACAAGGATGAATCTTATTGTAATTGGGAAGGATCTGCCCTACTATAGGAAAAGGGGCTTTAATGACATGTTTCTTGTTTATTCTCTGAAGGTTGCAAATAGGGTCCAATCTTCATGAAACTTAGTCAGAATATTTTTTCAGGTCACTAGGATGATCCCAACTGAATGGCGAATGGTTCATATAATACCACAGGAAAAGGGGCCTTAATGACAATTTTCTTGTTTACACTTTCGAGGCCATATCCAATCTTCATGAAGCTTTGGTCAGAATATATGTACAATTATGACTTTGCTTGAAAATTTGATGATTATTAGTTAAGACAAAGATATGAAAGTGAGTGATATAGGACCATCATGGTGTTTGTCTTTAAAAAAATGCTCCTCAGTAACTACTGGATTATTTTAACCAGGCTTCACAGTAATGATCCTTTGATAGTTCATGGATTTTAGATTCAATAAAAACAACTCTTTAATGGGTGTGGCTAATTAGTCCCCTACCGGCGAAAGCCGAAGGGGACTATAGGTTTGCGCTCCGTCCGTCTGTCCGTCCGTCCTTCTGTCCGTCCGTCCGTCTGTCTGTCAGTCCGGATTTCAGTTTTCCGGACTTTTTTTCTTAACCCTTGGAGATATTGAGCTGATTTTTGGTATGTGAGTCCGCATCAATGAGTTTCAGAACGAGTTTGAGTTTGGTTCCGGTCCATTGATTTTTGTGGAAGATACTGATGCTGGACTTAGGAATTACCAGGAAATTTCAGTTTTCCGGACTTTTTTTCTTAACCCTTGGAGATATTGAGCTGATTTTTGGTATGTGAGTCCGCATCAATGAGTTACAGAACGAGTTTGAGTTTGGTTCCGGTCCATTGATTTTTGTGGAAGATACAGATGCTGGACTTAGGAATTACCAGGAAATTTCAGTTTTCCGGACTTTTTTTCTTAACCCTTGGAGATATTGAGCTGATTTTTGGTATGTGCGTCCGCATCAATGAGTTACAGAGCGAGTTTTAGATTGGTTCCGGTCCATTGATTTTTGTGGAAGATACGGATGCTGGACTTGGAAAATTACCAGGAAATTTCAGTTTTCCGGACTTTTTTTCTTAATCCTTGGAGATATTGAGCTGATTTTTGGTATGTGAGTCCGCATCAATGAGTTACAGAACGAGTTTGAGTTTGGTTCCGGTCCATTGATTTTTGTGGAAGATACAGATGCTGGACTTAGAAAATTACCAGGAAATTTCAGTTTTCCAGACTTTTTTTTCTTAAACATTGGAGATATTGAGCTGATTTTTGGTATGTGCGTCCGCATCAATGAGTTACAGAGCGAGTTTTAGATTGGTTCCGGTCCATTGATTTTTGTGGAAGATACGGATGCTGGACTTGGAAAATTACCAGGAAATTTCAGTTTTCCGGACTTTTTTTCTTAATCCTTGGAGATATTGAGCTGATTTTTGGTATGTGAGTCCGCATCAATGAGTTACAGAACGAGTTTGAGTTTGGTTCCGGTCCATTGATTTTTGTGGAAGATACAGATGCTGGACTTAGAAAATTACCAGGAAATTTCAGTTTTCCAGACTTTTTTTTCTTAAACATTGGAGATATTGAGCTGATTTTTGGTATGTGAGTCCGCATCAATGAGTTACAGATCAAGTTTGAATTTGGTTCCGGTCCATTGATTTTTTGTGGAAGATACGGATGCTGGACTTAGAAAAATACTAGGAAATTTCCAGATTTTTTTTTTATCATCAGAGATATTGAGCTGATACATAAAATCTGATACAACTAATATTTTGGAGAGGTAGTTATACCTTTACCACCAAAAAAGATACTGCTCTAGGGATATATTTATAAATCCGGTAGGGGACTTGGTATTGCCATGCAATACTTCCAAATGCTTGTTTCCATATATGATTATGTGCAACTTTTCTTAGAATCTAATTGATGGATATCAACCAAATTTTACTTGAATGATCCTTTAGTAACCCTCAGTCTACAAAAATATTGTGATTGGATGAAAAATATCTTTTATGGGCGGAGGTCATTTTTCTATATTATTTAGTGGAAACTGCGAAAATCATTTTCTTAGAATCTAACTGATATGGATGCCAAAATTCACTTGAATGGACCTTGAATGACCCTTTATCAGACTGCTTAATATTGTTGTGATTGGATGAAAAATATGTATTTAACAAGTGGAGATCAGTATTTTCTATACATTATTCATTAATTTGATCTTAGTTTTTCCTTGTAGAAATATTTCAGCATGTGACACCTTATAAAAACTTTATCATCTTGAATAGACATTCATTCTTTAATTCTTACACTTACATACTTGTTTAACCCTTTGCCGTTTAACCCCTGCTTTTTACTTGCCTGTGATTTTATGAATGAGAAAACATTGTGAAAAAAGAAGAAATTGCTTCTGACAAGCAATTTCTTCTTTTTCCACAGTATTTTCTACCCTACTGAATGGTTATTAGCTCCACTGGCCGAAAGGCCAGCGGGCTATTGTCATGGCGAGGTGTCCGTCGTCTGTGCGTGCGTGCATCCGTCCGTGCGTCCGTCCGTAAACTTTTACTTTAAAAATCTTCTCCTCAGAAACTGCTGGATGAATTTCAACCAAACTTCACAGGAATGATCCTTGGGTGACCCTCTATCAGATTCCTTCAAAGAGTTTAAATCGGTTGAAAATCATGGCTGTAGAGGGCGTGGCCAATTTCCATATATGGTAATAGGTGAGTTTTCTCAGATTCTAATTGATGGATACCAATTAAATTTTACATGAATGATCCTTGAGTGACCCTTTATCAGTCTACCAAAAATTATTGTGATCGGATGGAAAATATGTATTTTATGGGCGGAGGTCATTTCTCTATATGTTATATAGTGGAAACTTTGAAAATTAATTTCTCAGAATGTAATTGATGGATATCAACCAAATTTCACTGGAATGACCCTTGAGTGACCCTCTATCAGTCTACCAAAAATTATTGTGATCAGATGAAAAATGTGTATTTTATTGTCAGAGGTCATTTCTTTTGATATGTTATATGGTATAATATCCAATATGGGGTAAAACAAATTTTTTTCGAAGTTCAAATAGATGGATTTCAACCAAATATCATAGGAATCTTATTTCTGTGAAGTTGTATCAGGCTGCAAAAATATTTGATTAGATGAACAGCATGCTCTATATTGACAGAGGACATTTCAACATATAAAGTGAATATTTGACCACCCTTTTGTATCACCTAAATGATGAATTTTGTTAGACTCATATAATTTAATGGGTTTAAAGATTGAAGGTTAGAAGGAACATAAGCTTTGTTAGAATCCAAATGTGTAGAAACATTAGGTAAAATAGGGAGCCTGAGAAACACCTTTAGAATTGGTCAGTTTAGTTGAACGAAGGGTGACTCTGCACAAAGAGGTGTAAAGTGGCCTACTGAGGTTCAGAGTGGGGAAGAAAAAGCTGAGTTGACTGCACTCTAAGGCATTGGGTAGTATAAAAATATTGGATTTAATATTTTACTTCTTATTATCTTTAGATAGAATTTTGTTTTGGTGACAAACAATTATTGTGAAGTAACACCCTTATAGTGGTGTTTAATGAAAAGCGGAAAGATCTACAATCAAAATTTTGTGGACAAAGTACCAGTATATTATGCAGTAACATTCTGTTAGTATCTAATTTTTTATTTTTGGATTTCAAACAAATTTCACTGGAATCATTATCAGGATATTCAGGCCTGTGGAGCGAATCAGGCGCTCAAGCGCCTCTAGTTTTTCGAATTAAATCCACATTAATTTTCTACTGCAAACCCTTTGAATTTGGACAGGTCCAAAATTTTGTAATACAGGAAAGGGTTAATTATATCAGGCCTGTGGAAAAAATTGGCTGCTCTAGCAGCTCTAGATGTAATTGTTAACTTTGAAGTTTAAAAGGAACTACAATGGAATTATTTTAATTGCAACCCTTTAAATACCAATTTTCTGCTAGTTTGCTATTTGGTTTATGCGTGAATGTGAGATTTAAAGAACAAATACTTCCTTTTATTGCAACCCCCTTTTTTGTAACAACAACAACAACAACAGTTTATTTTTGTTGCAAATGACAGAACTCTCTTCCATATGTCTTAAGAAAAATCGGTTGCAATCTGTTGAAGTAGCCAATTGTTATTTATAGGATTGCAATAAAGTGGAATCCATGTGTATTTCCTTTACAGATCCAGTGATGAGCAATGGATCTACAATTAGCATTGTTGAAGGAATCTCCAGTGGCGCCCCTTGTGACTGCCCAATATGTGGCAAAACTATGTCAAACAAGAGTAACCTCATGGCACATATAAGGAGACATTCTGGCAATAAACGCTTTTCTTGTTCTATTTGTGGGAAGACTTTTCACTCAAAATGGAATATGCAGAGTCACATGCTGACACATATGCCAAATGGTGTAATTTAACGCTTTATGATGAAATTAACTTCAGTAGTGCTATAGCCTTGAATTTATGAATACTCGGTCTAGTATCACTAAAGGTTGCACTTGAAACTTTGAATACTTGTTCACCATTGTACTAGTAAATCCCACTATTAAGGGGGTAACTCTCTTAATTTATTCTTTTGTTATCACTTTTCCTACTTCCTCAAACTTTTTCCCTTCTTGCACTCAACAGGCGAGTTTTTGCAATATTGCATAGATTGCTCTTGACATGTAGTAATGTCTTTCTTCTAGACTATGAGTGTTAATTATGATTTTAACTGTTGCAGAGTTTTTTTTGTTATTGTGCATCATGCTTTGAACACATTGTTATGTAATTCTTTGTATCCTCCAAATGTTTTTGTGTTATCTTAGATTATGACATAGCACTCAAGAAAGAGTGGAAACCAAAATTAAAAGTTACATTCAAGGTTCTCGTGTTTGATTCTTTATTTTTCCAATGGCCATAAGCCAGTTTTGCTGTATATGAACAGATACAAAGGCTGTATAGGAGTTGGTGCCAAGTAACAAAGACCTTTATTGTTGCAAGTCAAAAAAGTCAATCCACAACTGATTATTGAAAGCAACAAAAAATAAATTCTGCTGGATATTAATTTCAATTGACACTTGACAGTCATTGTACCATAAATTTGACACATTTATCAAACAAAAAAAAAAAAAGCAAGTGGCTAGTGCAAAATAAATTTAAAGTGCACAGAATGTAATTAAAGCTGATTTTGCCCTTTCTACTTGTGCAGCCCTGAAATCTATGTCCTAGCGTGTACAAGTCATGATTGTTTAGGCTTTTATGACCTTTATGCACTGGTACATCAGAATTAAAACTGAGGGAAAGTTCTCTTTATGCTTTCAGGGCCACCCACCATCAAGGATATGGCGAAAATGGCTTCTTTTTACAATATTCCAGCAGAAGGTTATTTGACTCTAGAAGAAACGGTTTTGAAATATACATGTTCTTATTGTGGAAAAGTTTTTCCAAATAATTTTGCGCTCACGATGCACAAGCGCACACATACTGGTGAAAAGCCATTTGAATGTGACATTTGTGGTGCTCGCTTCTCAGTCAAAGGAAATCTTAAACGGCATCAAAGTACTCATGTTCCTAAGGGGACTTTTAAAGATTTACAGAGTAGTTCACCATAAAAGTAGATCTGATTTTATATTTTAAAGTACCTGAGCAGTTCACCATTTGACTGTACAGTCCTTTAAATTCATAAAACCCTAAACCTAAAAAAAAGAAGGGGTATACTGGTTTCATCATGTCTGTCCATCCATTGATCTGTCAGTCAGTCTGTTCATAGACCTTTTTCTTTTCTGGACTCAACTCAAGAACAAAGTGACCTAGAAACAAGGAACTTTATACAATTGTTGCTGATGACAGAGGGAAATACATTTTTAGTGTCTGGAAGGTGTAGGTCACAAACTGTTTCCAGACCTTGGATAAAGAAGGGGGGGGTATTTGTTGGCATTGTGTCAGATCTAGTTACAGATAGCACACACTTCTCTTTGTTATCTGCAACTTCTCTCAATTTGAACTAGTCTGAAAGGTCAAAAACGGATAAAGTTGAAGGATTTACTGAACAGTTCATCTTGAAAATAAATCTGACCAGATCCTTCTTTTAACACTGAGGAATAAACCTGACGTAAGGTTTATTTAACCCAGGTTGTGCAAAACAGTTTGTCATGAAAGAAAATATGTCTTGATACTTAAAGAGCTTCTCACAATGAAAGTGAAAAATATTAGTTGATATTTAGGATTTATGGAGTAGTTATGTCATGCATTGAAATATGGCTCACAACTGCCGCCCCCCCCCTCCCCAAACTATGTTGGGGAGGGGGGTATAAAGGGAATCAACTTGTCAGTGAGCCTGTCTGTCCATCTGTCTTTTTTGTCCGGAAGTTTTCTCTCAGCAACTAATTGGCAGTATTCATTGAAACTACAGATGTGATCAGTATAAGGCAGAGACCTGCGAGTGATAGTTTGGCCTTTTGATGGAAAAAAGCTTTTCATTATTGACAAGTACTTGTAGGGGGATATTTGTCAGTTTTGTGACAGTCTAGTTATTAGCTCGAATGGCTGAAAGCCACTGGGGCTATTGTCATGGTGTTGTGTCAGTCGTGCATGGGTTCGTTCATCCATCCGTCCGTATGTGCCTCCAAGTGTCCGGTCGTAAACTTTTTCTTTAAAATTCTTCTCCTCAGAAACTACTAGATGCGTTTCAACCAAACTTTACAGGAATGATCCTTGGGTGACCCTCTTTCAAAGTTGTTCAAGAAATTTTGATCCAATGAAAAACATGGATTTAATGGGCGTGGCTAATTTCCAAATATGGTAAATAGTGAGTTTTTAGCTCACCTGAGCACATCTTGCTCAAGGAGAGCTTTTGTGATCACTGAATGTCTGTCGTCCGTCTTGCGTCGTGTGTCGTGCGTCGAGTGTCGTGTGTCATCTGTCGTCCGGCGTCAACAATCTTAGTGTTTACACTCTAGAGGCCACAAATATGGCCCAATCTTCATGAAACTTGGTCAGATTGTTGGCCAGGTCACAAGGATGAACCCTATTGAAAATGGTAAGGATCCATGCAATATCAAGGGAAAAGGGGGCTTAAGGACAATTTTCTTGTTTACACTCTAGAGGCCACAAATATGGCACAATTTTCATGAAACTTCGTCAGATTGTTGTACAGGTCACAAGGATGAACCCTATTGAAAATAGGAAGGATCCATACCATATCAGGAAAAGGGGTCTTAATGACAAATTTCTTGTTTATACCTTAGAGGCCACAAATATGGCCCAATTTTCATGAAACTTGGTCAGAATGTTTGCTAGGTCACAAGGATGAAGCCTTTTGAAAATAGGAAGAATCCATGCCATATCAAGGTAAAAGGGGCCTTACGGACAATTTTCTTATTTACACTCTTGAGGCCACAAATATGGCCCAATCTTCATGAAACTTGGTCAGATTGTTTGCTAGGTCACCAGGAGGAACCCTTTTGGAAATGGGAAGGATCTATGCCATATCACAGGAAAAGGGGCCTTAATGCCAATTTTCTTGTTTACACCCTGGAGGCCACAAATATGTCTGAATCTTCATGAAACTTGGTCAGAATGTTGGCCAGGTCTCAAGATTGAACCATATGGAATATGGGAAGGATCCCTGCCATATCACGATAAAAGGGACCTTAATGACAATTTTCTTGTTCACAATCTAGAGGCCACAAATATGGCCCAAATCTCCAAGGAACTTGATCAGAATGTTGGCCAGGTCTCAAGGATGAACCCTTTTGAAAAAGGGAAGGATACATGTCATATCATGGGAAAAGGGGCCTGACAATTTATGTATACACTCTAGTCTCTAGAGGCCACAAATTAGGTTCAATAGTCATGAAACTTGGGCAGAATGTTGGCCAGGTCACATGAAACTGGTTTAAAAAAGGCTAGAAACATATGCAGGTATCATAGGAAAAGAATAATGTCTTTCTTTGAATAATCTAATGGTCATTTTATGATCTTTAAAGCATTTAATTTTGCTAAGGGAGGAGTCAAAGAGACGAAGGTGAGCGATATAGGACCATCATGGTCCTCTTGTTTCAGATTCTAATAGATGGATGGATACCAATCAAATTTTACATGAATAATCATTGGGTGATCCTTTACCAGTCTACCAAAAATTATTGTGATGGGATGAAAAAAATGCATTTTTGGGCAGAGGTCATTTCTCTATATGATATTTAGTGGAAACTTTGAAAATCATTTTCTCAGAATTTAATTGATGGATATCAACCAAATTTCACTGGAATGATCCTTGAGTGACCCTTTATCAGGCTACCAAAAAATTATTGTGATCGGATGAAAAATATGTATTTTATTGGCGGAGGTCATTTCTCTATACGATATTTAGTGGAAACTTTAAAAATCATTTTCTTAGAATGCAACTGATGGATATCAATCAAACTTCATAGGTATGATCATTTGGTGGCCCTTTATCAGTCTACCAAAAATTATTGTCATTGGATGAAAAATATGTCTTTTATAGGCGGAGGTCATTTCTATATATGTTATATAGAGGAAATTTTGAAAATCATTTTAACATCAATATAATCAAAATATCTAAAAAATCTAGTCAAAACTTAAGATTTGCTATTGCAAGAATTTCAAGCCTGTGGAGCGACTCAAGCCATTCATGGCTTTCTAGTTTTAGAATTTACTATGTTGTTAACCATGAAAGTTAATCTGACCAGTCATTAAATAATTTGGAGAGCAATTTGTGATGAAACCCAACCCTCTCCTGACTTATTGGAGCTTTTTTGGAATGAAAATATATCAAAGGGTCAATGCAAAACTATTTTTGGGCTAATTTCAACCATAACCAGCTTTTAAAGATTTACTTAAGAGAGTAAGGTTTGAAAAAAGTTCTGTTCAAATACTTTGGCAAACACTTATTGTGTTGACACTGTCTTGAATCATTCCAAAATGAATTAATGCATAAACTATCAACCCTAGTATTTTTACATAGGTGTTTTTAGCTCCACTGGCCAAAGGCCAGCGAGCTATTGTCATGGCGAGGTGTCCGTCGTTCGTCCCTGCGTGTGTAAACTTTTCTTTTAACATCTCCTTAACTGATGGGTGGATTTGGCAAAACTTGAAAGAAATGGGTGACCTAAGTTGTTCAAGAAATTGGGATTGATCCCCCAAATGTGGGGCCTTGCAGGGCAGGGCTTATTTGAGCCCGAAATCTTTTAACCACATCTCCTCCTGAAACCACTCAGCCTATTTCAATGAAACTTTACTAGAATGTTCATTTGGTGACCCTTTTCAAAAAAAACAAAAAAACATGAAATTTTGATTAGCCCATAATATTGTCATGGCAGGGCAGGGCTATTTTTGAGCCCAAAATCTTGGAATGACATCTCCTGAACCACTTGGCCCATTTCAATGAAACTACCAGAATGTTTCTTTAATGACCCTCTTCAAAAAGTGCCCCCAAAATTTTGATTGGTCCATAAATATGGGCGTGGCTTATTTTGAGTCTCCTCAGTAATGGGCAAGATCTATTATCCATTTAAATTCTTGGAATAACATCTCCTCTCCAACAATTGGGCAAATGTGAATGAAACTCTTACAGAAAGTTACTTTGATGAGATCCACTGGACTAATAAAATTCAGGGTAGCAGCTTACGGCCATTCTGGCCCTCTTGTCTTTCTTAAATTTTGTTTGTTCTCACCATACCACTATTGGCACTGTAGTTACAAAAAATGGTCTCATGCAGTGAAATATTAAATAATTTACTTCTCAGGAAATTATTATTTAAAATGAATGATTTTTGCCAGGCAGAGACTTCAAATTGACCTCTTTCAGAATTCTTTGTATTTGGCATTATGATGCTGTGTCATAGAAAAAGTGGTCTCTTCTTAAATTTCCTTGTAAACTTCCAATCTGACAGAGTTTCTTATGGATAGATATTTGAAAGCCATTGGAGTGATATATTTGAAAGCCGTTGGAGCGATATGGCCCCCTTGGGCCTCTCGCTAAGTCATGCACTGAAACTGTTTGTTGTTTTGGTGTAAAAGATCTGCAGTTGTTGATTATTTATTGTTTTATTGATATTTTGCAACATATCTTTAGTTATACATATATTTTGTTATGACCTGGAAGACTTGTGAAGAGATATGAATATATACACAGGTGGTTATGTTAAAGAATGCCCTGTTTGTTTGTCATTATATTACCATTGACAGAGGCGGTCCTTACCTAGCTTTTAAATCCAAGAGTCCTTCATGACACTGGCACCTTGGCATTGAAATTAAATATGGGTGTGTTTGTGAAGGGGCCAAAAATTACAAATCTTTTTTCACAACATAACATGAATTCTATGAATAAAACTGATTCAATAACATCATATGGTATCTATATAAATGAAACAGCTTAACTTAAAGTGTGAATTGACTCTTTATTGCTTTTGTTTATTCATTTATATATAGCTCTTGTAAATGAATCCCTGGAAAAATTTCTTACAGAGCCAAAACAGGATCCTTAAATACTTATAAGAAACAAACCAAAGTCCCACTTTTAACCCTTTTGCAACCTTATTTAAATATTGCGGAGAAAGAAATTGCACCCATTTTAATTGAGCTGTTTTTGTACAAAAAAACAAATGATTGTCATCAGCTTGTTAATGACAATAATGTTGATGGTACAAGTGTAGGTGTGGCATAATACAGGCATGACTACTTTGGTCCTATCTCATCTTCTATTGAAGCTATTGCTTGAAACTTTACATGTTTACACTTTAAAATATTATACTCTATTTCGATATTTCGGCTAATGCCTTTTTCAAGAAATATTAAGTGGAAATGTCACAACTATATCTTTACATTCTTACTGTGTGGCCATATTGAATGTTTGTATTTGACATTGCCGCTGGAAACATGACGTCACACAGCTACATACACGTCACCCACGGAGTGATTTTTAGCTCCACTGGCTGAAAGCCACTGGGGCTATTGTCATGGCGTTGTGTCCGTCGTGCGTCCATCCGTCTGTGCGTCCGGTCGTAAACTTTTTCTTTACAAATCTTCTCCTCAGAAACTACTGGATGGATTTCAACCAAACTTCACAGGAATGATCCTTGGGTGACCCTCTTTCAAAGTTGTTCAAGAAATTTTGATCCAATGAAATCATGGATTTAATGGGCGTGGCTAATTTCCAAATATGGTAAAAAGTGACTTTTCTCAGGTTCTTACGGATAGATATCAACCAAATTTTACATGAAGGATCCTTGGGTGCCCCTTTATCAGTCTACCAAAAATTATTGTGATCAGTTGAAAATTATGTATTTTATGGGCGGAGGTCATTTCTCTATATGTTATATAGTGGAAACTTTGAAAATCATTTTCTCAGAATGTTAGTGATTGATATCAACCAAATTTCACCAGAATGATTCTTGAGTGATTCTTTATCAGTCTACCAAAAATTATTTTGATCAGTTGAAAATTATGTATTTTATGGCAGGAGGTCATTTCTCTATATGTTATATAGTTGAAACTTTGAAAATCATTTTCTCAGAATGTTAGTGATGGATATCAACCAAATTTCACCAGAATGATTCTTGGGTGATTCTTTATCAGTCTACCAAAAATTTTTGTGATCAGTTGAAAATTATGTATTTTATGGGCGGAGGTCATTTCTCTATATGTTATATAGTGGAAACTTTGAAAATCATTTTCTCAGAATGTTAGTGATGGATATCAACCAAATTTCACCAGAATGATTCTTGAGTGATTCTTTATCAGTCTACCAAAAATTATTGTCATTGGATGAAAAATATGTCTTTTATGGGCGGGGGTCATTTCTCTATATGTTATAATAGTGGAAACTTTGAAAATCATTCAACATCAGTAGAACCAAAAATATCTAAAAATCTAATTGAAACTTAGATTTGCTATTACAAGAAATTCGAGCCTGTGGAGCGACACAAGCCATTCATGGCTTTCTAGTTAACACCAAAGTGTGAGTTGATCGGCTTGTCCTTCTTCAGGCGTATATCTCGCAAATGCTCCGATATTCAAGCGTGAATCTCTCGCTCAGTCTCAAATCACTCTGTGGGTGACGTGTATGTAGCTGTGTTACGGAAGTGTTACGGGGCCGAAAGGACAGAACGCCAGCTACAAGAGGGATTATGGATACAGAGGCTTAAGACAGCAAAACCCTATGGATGCAATGTTAAAAGTAGCATGAGGACTCTTCCAACAGCATTCAATGACTTATGTGCGCCAAATAGTGACATTGTGTCTAGCAACGTCAATCCGCCAGATGACGTTACACTTATTATGCCAAAATGACGTCATGTTTCCAGCGGTGACGTCAAATACAAACATTCAATATGGCCGCACATTAAGAATGTAAAGATGTAGTTGTGACATTTCCACGTAATATTTCTTGAAAAAAGGCATTTGCCGAAATATCGAAATAGAGTATAATATTTTAAAGTGTTAATTCGATTCCCTTTGGAATAATTTTTAGACTTAGTGAGAAGATTTACATGTTATTTCCCATCATAAGAGTTACCCATACTATCAAGGGATAAAACTCTAAAGTTTATTTTGTGCCCCTGCATTGATAGATCGGGGCACATTGTTTATGTCCAGTCTGTTTATCTGTTTGTTCCCCTAAAACATTGACTTTGGCCATAACTTTTGATTGGTAAGTAAAAGAGTCTTAAAGGTCATCAGTAAAAGTAAAGTTCATTTTCAAGGTCAAATATTT
Source organism: Fragum whitleyi (assembly GCA_948146395.1). Lineage (NCBI taxonomy): Eukaryota > Metazoa > Mollusca > Bivalvia > Cardiida > Cardiidae > Fragum > Fragum whitleyi. Next base: position 34,206,599 of record OX411554.1, on the reverse strand, counting down.
TTGAAGTTGAAACTTTCATAATGGTTATAACTGTTGAATGATATGTTTATTTCATGTATGACCTTTCTGTTGGTGACAAAGTCAAGGCAGGGGTGTGCAATTCCCTTGCCCTTCTTGTCCGCCACATACTTTTCCACTTAGGGCAAGTACATTTTTTTAGGTCACTTGGACAAGGAAATACCAGAGAAAATCTTGATAGAGTACTAAAAAGCTGTAGGAGAAAAATCATCCTATTGTTTCTATCAAAGGGGAGAAAACATTGTCTTTAATGAAGAAAAATGCTGGTTAATAGCATTTTCTTCATTAAAAACATTTTTTTCCATATTTATTAATTCATTTTTTGTGGGCAAGTTCACTTTGACCCTGGACAAGTATTTCCACACCTCTGCAAGGGATCAGTCAAGGTCTTATTTTCAAGATCACCTAATCTCGATATAAAAAAACTTTGTCATTGGCCATATCTTTTGAATGGTTAGTGATAGAGACTTCCTATTTCTAATGTGTATTACTTGTGACTAGACCTTTCTGTTTGTACCAACTTCAAGATCATCAGTTAAGATCAAATCTGATATGGTCCATAACTTTCAATTGAAAAGTAATATTCTATATTCTTGTATCAAACAAAATTTGCACTAGTTGGGACATTGGTGTTCAACAAAAACTTATTGTTGTTAAAATTATTCCCCCTTTTGACTTTAAATATGCTATCAAGGACCTACAGCTAAGCATGCAATTCCCTTGAGGTGCTCTTGTTAGATCCATCCACTTGCAAAATGTGAAATACAGCACAATGAAATACCATTTCATGATAAGAAGATTGACAGTATAAGAAAACTAAGCTATTGTCAGCCTCCCAATTTTCAACCTTAGGTGTAATTGGTTCAATCCCTGTCCATGGTACATATTCTTTTTGACTTTTGTCATTGGCCAACTGGTTGATAGTTCTGCATCTAAGTATGATAGTAGCTTAGAAAGAGGCTGGGAAAGGTTGTAATAGGAGTACTGTTATGAGAAATCCCTGGAATTAATTGGTTGGTGCCTCAGCAGCTGTAATATGTCTGAAAAATTGTTGGAAAGCACAGATTAACCCAATTCAAACAAAATTAATAGCCAAATTGACACAGGACCTCATTTGACAATCAGATTGTCTGATCTACACTCTTGCTGGAGAAAAATTGAACAATGGCCTTTAAAGCTGTAAACATAATAGAAACTCTTGGAAATTAGACTTAGGACCTTGACTTGATCATGAAGGTGACATTTTTCCTTGTGCCACTACATACTCTCACACAAACAATGAGTTTTTAAAACATTGGTACCTTAGATTCAAAAGTAAATCATTATACACTATTAAAACATCTATTTTGGCTGATTAACAATTCAAAATTGACACAAAGAGAAAAAATAGAGCACATTTTTTTTCAAATTTCAGATATGTTGTTCATAGAAGACATACCAAAACAAAGCAAGTTTGTCTGTGAGATGTGTGGCAAAGGGTTTTCTCGACGTCTACATTTGGAGCACCATAAGAATATGCATACAGGGATGCGGCCTTACAAATGTCACTTGTGTGATAAACGATTTACACAAAAATCACATGTCAAATCACACCAGTTAACTCACTTCAAAGATACTAATGATCTTTTAATGTTTAATCCTCACAAGTGAAGAAGTTACTCGCAAGTTGTGATATTTCTTTCATGAACAGTGCTAGTATGAAGAACAATAAAAATCTGACTGACTGTAGTGTTGGGCAATCAGTTTCAATTTACAATCGATAATTGGTTTATAGTTGGAAAAGTAAATCAACAAATGATTGATTGTACAATCGTTTTCCTATCAATTAATACAGCACTCCCCAAATCATTCTTTGAAGAATAGAATGTGAAAATTTAGTTAAAACCCATGACCTAAAGATTCTTTCTGCAGATTTTACTACCAACTTCATGGCTCATCTTGAAACAGTTGTAATTGCCTAAAAACATATAGGCAGTTACAACTGTTTCATGCTGAGCCATTAAACTGATGTCAGTTTCAAAAAACAATATATAATGGCTTTCATTTATGTGTTAGGAACTGATTAATCGATTATGAAATTTCTTAGTCGATAATCACATTCAAAAGCCCAAACCAACTAATTATCGATTATAATCAATTAATCTGCCCATCACTAATTGACTGTACTTAACACATCAAAACCACTCATAAATTTTCAGGGTAGCTGTACTAGAGTTCTGAGAACTATTTGAAGAAAAGTAATCAGGACATGAGTTTTTTTCTCCAGTAGGCGTGCTGGGTGTTTATCATCAATACATTGAATTGGATTTATCAAAGTAAACAAAAAAGCTGAAAAAGTAGAACGATATGGATAGATTAATGAAATAGAAAAAATCAAAATCAAATGTTATTGAAATTAAGAATTTGAATATTTGGTATCTTGAAATTCAACACATAAAGAAGTAAAGTAGTGGCAATATTTCTCAAAATATGGAATAGGACTTGCTTCAAAAGTACTGGAAACATAATAATAATTGTTCTTAAATTCTTTTGAATGATAAAAAGAAATGAATTATGAATTTAGCATACCAATTGGCAGTTTTCAACAGAAGTGTAGGGACATCAGCCAAGAAATCTCCGAATTTCAAAAATTATGTTGTATTTTTACCAACTTAAACATAAAAAGCAATATGTATTAGCATCCTAGCAATTTCCAACATTTTTATACTCTTTCCAGATAGTACCCAATGGAAAAGTAAAATTATGCCAACGTTTCAAGATCTAAGTCATTGGGATAAGATTGCAGGGGATGCTAATACAGTATTGCAAGCTCCGCGCTACAAGTGCACCTACCCAGGTTGTGGCAAGCTACGGTCAAGTCCAGCTCAGTTGAAAATACATTATAGATCACACAGTGGAGAAAGACCATTCAAATGTAAAAAATGTGGAAAGTGTTTCTCACAGAGTAACAATCTGTATCGTCATATACGAACTAGCTCCACATGCTGGATGCAAGATACCACCTTAAATCACATGCAATGGTACAGTAAAACACTTTTTATAACAATTTTTACTGGCAATTTAGAGATTTAATTATGCCCCCACTTAGAGAAAGATATTGCGTTGCACTTGTTGGTCGGTCTGCCGGTCGGTTCCGTCGAATTGGTGCGTGTGTAGACTGTTTTTTGTCTGGAGCATATCTGAAAAAGTATGCAAGCTAGAATCACGAAACTCCACAGATGGATAGATCTCATTGAGGAGAGGTGCAGTGCAAAAGAATCATAACTCTACTTATCATATTTTTTGAGTTATTACCCTTTGTTGATTGACAAAGAATTGACCATTTACCTACTTTTATGGGGGGCATAAATGTTTTACAAACATCTCTTGTTTGCTTTAAGCTGAAGCTTTATTAATATAATGAACCTGGATATGTTCAAAATTTAATGGGTATTTGAAGACAATTTTTCTGGCAGACAAAACTTAAGACAAAAAGTTTAATTAGCACTGGCCAAAGTGTCTGGCTTGTTGGGTTCACTTGAGAACAAAGTGCTCAAGGTGAGATATATTTTGAGCATCCAAAGGTTTACCATTAGTTGTCCACATTTTCTTTATCTACTCCTAAACTTGTAGGCCAATCTTGATATAACTTGGCAGGAACATTTCTTGGGTTGAGCTCTACAAAGTTAAAGTTGTTCAAATGATTTTTTTTCCTGAACAACATTGCAAGTGGACCTTGAGTCATACTCTTTGGTCATATTTGACTTTACCAGGCACATCACATTCTACGGAGAAAAAAAGAAGGAAGTCTTTCAACAATTATCTTCTCTGAAGCACACCTTACATTCTTGACATGGATTTATGGCATTGGGAACACAACTTGGCCAATCTCAAAACCACATTGGATGTACATAGACAGACTATTTTCAAAAATTACGGGAACCCCTTGGAAAAACTCGGTGACGTCAGTTAATATAGGGATGAGTGTCTTTTTCACTGCGTTTATTGGGGTATAAAGTGCAATTGCCTTAGCACATGGCAAGTAACGCCCGTAGGGCGTTATGTTTAAGCCATGAGCTAAGACAATTGCATTTTATACCCCAATAAACACAGTGAAAAAGACACTCGTCCCTTATAATTGCTATCCTCTAGATCGAAGAAACTATTAAAATACTCGGAAAACATTTTAAGCTTGATGGCCTTCGTCGACTTGCTGTTTTCTAAGTTAACGTAGGCTCTGAATCAGAACTGTATGCTTGTAATCGTAAATTATTTCGAAAATGACTAAATTAGATTTAATTAGATTAAATAGCAATGTTGCGTTAATGATCGGGGACTAGGTAAATTCGAGTTCTAGAACACAGGACTTGCAGATCGGAGGTCGGGGGTTTCCCGAAAGACCTATTGCATTTTATACAGAAATAAAGTGCAATGAATTTCCCCACGTGATGCGATTTAAACCAATCAGAATTCTTCATTTTATTGGATTGCAATTATAATGGCGTAAGCCCTTGAAACTTCGGGTGAAAACATTCAACGTTGCCAACGCTACTTGTTTAAGTCACCGATGCAAAACCATCGTATCCTTATATTATTTTTTTTTTAGATTCTTAAAAAACAGCTGAAAAATCTTAATTTTTGAGAATGATTTGTCATTCTCAAAAAATATGATTTTTATGCCCCCGATAGGGAGGCATAATAAATTTGACTTGTCCGTCCGTCCATCTGTCCGTCTGTCCGTCCGTCTGTCCGTCTGTCCGTCCGTCCGTCATTCCGTCCAAAAACTTTAACATTGGCCATAACTTCCTTATTACTATCAAAGCGGTGTCGGGGGCATTGTCATCTTACAGTGACAGCTCTTGTTTCAGCCATTATTTACTGTAAAAGATATGAATCTAAAAATAGAGCCGGTTGTTTCCACGCTATTTGTTCTTGCACTGTTTCCGCCTAACAAAATGCATGATTTTGTTACATACCCATCTGCCCTACATACATCCGAGGTCTGTTGCAGTTATCGGAAATGGCCGAGTGATGTTCCGAATGGGATTCATGGTACAAAGCATCTATTAGTGGGCACCTCCCAATTATATTAATATGATGTACTATACATCAAGTAGACTTAGGTGAGTGATACAGGACCATAATTGTTCTGTTATCAGTGGCCTTGTTTGAGCTGAGTGCTCCATTTACACATCTTTATAGCTCAACTGAGCACAGAGGGATCTTGTGAGCTATTGTAATAGTTTAGTGATTCCTACATCCATCTGTTGTTCAGTGATCTGCCAAGGCTGTGTTTTTGCACCATTGTGGCCAATGTTTTTGAGGAAGTCTCCTTTCAAAAGTAAGGAAAAAATAAATGAAATAATAATTGAAAGCAGGGAAAAGTTCTAGTTGCTTTGGTAATCAAATTGAAAATCTTTTAACCCTTGTCATGCTGAATAAAAAACCTTGGCAAAATCAAATCAAAGTGCTGAAAGCTCTGTTTTTCCTAATTTTGAGTCAGCATTTTATTTTGAAAATATAATTTCTGAGACTTTACTGGTTTAAAAAGGAAAATCAGGTGGTATGTAATAAGATCAGACTGCACATATGTGCAGGCTGATGTTTGTCCATACCTCCTGCCAAAGCAGGAATATTCCGGGATCAGCATGACAAGGGTTAAAAATCCATCAATAATGTAATACTAGTAATTAAAGGGTACATGTTCTTTTACATCTTAGGTCAAGTTTAAGGTTATTTCAACTATTACCAATAATGAATAATAAAAAATCAAAGCACTGAAGTACTGATGGTGGACGTTTCTGTTGGCACACTAGAGTGATTCTTCCATTTGTTGAGAAAAGATAAATTTTTCATGTGAAACTGCGATAAAAGGAAAATGACCTGACCCAAGTTCGCATCTTGCTTCAGATATGCATTTCTTAACATATATCGTCGATCGTCAACCAAAGTCCTGTAATTACAAGGTTTCGATAACTTTCGGCAGTATGCCGGGTGTAGTTAAAAGAGTGATTGTCTGATCCATTGAGATTAAAAGGAAATAAATGAAAATTAGATTATCTAGGTATCATTATTATTTGCAACACTAGTCGATTCTCCGTGGCCACAATCAAAATTATGTTGTTATCTGCTTGAATTCAATAGTGGGATAACCAATTAATCTTCTGCGATTTTCATTTTCAAATGAAAAAAAGAAAGGGTAAGCACGTAAAATAATTGCAGTCACTCTCGAGATTGAATGTCGTGTGTTGAAAAGTAGTGTAAAACCCCATTGCATAAACTTTTATCGCACGACGTAACTGCTTTACACTACCTGCTCGCGTTGTATCCGTATTCATGTGTGTGATCTAGGTTATTTTTTTATATTATAAGGAGTGGTGTCAAGAGAGGTTACCATTCCAGTAATTTCATCTACCAAGTTGTCATGAGTGACCTCCCATAGACCATTGGGAAAGATGGGGCAAATTACTCACTCTGCCTGAAAAGTAGTTCAACGCAAGCAAAAAATTCACCCGATCTCAGAATTGATATGATTTCGCACCAAAAAGATGTCTTTGAGGTTTCAACAAGTTATGTAGAATCCTTGTTTCATTCCATTTTTAAAATGCATAATTGTCAGCCGGACACAATTCTTGAAAAAGAGTAAATTAAATCTAAGTGAGCACTACTGTTTTGAAAACCTATTAACATCTTAACACGATTGTTCTAACGCGGTATTAACACTGGTGAACGTAAACGTCCACCAATGATGTAATATGGCCTGTTAGTGGTATGAATAGTGGCTTACACTGTACTTGTTTTGGTAATAACAGGAATCCTTACATATGGTTGAGCCGCCATCATAGCGCAGTTTGTAGGATGTCGGACTGTCAATCAAGAGGTCCTGGGTTAGATCTGTGATGGCCGCACTCATTCTTTCTGACTATTTGTCTCCCACCAATGGGTCGATAATCTTAGACCTATGTGGGATAGCAGCTGGAGACTAGGAAAGAATGTAATGGTAGCACTGGTGTGAGAAATACCAAGAATCCATTGTTAGGTGCTCCAGCCTCCGCAATATAACTGAAAAAATGTTGAAAGTGGCATAAAAACCAATTCAAACAAACAAACTTACATACTGTTTCCATCTGCTACCATATAGCAGAAATATTGCTGAAAACATACAATTATCAATATTTCATCAAAGGACAAGAGCTTAATACATACAGAACGCAAAAACAAGTGAAGTACCCTTGATATAAAAGACAGATTCTTTAGAAAGACCTGCCAGCCTCATAGATATATATGGTCCTTATTCCATAGCACTTAATACATGCCCCTGAGGAATAAACTTCAAAGTGCTGAATAATTCTCTCATAGACACATAGAGGATATTCATTTATTTTAGTGTCAGATTGATTTATTTTTCATTGAGTGAATAACAAAAACTTTATTTTCATTACCACTCATTAAAATATGGCTATTGTTGTTCACAAAAGATTATCTTATTTCTTAAATGCAAAAATTTAAAAAAAAGGGGGGGTCTTAAAGTGCAGATAATTGCTATGCAATGTTCCTGACGTCACTTTTTGGGCTCTGCTTGGATGACATCAGATAGAGTGAAATGAATGAAAGCCAGGTATAAGATTTTAATAATTTCACTGGTTACGCAGTGAGTTTATCAAAATGATAATCTACCATTATTACTCGATAAACCACTGAAAAGCATTAAAGAATAAGACTTTCTCCTCTAATGCTTTCAGATTTCCATGGCTTGCCTTACCAGTCACTCCCTCCATTGTCGAAAAGTCCTGTCAACAAACGATCCACTTCAAATGTTAACTGTCCAGAGTGTGGTAAAACCCTTGCATGTAATGCACAGCTTGAGATACATTTACGCATGCACTCAGGCCAACGTCCCTTCTCCTGTAACCAGTGTGGAAGTTCTTTTACTACAAAAAGTAATCTGAGGAGACATGTTCGATTTGTTCATAATAAGGAGGAATTGAAGATGCTTTTGTCAGAATTATCTAGTGGAACTACAGAACTCAATGAACATTTAGGGTGATTATGTGAATATGTGATTTCAAGTACAAGATATTGATTAATATGTGATTACAAGTACTAGATATGGGTGAATATGTGATTACAGGTACTAGATGTGGGTGAATATGTGATTACAAGTAATAGATATGGGTGGATATGTGATTACAAGCACTAGATATGGGTGGATATGTGATTACAAGTAATAGATATTGTTGGATATGTGTTTACAAGTAATAGATATAGGTGAATATTATCAATGGATATACTATTTAACTTCAGTTCTCAATATAACAAAGTGGAATTAGGAAAGATATTACAGCTTTTATATCAAGTTAATCAATGTTGTAACCTGTTGTTTGTCATACATACATCTGTTACTCACTTAATGCTTCTGTCAGTGGTTGACATTAACTGTTTTTCAATTGGGTTCCAGTCGAATCCTCTTCATTATGGCCAGGATCCCTCCAGATAATCATGTATTCCTTTCTTCATTGAACAATCAGAATTTAAAGAAAAAGCAAGAAATAACACGGGTCAATTGTATATGCAAACATTTTTCCAAGCCAAGGTCCAAAATTCCACTTTGTTCCTTACAAATGTAAGAAACAAAGTGCAGTAATTGGACCTTGAATTGGAAATAATAGATCCTGAAATAACTTCTGAATTCTAGAAATATAGAATGATCATAAAGGAATTCCTTTGTTAAGATAAAAGGATCCCTCCTACTGTGATCTTTGGGATCTGGAGTCATTGCTGCTAGTGTCTTACCCTGCTTCTGTGTGTCTATTATCATTTAAGTGAGAACAAAGCGCTATAGGTGATCTATTGTGATAACACACTTAATGCCCACCTGTTCATCTGTAAACATTTACAAAGAAATTTCCTTAATAACAATTTAGCAGTTGATATTGATTTCATTGTGGTGTCAGAAAGTAGTTACTAGGTTAAATTGTTGTGATTGTCATTGTTAGAATATTCATCTATCATGTAATGTGTCATAGTTGAAATAGAGTATGCCAGGTCAAATAGTAGGCAGCTATGCCATATCTTAGGTAAAAACTTTTTTATGCTTTGAAGGTCGTTGTATCTTGGAATTTTCAGAATGATTTTCTTTAAGATATCCAGGTCATGGTAAAGATAGATCATACTCGGTCAATATAAGCAAATAAGTAAATCAAAAGGTGTTATTCACAGATGTGATAAGCCATTTAACATACTTGCACAAAGTTTTTCGAAGATCTGTACTTTAGTATGTGAAAAATATAGCATTATAAATTTGTGATAAATCTTTAATAAGTTAATTTAGGCCAGGTGAGTGGTGTGCAAGTGTATCAATATGGCTTCAAGGTAAATCAAAGTGCTGTCAGCACTGTAAATTGTACATCATTGGTAGGCTGGGATAGTGCAATAGTTCGCCAATCAAAAGGGCTCAAATTTGGACAATGAAAGTTGGTAAAATCCTTAAAATTGTGAGTTTTTTGTCTTAACACTCCATCTTTTCGAGGACATCGCCAGCTCATCCAACCTCGTGGGTCTGATTTTGAAAGTTTGCTGATTCGATAGCCCTCTGCTAGTCTAAATTATTTCTTAGCAGATTTTTACGTTGTTATAATGAGCACGCGCCAAGCTAAAAGCTTGTCTGTTAATATTATTCCTCTCTCTATAGAGTTTAAAAGCCTGTTTAGCAACAAACATTTTTCATTAAACTATTTACAATTTTGATTACCAACATGTTTGTATTTCAAGCATTGGGTTTTCCCAAATACTGTAAATGCATTTTCCCTCAAGAAACACGTGAAATCGCCAACTATGCTATTTATATCTTTGGTTTCTGACAAATCGATTAAATCTAGCAGCACTCTATGATTATTCATGAGTTGTTCTAAAAATAGATCGCTCTTACTGCTATCCTTTATCAGTTTATCGTATGTTTTTGTCGGTTTATTTGTTGTTGAATAATTTTTCTTCATACTCAAATTTGAATTTAATGAAAATAGGATTGGAGCGTGATCAGAGTGCTCATTGAAATCAAATATCTCAAAATTACAAAATTATTTCTATTTGTTAACACATGCGAAAAAAAAGTCAACTTCCCACGCTCCCTGTTTGAGTGCAGACGACTATTGACTAATGATAAACAAGTTAATTGACACATTTCGAGCAGACGATGTCCATTTGCATCTATACCACGTGATCTGAATTTACGCGTGGGTTTTGACCGAGTGATAATCATAACAGAATTTGATTGGTTGTCAGCCCTACAACTGGTAAATGACCGTTCGAGAAAGTTCAGAGCAGTAATATTGTAAGTGCTACAAATTAATTATACAGTTAACCTATTGTACGTTTCAACTCCTTTACTCAACCGAAAATCTTGTTATAAACACTGAAAATACTAACTGGTAATTGCTAAAAGCGAAAATTACATCAAATTTTGTATTAGCCTCTTCTCTATTTGTCGAAAAGTAAATAAGGTATAAACAAAGTTTGTAGATTGTGACTGAAAGGCCGTTTCTTCGGTGTTTGAAAACACATAATTTGGTTTGAACACATTGCTCAGAAGATAATGGTAAAAATGTAGTGGGTCAAACAGACTGGATTTCTGGAAAACGGTAGATATAAATCTACTGCTTCGCAGTACGATTTAATAACCTTGTACAGAATGGTCGCCCTCATGGTTTATCAGACAGTTTTGGTATTGCTTTGCATGGAATTAAAAACCAGGTCCTTAAAAAATATAAGAAAAATGCGTGCTGCCGTTTAGAAACTTAATTTTTTCTGTCTCATTGGTGTTGCAAACTAATTATGCCACCCTTCCAAGAAATTCAAGAACCTTGCAGTGTATAATATTGTAATATTAGTATGTTTCTTCTTGAAAACTATATTTTTAGACTACATAAATACCAAATTGTCTCATAGAAACTTAAGAGAATTAAGACAATAATCTATTTCATTCAGGTTCAACCAACTATCAATGTTCTTTAAGGCAATGTTGAAAAATGGGAGCTCTGTGTCGTTTCAGACGAGGGAGCATTCCAGCGTGTGGGACAGCAGATTGTTTGTGGCCTGTGTGGGAAGGTGTTTCGCTGGAAGTCACATTTTGACGTTCATTACAGATCTCACAGTGGAGAACGCCCCTTTTCTTGTCCCGAATGTGGGAAGTCCTTCTCTGTGAAGAGCAACCTTAGGGCACATATGGCCTCCCATTTAACTATGTTCCAAAAGTGAAAACAGACTACTGGGTTCGACACTTAGGGGAGTCCTGGAGTCTTGGACTCCTAGTTTACAACTTAGGACTCTTTTTTTTTGCAAGTAACAAGTCCAATAGACTCCAAGGGCTATGATCTGAAAATATTTTGAAAAACAAATGCATAGAGAAATTTCCTTATCATTCCTTGCCAGTACTATAGATTTTTTCACCACAAAAGTTGTTGGAGAAAACTTTTTCTTGCATTCCGCAGAAATTTGAAAAAAGATCATCTTCAGAAGAACTTTGTGGCAAAGAAGAAATTGCTTACAACAATGTTCTCCCATTATGAAAATTTAGTCTCTTACTTTGAGCTTGGACTCCTTGATTTCTTGTGTTAGGAGTCCAATGGACTCCTTAATCTCAGGAGTTAGTGTCAACCCATTGGACTCCTTAATCTCAGGAGTTAGTGTCAACCCATGGGACTCGATAATCTCAGGAGTTAGTGTCAACCCATGGACTACAATCAGTGCTCATTTTATCAAGAGATTTAACGTTCCAACATAATAATACCTTCCAACATAATAGTGTCTTGCAATTACATCTTAAAAGAAAAAAAATCTTCATGTCTTCATTGTGAGAGAAGCAATCTGAGCACAAAATATTCCAGAATCTTCTTACTCAAATTAGAAATTAATTAGAAAAGACCAAAACAAAAGTGTTACCAATTGTAAAGAAGCAGACTTGGGGTACTGATTACCTTCTTGATAGGCATTCATAAGTTGAAAAATGCAGAACAGCTCTGAAGAATGTTTTTCCAATCCACACAATGGATTCTATATATCTGTATGCCACAAATTTGAAGTGATTACAGAATTAAGAAGAGAGAACTAATCAAAAGTCTTTCTTATAGGTAGATTAAGGGCATATGGCTTTAACTTCAAAATTTCAAATGTCTGTCTTTTTACATGTAGCTCTAGTATCTGTCTACTCAAATCTTAATGTGTGAACTAAGATTTTCCCTCCAACTTCAATCTTATTTTATTTACAAGCTTTAGAATGCAGGTAGCATACAGCAACATAAAGACAAACTTGTGAAAAAATGCTGTAACAAGAGCATTGTGTTTCACATACACATCTTATCCTTTTTATACGCCGAAGGGTCGTATTATGTTATGGCTACGGTCGTCTGTCTGTCTGTCGGTAAGCAATTTTTTGTTTGCGTAATTCCTCCTAAACTATCTACAGGAATGAGCTGAAACTTTGCATAATTACTCACTGTGATGTCTAGTTGTGCATAAGACCTTTGAAATTTAAATCGCTCCAGTCATTCCTGAGAAATCTTGAATTATCTGCCCTTGAACTGAACAAAAATCACTGTTTATTGTGTGAGCAACACCTCCTAAACTATCAATGGGAATGTGCTAGAAAGACACAATAACTCCCTATGGTGTCTAGTTGTGCATACGACCTTTGAAATTCAAATCGCTTTAGTCATTCCTGAAATATCTTGAATTATCTGCCCGTTAATTTAACAAAAATCACTGTTTTTTGGGTTCGCAACTCCTCCTTAACTATCAATGGAAATGAGCTGAATTCGGACACAGTTACTCCATATGATGTCTTGTTGTGCATAAGACTTTTGAAATTTAAAATGCTCCTGTCACTCTTGAGTTATCTTGAATTATTTGCCCTTGAATTGAATGAAAATCACTGTTTTCGTGTGTTCAATCCCTCCTTAACTTTCAATGGAAATGTGCTGAAACTAGACACAATTACTTCCTATGATGTATAGTTGTGCATAAGACCTTTGAAATCAAAAATGCTTCTATCATTCATGAGTTATCTTGAATAATCTGCCCTCGTATGAAAAACAAAATTTCTTGTGGGCTCACTTTCTCCTACATTTTGAATGGGAATGAACTGAAACTTGCCACAATAACTGTAGGTTGTTTATTTGTGCTAAGGACTAAATCTTCTTTCATATGTTAAGTAGTTCCTGATTTTTCTACCCTTTACTTAACAAAATAGTTTTAGATAAAATATTTTTTTGTGTGTGTGCACAACTCCTATAAATTCAATAGGAATGAACTGAATGTTGCCACAATGTAACTCTGATATTTAGTTGAGCATAAGTCTTCAGAAATTCAAAAAGCTTTGGTTTTTGAATATCTGAAGTTGAATTGATTGAAATTCACTATATTTCTTTTGTGAGCAAATCATCTTACACTTTGAATTGGAATGAACTGAAACTTGCTAAATGACTGTTTGGCGTATAGTTGTGCATAAAACCATTTTCAATTTACACTCAAAGGGTCATACTATGTTTAGGCCCCAGTCGTCTGTCTGTTTGTTTGCAATTTTTTTAGCCATCATTCAAGGTCATGTTACTGACAAGCCAAGGTTAAATGCATCTTTAAACCCAATTCAAACAAACAAACAAACTTGTCCTCTTTGAAACCATTGAATGGCTGGATTCTGTAGATATTATAGAGAAACCTTCAGATTTGTTAAAAAGAATCAATTAGATAGACATTGCCCATGGATTTTGCTATTTCAGCCTAAATCAATAACATAATGTAGGAATATCTTCCTATAGTAATTTAGAATTTGGTGACAGGCATACAGAGGTACCTCTGTCAGTGTGTGAGTGGGTATATGACTCCATGTGTGGGTGTATGTATAATTGTGTGTGTGTCCCGTTCTTGTCTGGAGCATAACTTCTACATTTATGGATGAATTTCAAATTAACTTGGCAGAATTGTTCTCCTGAGTGAGTACTAGTGTCATGCCAAGAGTTGGTCAGGATATTGTCAAGCTCATGGCTGAAGGTCTAAATTATGATATCTAGGGTAAATATCAAACAGTTGTGGGGGCATCTGTGTCTGTAACATATATGTAGTCTTCTGACAGGCTACTCTCAGATTATTTAAAAAAAATATATGTTCATTGTATTGATGAAAAGAAAATAATGCTTTTAGTAATGGACCTATTTTTGCTTGATTTTTGTAGGTTTATGACCATGGGCTTACTATTCCCCTCATTTATAGAAAAAGTCAAATTGTATTGCAATGATTTTAGCTGTTTGTCCATCTGTCTGTCTGTCTTTCTATCTGTCTGTAAATTTAACATTTTCATATGACTTCAACACTACTTGAGTTTCAATGGTTGAATTTGACATGAAGGTTTCCTTTCATCAATATACATTGAATTACAAATCCACTTGACAAGGTCAATGTCAGTTATCAATTTCAAACTCCCACAGAAAAAAAGTCGTTTAAGTAGCATAGATATGGCTCAGCATGAAACAGTTGTAACTTCCTAAATATTTATAGGTAGTTACAACTGTTTCACCCTAAGCCATCGACATCTTGTTTTCTCTAAGGGCTATTAAAACATGGTTGTTGTGGATTGGCACTGAACATCACTGCACACCTTAGGACCATTATCTTGATATCCACTGATACACATCAACTGTATTGTTGAATCAACATTGTAATAAATCTTTAATACCGACCATACATCATCAATATTGTATGTAGATATTGTTTGTGTTTAGGTTACTATAAAAACTAACTTGAATGTTGATTTATGTTTAACTATTTATTAGGAGCAGGCTAGTTAATATGAATGGTTTGAGATATTTTAATGTGAAAATTGCTGGATAGAAAAAAACTTGTTATAAGCACAACCTATCTTAAGTGTATGGTACACTGCTTTGTGCTATTACTTTTCACAATACTGTCTAAACAGTCCCAAACTTCTATACAGACTGAGTTTTATGTTCCTGTGATTATATACTTAGGAAATTATGGTAGAAAAAGAAGAAATAGCTTGTAGTAATTGTTGTATTTAACTTCTTTGAATTTGGACCTATTTTAAATGAGCCTGTGCTTGACATTTCCACCAATTTGACATGTGCGTAAGTTGCAAATATTGAGCAGCCTAAACAGTTTCACATTGTGATTTAAAGATTGTCTGTCAGTCTAAAGATACTTTGATACCTGATCTACCTATAAAGCTGAGAGTGAAGATCCTGGACTGACTGTGCAGATTCACAGACTGGCCAGAGTCTAGCTCGGCGCACATGTGAAATTGTTGGAAATGCCATGCACAGGCTCAAATAGGAAAAATAGCAAGGGTTGAAATATATACTGAGTGTCACTAGAAAGTTACCACTATAATTAGCTCCACTGGCTGAAAGCCACTGGGGCTATTGTCATGGCGTTGTGTCCGTCGTGCGTCCGTGCGTGCGTGCGTGCGTCTGGTCAGAAACTTTTCTTTAAAAATCTTCTCCTCAGAAACTACTGGATGGATTTCAACCAAACTTCACAGGAATGATCCTTGGGTGACCCTCTTTCAAAGTTGTTCAAGAAATTTTAATCCGATGAAAAACAAGGATTTAATGGGCGCGGCTTATTTCCAAATATGGTAAAAAGTGAGTTTTCTCAGATTCTAATCAATGGATACCGATTAAATTTTACATGAATGATCCTTGGGTGACCCTTTATCAGTCTACAAAAAATCATTGTGATCGGTTGGAAAATATGCATTTTATGGGCGGAGGTCATTTCTCTATATGTTATATAGTGGAAACTTTGAAAATCATTTTCACAGAATGTAATGGATGGATATCAACCAAATTTCACTTGAATGATCCTTGGGTGACCCTTTATCAGTCTACAAAAAGTCATTGTGATCTGATGGAAAATATGCATTTTATGGGCGGAGGTCATTTATCTATATGTTATATAGTGGAAACTTTGAAAATCATTTTCTCTAAATGTAACTGATGGATATCAACCAAATTTCTCTGGAATGGTCCTTGAGTGACCCTTTATCAGTCTACAAAAAATCATTGTGATCAGATGAAAAATATGCATTTTATGGGCAGAGGTCATTTCTCTATATGTTATATAGTGGAAAATTTGAAAATCATTTTCTCAGAATCTAATTTTTGGATATCAACCAAATTTCACTGGAATGATTCTATAGTGACCAAAAATTATTTTGATTGGATGAAAAATATGCATTTTATGGGTGGAGGTCATTTCTCAATAAGTTAAATAGTGGAAACTATGTCAATCAGATTTTTGGTATGAGCGAAGTTCATTTCTCTATCTGTTATATAGTTCAAACTTCGAAAATCATTTTCAACATCAGTAGAACCCCAAATATTTATTTGCTGTTAGAAGAATTTCAAGCCTGTGGAGCGACTCAAGCCATTCATGGCTTTCTAGTTTTAATATTTGTTAAGTATTAGCAATTATTAAAAAAAAAAAAACCCTCTGGGAACTCAGTAAAATAGATATTTGAAAAAGTAGTTGTTTCCAGTACAAGTCAATCGGAGGTCACATTAAAAAAATCGATTGCATACAAAGGTAGATTGATCATCGTAGAATCAGAAAATCTGCAAATTTAGTCTGACTAGGGCCAACTCTTTACATTCAACCTAGATGATACCTTTTGACATGCAAATATACTTGTCAGTTTCTGCATGGCTTATAAACACAAAGGTAACCTTATTAGTATACATTTAGACATTAAATCATAGCTTACATAATGTATTGCATAGGATAGTAAAATTTGAAATATTTGAGGGTGTTTGGGGTTGTACCTTTCTCATGACCATGATTCCCTTCCCTAAGTAGTTGAGACATATAGATAAGAGGGGGTAAATCCATGCTAATAATTGTAATAACTCAGTGAAACCCTTTATTGTGGATAATCATTAGAATTATCTCAACGAGACAATTCTAATGAGTACCCACAACAATCAGTTTGTTCCATTTATTGTTAGAATATTTGGGTCTATAGTCCATTTTATCTTATAACTATACAAATATCTGTGTGATAACATCCCATGATAACATGATATTTTCTATGATAACACATAGTTATTTTTAGAACAATGATATAATGTGGTTATTTTTAGAAACTTGCATTTTTAGCTCCACTGGCTGAAAGCCACTGGGGCTATTGTCATGGCGTTGTGTCCGTCGTGCGTGCGTCCGTCCGTCCGTCCGTGCGTGCGTGCGTCCGGTCGTAAACTTTTTCTTTAAGAATCTTCTCCTCAGAAACTACTGGATGAATTTCAACCAAACTTCACAGGAATGATCCTTGGGTGATCCTCTTTCAAAGTTGTTCAAGAAATTTTGATCCAATGAAAAACATGGATTTAATGGGCGTGGCTAATTTCCAAATATGGTAAAAAGTGAGTTTTCTCAGATTGTAATTGATGGATTCCAATTATATTTTACATGGATAATCCTTGGATAACCCTTTATCTGTCTACCAAAAATTATTGTGATCGGATGATGAATATGGATTTTATGGGCGGAGGTCATTTCTCTATATGTTATATAGTGGAAAATTTGAAAATCATTTTCTCAGAATATTATTGATGGATATCAACCGAATTTCGCTTAAATGATCCTTGAGTGACCCTTTATCAGTCTACCAAAAATTATTGTGATTGGATGAAAAATATGTATTTTATGGGCGGAGGTCATTTCTCTATATGTTATATAGTGGAAAATTTGAAAATCATTTTCTCATAATGTAATTGATGGATATCAACCAAATTTCACTTAAATGATCCTTGAGTGACCCTTTATCAGTCTACCAAAAATTGTTGTGATCGGATGATAAATATGGATTTTATGGGCGGAGGTCATTTCTCTATATAATATTTAGTGGAAACTTTAAAAATCATTTTCTCATAATGTAATCGATGGATATCAGCCAAATTTCACTGGAATGATCCTTGAGTGAACCTTTATCAGTCTACCAAAAATTATTGTGATCTGATGAAAAATATGTATTTTATGGGCAGAGGTCATTTCTCTTTATGTTATAAAGTGGAAAATTTGAAAATCATTTCAACATCAGGAAAACCCAAAATATCTTTAAATCTAGTCAAACCTTAGATTTGCTATTTCAAGAATTTCAAGCCTGTGGAGCGACTCAAGCCATTCATGGCTTTCTAGTTATTAGAAACAATAACGAAAACAAGGCAAATAGACGTTATAAGATAAATATAATACATTATTTAACTCGGTTGTGGGAATTGATAATTGTCTCGGCAGAGCCTCGACAATGATCAATTCTCCCAACCTCGTTAGATATTTTTTTCATACAGAACACTAAGTACGTATTATATATACACCCCCTCTGTCTCGTCTCTTTGTAGGGATGATGAATCTGTATGAGAGAGAGGAGGACAGAAGTGGTGACAGGACAAGATACACATGTCACTATTGTGGAAAAGCATTCAAGTTTAAATCACGATTTGACGTTCATTATAGAAAACATACTGGAGAAAAACCTTACAATTGTAAAGTTTGTGACAAAGCCTTCTCCACGAGAGGAAATCTTAAAACACACATGATACAACACTTAACTTGATTTGTAAAATTTTTTTTTCTAAAATCAGAAAATTTGAAATGTTGATGATACAACTTTTCAGTGTTTACTTAATTTTTGTTGTCAAATTAGTTAGCCGCCATAGATTTTTGCTGATATGATGGTGAGTGACAGTCTAATTGATGGTGTGAAAATACTTACTTGGTTGTAAATGTGCATGGAACTAGTGTAGATTTAAAAGTATGAATAAAAAGATTTTTCTGTCAACATTGGGTTTTGTATAATTATATTACCAAATCATTTTAACTGGACTGTTAAAAACATAATATAATTGAGCTAAATTGTCATTCCTTGCTTCATTTGACCATTTCGAGAGAGATAACAAAGGCTTTTCACAATAATTGTTATAATGGATAATTTCTAGCTTGGCTGTTTTCAGAGAAAACCTGAGGTATTATGATCACCTTGGTGTTGCTGGTGTTGGTGTTGGCGTGATAAACTTAAACCTTGGTCATATCTCTGTTGTTATTGAAGATATCTTTATGAAACTTGGCATGTGTGTTCACCATCACAAGAGCTATCCAGACTATCAAGGGAAATAACTCTGGAAGCATTTTTGTATGCCCCGTCTTTGACTTAAATTTTTTGCATTATTCAGCACCTACAACCGAGCATTCCACTTGTTGGCAGTGCTCTTGTTTGCCTTTAAATTTTATCCTTCAATCTCCTGCAACTGGCTCTTAGCATTCTGCATGTTGTGCTCTGGTTAGCCCACAGACGCACAACATTTTGAACATTTAAACTTTGTACTTGTTGCAGGCCCATTATTCATCATAAATTTGATTTACATCTTTGTTAGCACTCTTGGTGGCAAATATCTTTTCCGCATTTGTCTCTCACCAATGGGTAGATAATCGTTAACCTATGTTAGATAGCAGTCGGAGGCTAGGAAAGGATGTAATGGTATTACAGGTGAAAGAAATACCAGGAATCCATTGTTAGGTGCTCCGGCCGCCACGATATGACTGTGATATTGTTGAAAGCGGCGTAAAACCCATTCAGACAGAGATGTTAGCACTCTAGAGACCACAATTTTGGCTAATCTGTAAGAAACTTGGTCAGAAACTTTTTTTCGTCACAATGATATCCCTATTTTAAATGGGATTGTTCCTTAAGAAATCAAGAAAATTGACCTTGATAACAAAATCCTATTAGGCACTTTGGACCACAATTTTGAATCATGAAATTTCAGCAGTCACAAGAGTAAACCTTATTCAATATGGGTTTGTTCCATAGGAAATCACAAAAAGGGGGCATTGATGACTTCATATTAGACCCAATCCTCACGAAAAACTATCAGAATGTTTGTTGAGACACAAGGATAACCCCTATCAAAAAAGCAAATTTAACTCTCGAAAACGTGGGGAAAGTGGCAAATTTCTTGTTGAATTCTTGTTGAGGCCACTTCTTTGGTCAGGACGGATCTCTGAAATAGGAACCTTTTACTACATTCACAGGAAAAGGGGTTTACATTTAGGTGGCCATTCAGGAGAATGACTTCTATAAATTTTTCAGTTACCCTATTTCCTCTAATAATAGTGCCCTTCAATTGCATAAATTTTAGGAACTTTTTGAGATTTCTTCTCTAATTTGAGATGAATTTCCTCTAAACAATCATTTATATGATTGTTTAGTGGAAATCCACATCAAATTAAAGGGAAAGGGCCTAAAAAAATCAAGGAACTTTTTGAGATTTCTTCTCTAATTTGAGATGAATTTCCTCTAAACAATCATTTATATGATTGTTTAGTGGAAATCCACATCAAATTAAAGGGAAAGGGCCTAAAAAAATCAATTTAAATGAATTTTTAAATCAAAAATGCGTACTAAAACAATTAGGCCCCCTGACCATGTTATTTGAGAAATACGGTACTTCATGACCAACATTTTCTCAGATAAGTAACCAAGAAATCTGAAAGTCTGCTAATGAACAGTCTGATTCCGAAAAGTCAAAGTAATTCTACAACCCTTATAGATTTCTTGATTTCTAACACATTTTGCCTTCACATTGATTTGGAGTGATTTGCAGATGATCTTACTCGAGGGACCATTCACCCTTAGTAACTGACCATTATTAAGTTATTTTTCGATGAACAAAAATTTTTTTAAAAATGTTAACATCTTTCATCCATGGATAATGAAAATTGAATTATATTTTGTCTGCATCCACTAGAATGGTTTTAATGATACAATTCTAGTGAATCTCATCATATAATTGGAAAAATGTTGAAAGCTGTGTAAAACTCCATTCAATCAATTCAATCACTCAATCAAAATAGAATTAGTCAAGTATAACTGCATGATAAATTCATGTAATTATATCTGTAATACTGTATGTATAAAAATCTGTACATGGTATTACACTGTTTCTATACTGATTACTCATGAACAAAATAAGTCTTTAGCTCTCTCACCAAAGGCCAATGGGGCTATTGTCATGGCGCTGTGTCTGTCATGCATCTGTCCTTGCATCTGGTAATAAACTTTTTCTATAAAAATCTTCTCAAAAACTACTTGATGAAATTTAATCAAACTTCACAAAACTTCCTTGGGCGATCCTCTTCCAAAGTTATTCAAGGGTTTTTGGTCCGATGAAAAAAAAAAAAAAAAACAACAAGGCTTTATTGGGCCTGGCTAATTTCCATATATGGTAATTTGTGACTTTTCTCAGAATCTAACTGAAAGATATGACCTACGCCTATAAGACATAATCTTCATCCGATCACAATATTTTTTTTTGGCTGATAAAAGGTCACTTAAGGATCATCCCAGTGAAATTTGGTTGATATCCATCAGTTACAATTGTTGTGATTGGATGAAAAATATGTACATGTATTTAACATGCCAAGGTCAATTTTCTAATTGTTGTGGCACTTAAAACCACTCATTTACTTTAAATAAATATTTATTCTTTCATTGACTTAAATTCTCATTAAATCATTTCAGTAGATTCAGGCCAGTGGAGCAAATCAGCTGCTCAAGCAGCTGTAGTTTTGAAAGCCTTTGTAATTGCATGTCTTTTCTTGACAAAGACTGGTAAGACAAACATCATAGGTCATGTTTTATGAAGCTTTATAATATGACCTAAGTCACAAGAGTGAAATAATCCCTTTGAATATTTTTGATGTTACACGAGTATTTATTACACTAGTGCAATAACTATGCAAATGAACAAAGAACAAAGAAAAACATTATGGTATTTTTTTTAGGAAAAATGATGTCATAATGGAGTTGCTGACGTCATTTTGCGACAGCGTTATATGTTTTGCGGAATAAATTAATCAATATTGTAATGTTCTCAATTTATCACTGAAATTCTGGTCATATTAGAAATAGAATATAAAATTTGTGCTCATAAAATACAGAATTTATTAAACTTGTCATATAAAACAGATAAAAACTCGGGGCAGCCTCGTTTTTATCTGTTTATAGATGTTCCATGACCACTCATTCAATATCCTCTATTTTCCATCATTTTTAAGTTGGAATGCGGAGCAATTCCAACTTAGATTTAACAAAACCGCAAAATGAACACAAGATAATTTCATTTCGCGGTTTTTGATAACACATATCACGTGAACAGGATGTGAATACACTTGGGCCTATTTTGTATATCCCAACTTGACACAGACATACAGTTTATTTCATCAAGAAGTAAAAATGTTGAACAATTTCACAACTATCACTTCATGTAAATTATAAACACGCTAATTGATGTTTTAAACGAAATTTGTTGAAACTTGCGTACGAATTTACTAGTAGCAAATGTTTGCATTACTATATTTGGAAATCATGTGATAAGTCAAGTCCAATAAATTAAGCTACTGACAACAGCACTGTCAAATCACGTGATCTGCTTATTTGGTAATACGCGACCTGTTTTTCGTAGAACGGTGGCAATAGCACAAGCCAACACGTGATCTGCTTATTTGGTAACGTCGCGACCTGTTTTTCGTAGAATTATGTTATAGCTTCTTTTAGAGGTCTAGTTTCTCTTTCTGAACTAACTTTTTACACACTTCAACAAAATTCCGTAGTTCAAATGTTTTTTGTATCTAATTATTTTGTAAACCATTATTAGAAAAGAACAAGATCTGCAGATTATTTATCTGTATTAACAACCCAATCCAGCAAATATTATCTTCTTATTACTTCTCTTAAAAAATGGAACCCCATTTCCAAATCGAGCGACAATTTCACTTGATGGTGGGCGCAGCAAGGATCGATGAAGGATCCACAAGTTTAAGTGAGTGATCGAAGGTCAATTTTTTTTCTATACCTGTAAGGACAAAATTTCCCTTTGATCACTCACTCTAAACTGCGGGTCTATAGGCAAACATTTATCTCCCTTTTCTGCTTTTGTCCATTTACTTTAAAATTGCTTAGACATATATTCACTTGTGCAAAAATACGCACGTGCGCAATCCTTTAAATGTCATTGAAGATTATCGCAAGTTTACTACAGCCTTTGTTTTTATCAAATATCTGAACGAGTTTACCAACCCCACGTGTTTTGCCTTCAGGGGCCATGTTCAAGAAAGGTCTTACGACTGAAATTTGATCGTATCGCAATCGTACGATTGAAATTGGCTTTCAAGAAACATTTTTTGGCTTTCAAAAACATGTATCGTATGATTTACGCATAAATTTGTGTTACCTTAAGGCTAGTCTTGAATTTTGCGATTTTGACTATGCAAGCATAGTATTTTCTCGGACTTCATTTTTATACACAGCTGGAGGCGGTCGAATAATGGCGTCATCTTTCCGTCTGTCCGTACGTACGTCCACTTATCTTGTGAGCACAACTCCTCCAAAATTTCTGGTTGGATTTGGATGAAACTTTCACAGAATATTCCTAATCACCTGACCTTGCGCACAAAGTCACGGTTTGGTGAATTTCAGCCGCGATATGGAAAAAGAGCCTTCATGTAAAAAAAAAAAATTGTCAACACAATTTCTCCCTCATTTATGGGTCGATTTGGATGAAACTTTCACAGAAAGTTCCTAGTCACTTGACCTAGTGCTTATTGTCACGGTTTGGTGAATATTAGCCGTGTCATGGAAAAAGAGGCCTTCATTTGAAAAATCTTGTGAACACAACTCCTCCTCAATTTATGGACCGATTTGGGTGAAACTTTTACAAAAATTCCTAGTCATCTGACCAAGCGCATATTTTAACGCGGTTTGGTGAATTATTTAATCAAAGGTCGAGACGTAATATGTGATCACCTGGGCGGGAGGCGTCAGCTTCGTTAGTGGCTTGATGTCATAGTCTCTTGAACGCAATCCAACTTATCAGTACTCTCAGCACTTTGATTCTAAACTAGTAAAGTTTACAAACACTGCATAGGTTAATATTTAGGCTTTCTTCATCTTAAAGAAAGCAAGCCTTTAATGTACTTTTATGCATAAGAAATAAGGCAACACTATTTTCTCTTTTCAGGTACAAAGCAACTCCAACAAAAAGATGAGATGACAGCTAAAGACAACAAGGTAACGACAAAGGAAAGTAATGTAACACCAACAGACGAAAAATTGATGCAAAAAGAAAAGATTACTCAAAAAGAAGATAAATTGACTTCAAAGGATGATCAGGTGATTCCAAAAACTGATAATTTACAGACTGATTCAGAGCAAACAGTAATTTCTCCTATGACTAAACCAAAACCTGATGAGTCAGAAAACTCAAATGCATCAGTTGAATCTAAGCTAGAAGAAATAAATGTTATAAAACAAGTGACATCAAACATTGAAACTAATTTAAATGAAAGGAAAACTTCAGAAACACTATGTAATACTGGTGGAAAGACATATTCAAGTAATGTTCAAACTAAGATGCAATCTGAGGAATCTATTCTAGAAACAACCCAAGAGCCATCTTGTACATCTGATGAAACTAGAGGTAGGGAAAATGAAGCAGAAACAAACATTGAAACGTTGGTCTCTTCAGAGGATATTTCCAATTCAAAGACTAATGAAGAAGGACAATCTTCTAGTAGTAATGTGTCTGACGTTGCGGTAACTGATAATGATTTCACTAACATAAAAGATAAACGAAATATAATCAGTGATAATTATGAAACAACATTACCAATCAAAACAAGTGATACTATAAGTGCAAATGAAGCAAACAATTCATGTAATACCAATACACTCAAAAAAGCTGTTAAATCATCAGAAGATGGTTTTGAGAAAATGGAAACAGAAGACATTCCAGATGCTACACATATGGAGATTGAAGATTGCAATAAAAATACCCAATCTGATAAAGGCAATAGAATGTGTGATGATAATATAAATGAAAAGGAGATTGATAACTCGCATAAATTCAATAATATAAGTGCTTCTGATAATATCAGTGTTGCATCTTCAATTGTTTTGCCTACAATATGCAATAATTCAGATACTGTAGCTAAAGGCAACGGACCAGGTGGTAGTCTCTCTTTAGGTGTGACTGCTATTGAGACAAGTTGTACTTCTGACACAGACCTTATGGGATTGTATTATTCTGACACAGGAACAAAATCTGATTCGACCAAGGATAGATCAGATGCATCTACATCAGATTTACTGGAAGCCCCTAGAAACCCTAATATAATCAAATTATATATCAGAAAGGTGTGTCGTGAGATAATTGATGACATAGTGATTAATGTTTGTGAACAAGAAGCAAATGTCCACAAAGAAACAAATGAACAGGAACCTAGTATCATCAACAGTGTTAGTAAAGAAACTGGTAAAGAAACTAACATAGTAAAAGATGCAGAGAGATCTGTTGTTAAATCTCAATTATGTGATGTCATTGGGATCATGGATGAAAGGAAATTGTCCAAAGATAGTGATGAAAATAAAGAATTAGACACGACTGTGGAAGAAAATAAATACCATATGAATGATGAAAGAAACAACCCGGATAAACAAAATAAAGCGAAATCCAATTTAAAAGAAAAAAATGTACTTATATTAGATTCGGAAACATTTAAGGAAAAAGAATTGAGACAGATTGTTTTGCCAAAAAGCAATGAAGAAGATATGAGTACATCTGTTACTGAAACAAAAACTAGTTCATCTGCTACTGAAACAAATACTAACTCAGAGGAACTGGTTGGAAATTCAGAGGATCCAGAAGATGAGGATGATGGCTTCACGGATATGCCAATTGATGATGGTAACACAAATCCTGATAGTGAAAATCCACGTGGCCAAGAGAACAGGCCTGTTCAAATTATTGATTTATGGAACAAGATCACTGGAGGTACAAATACAACAAATGAAGAATTACTTGGGTTGATTACACAAAAACTTATTGAAGAATGCTCTAAAACCACTAGTTCTACTTCTGTGACAACTGTATCTTCACAAGGTGGTGAACAGTCTTCAACAATACTTCATGAACCAGTAGTTGCAGAAAAAAGTGACAAAGCACCGGAGATGAAAGATGATAATGCAAAACCTGATCCAAAAACAAGTCCTGATAAGGATAAAGAAATGGGCAAATGCCAACAGACACCAGAAAAGTCTACTTGTTTGGAAAGAAACAATGCTATAGGAAATCCTGTTTCACAGACAAACTCTGAAAAAGTTAAAGTTCAGCAATCTCAAGAAAAGTTAACTTGCCCAGAAACAAACACAATGAAAAAGCTAGAATCTTTAGAAAATTCAAGAAACCTGCAGGTAGACATTGTTTCTATAACAGAAGATAAAGATAAAAGAATCATGGCAGAACAAAAATTAGGCACAGTGAAAAAGAGTATCTCAGATCAAGGCATGGTGAAAAAGAGTATCTCAGATCAAGCTAAACCAGAAAGTACTGAAGATAAATCCAACAACAAGGACAATAATCTGGCACCAAGTAAAATTAGAAATGAAAGACAAACTTCGAAAGAACAGCCCATTGTAATTGATCTAGAAGAGCAGGGCCCGAGCTCAAGGGAACAACTTCAAAATCAAAACATCAGAAGAGGTGAAATTACTCCAGTAAAGCAAGTCCCCCCTGGTTCAGCAGCCCTCAATCAAACACCTCCACAAGGTTCATTACAGAGTCCAAGTCCACGCCGGGGTAGAGGACGTCCAAGGAAAATCATTCCAACTGCAAGTCCAGGATCAACTCCAAATAAAAAGAATTTTATTGAGAATCTTATTGCTACAGGGATCCCTATAATAATTCCAGATGATGATGATAAAGTCCCTCAAGAAAGATCTGCTGAGTTCAAAATGAAGGGTAGAAAGCCAATTATGAGTAATAGACAATCTCATTTAATGTCGCCCTCCAGAAGTCGGGATTTTCCAGGATTTGGAAGGGGTTCACCATCGCCTCCAATCAAACCACGGCTGATAGCACCAAAGCCACTTTCTTCACCACAGTCTTTAAAAAGTGTTCAATTTCAAGGTCTTTCAACTCCACCCAAAAGGAAATCTCATGAAATGCAACAAAGTAATCAGCCCCAGCCAAGTAGTGGCATTATTAACGTCACTCCAAATCAGAGCACAAGACAGTTGGTTGGGCAAATGAATAGACCCAAACACCATGATGGTCAAGGTCTGCAGCAGCAACAACAACGTATAGGACAAAGTCCGCATCACCAACAACTTTTCATTCAAAGTGCACAACATTCAGTTCAGCCACAATTTGTTGGACAAGGTCTGCAACAACAATTTGTCAGACAAAGCCCACACCAGCAAATTGTTGCTCAAAGTCCCCAGGCACAATTTGTCACACAGAGTCCACATATACAGCCTGCCCATAGTCCCCAAGGTTCAGGTTCGGGTCAGTACAGGCTTATTGCACCGTCACCAACCTCACACGCTTCTGTAAAGAGGAATATATCTGGTACTTGTGTTGTTATTGATGACGACACCCCGATTGAAGTTGCTAGCAATCAAACAAGACCAAGACCTAATATTACTGAGGCACCAATTCCCACTTCTACCAGCATGCAAGTGAGCAATACACCACCTGCTTCTTCTCTGAAAAATCCTTCAACTGAAACACTACCCATTATCACAAATGTGAAAAGTATGGCTGGACAAGTTACAGGATCATCAAATGCTACTGAAGGAATGAAATCCGAGCCTGTCAAAACAGTAATTGAAAATATTAACATAAAAAAGGAGCCCGATGATTCTTTAATAAGCTCAAATGAACCTGTCACAAAAAATGTTGAACCAGTTAAGGGAACTCCAAAAAGAGAACATTCAATTGATAAAAGTAATCAGATAGATCCAGAAGAAAATGGACCGCCATTAAAGCGTGTAAAAAAGGAACCAGGTTCAGAAGAATTGAACAAATCAAGCGATACAAATATATCAACAACTAATACAACTACCATTGAAAGTGGTTCTTATCAAGAAATGAAATTTGAAGATGAAAGAGAATCAACTTTAAAAGATAAAAGAAGTTTGGCTAAGGGTGGTAAGAAAGCTTCTATAGAAACATTAAGAGAATCCCCAGCTTTGGAAAGCAAAGAAGTAATCACATCTCCCTCTAAACAAAAACCACAACTTGAGCTTGACATTGATTTAGACGACGCTGAAAGCTTTAGAAGTGGTTTGTCGGTTGAACAGGTTTTACAGCGAATGCCTTCATCTCAGGAGACATCTGTAGGTGACGGTGTAAAACAGTCAGCAGTAAGGAGGAACTTGTCAAGGGATGTTTCAGATTCAGAAGACCCGACTAACATTCACAAATCCAGTCAAATTAATATCAAACAAGAATCAGAGGAATCAAGCAGTGAAGGTGCCAACTTGCCTATTGGAGATCTGTCCAAAAAGGTGTTCGGATGCGGGGATTGTGGTAAAACGTTCAGTACAAAGCAATCCCTCGCTCAACATTTTAAAATTCATACTCGTGAACAGCCTTTTGAATGCGATGTGTGTGGGAAGCATTTTTCAATGAAAACTAGTCTAAAAAAACATATCTATACACATTTCAAAGCAAAAAAATAATTCAATTAATATGTTTTTAGAAATACTGGATGCCATTTTCTTTTACATTTTTTCTAATTATGTATGTGTCTGTAAAAGTATGGGAAGCTTCAAGACATAATCACATTTTAAAACTTGCATGTACATACATGTATACTGAACTCCAAAAGAAATGTCCACAAAATATAAATTGAATTAAATGTAAACCCTCTTACGAATTTTAAACTTTCTTAACAACTTTTTGTAGAACAATCATATAACCATATGTACGGGAGAAAATAATGATGCTACCCGGGACCGTTGTTAAACAGATGCGCCTTGTTGATACCACTATAAAAACAAGTTCAAAAAGCATACAAATGGTATTTCTATCATGAATGAGAGTACCCATTTCGCAATTAAACTCTACTGTGATGTCCACATGATAAATCGGTTTCAAAAAGCTTCGCATTTTGTCCGATAGATCTTTCCTAGCTCACCCACATTGCATGGTTTGATAGTGGGTGGGAAAAGCATTCAGCCTGTGATTAGTCTTAAAAATTGCTTTATGAGGATAAATTCTTGAAATTAATGCTTAAGGATGCTTGATGAGTTATAGTAGATTCGACAATTGTTAAGTGGGCTTTCAAATCGCCAATTTCTTTCAGAGAATTGGATTATAAAAGGCTATACTTGGTGTTTTATAGGATCCAACATGTCTTGCAGATTTGTTAAATGTTAGTGTGCTAATGATTAACAGATCGTTTGCTATAGTCATAGAACAATACACCTTGTTGTCGCTATCCTGTCTGTGCAGTACCTAGTAAAGACTAAAACACGTGGTTAGTTGCACCAGTCTTTGAAATTCAATTGGAAAATAGTTAAAAGCAGTTCAAACGTTTTGAAAACCACCCTTTATGTTTGAGAAACAGTTTGGAGTTTCTATTGACAGTACAGCGCATATTTTTATTGGATTGCCTCCATAGACCCAATTTTGGCTGATAACGTTCTTACGTAAATTTTGACGTCAGCGAATTTCAAGATTTTGAAACGGTTTATTGCTATATGCAATAATGTCTTTAAACTCACAGTAAAGATATTCATCAAACCTTTGTGCATCAGACTAGCGTGTTAAGGGGCACAGTTACTAAGAAGGCTTTTCTCAGGAAAGGAACTGGGAAACCCAATAGTCGAAAACCCGGTCTATAAAAGGGTTGTCAGTTTTGACAGGAATTAAATAAAAAAATGCAAGTTAGTCATAAACGGTTAAGTTTTTAAGAGAACACGTATTTGTGGACGTAGCTTTTAGAGTTATGTTTATATCTAAAGAGATATTTTTAGTGCGGTTGTTGAAAAAAAACCCAACATTTATTGATGAGGTGCACTCTACAGCTTCGTGAGTATTCTAGACTTTCAAGATAGTCGAGTCATGATTGGTAATAAATCTGGTTACAAGTATATTAATCATTTTAATGATTGATAATACTTAGTTTGTATAGCTGTCGGATTTAGAAAATAGTCAGATATGCATGTTTGGACTCAGAAAATAGCTTGCTTTTCATTCATTAGTCTAAGAGATTGGATCGGTGATGAGGATCTGAAATGATAAATGTTCTGTGATCTGGAAGTGGATGTTAGATATATAATACTTTCTTAGTGTATTATATGAAAAAAGTCTAACGAGGTTGGGAGAATTGAAAATCGTCGAGGCTCTGCCGAGACAATTATCAATCCTCACAACCGAGTTAGATATTTTTTTCATACAATAAACTAAGTATGTATTATATTTATCTTGTAACCTCTTTTTGTCTTCTTTTCGTCCATGTTTCTATCAGGAATGCAAGTTTCTAAAAATAACCGCATTATATCATTTTTATAAAAATATCCATGTGATGTCATAAAAAATATCATACCGGATGTTATCACACGGATATTTGTATAGTTATAAGATAAAAACTGTTTTGGAATATTGCAACTTGGAAATCAACATTGATCAGCAGATTACAAATGAGATTTTTGTAGTTATTCTGAGTTCAGATATATACTGCTCAAAATTTGATAAGATGTGATTTCGTTCTCGGGTAAAGAATAACGCTCACAAAATGTTTAGTGGTATATTTAGTTGTATGTATTATCACAGAATTATTATAAGGTAATAACTCGTTTCACATCTTAATTCTTCCGATCTTGAGATGAGATTTTTAATCAATATTACACGTTATCCGTTTCACGTTGATATTATGATATATATGCATATCGTGGAAAGAATGGCAAGTCGGAAACCATGTCAAACAAGTATTTGTGATCCGTCATTCGAAAAGAGATCAATTAGGTGTGTGAAAAGAATGAACTTGGTTGACAAGGATAAAACTTTTGTGTTATTTTAGCCCGTTTTGAAGAAGAGGGGGCAAACCATAGTCGATTGTTTCATCAATTTTTCAATTTAGTCATATAAAGATAAGGTATCAAACTTCTGCGCCTGTCAAAGACTACCAGTAGTTATATAGCGACCTTTTTGACAAAATGGGATTATGAAACAATTGCCCGTGGTAACAACAAAAAGTGAGGTCATAGTTTTCTTGAGCTATTTGCTCACATTTTATTCATTTCTTGTTCTATTTGACAGTCTAAGGTTAACTTTAAATGTCATTTCTGTTGAGTAAAAATATTCGAGAAGATCTTATCGATTCGATACCCCTTGACTCGTGAAGATGCATGCTCAGAAGTGAATACCAAACAGTCAGTTTGTTTCTGTATCTCATGCATGCTCAGAAGTGAATACCAAACAGTCAGTTTGTTTCTGTATCTCCCAGGCCCTTTAGGGCTTTGATTATGTTTTCATAACATTTGGTAATGTTGTCATATTAAGCTCAGCTGCTTCCGGAGAACAGGTGTTTTTTCTCTATATAGTCTTGGATTCGTTGACATTTCAATTTGCCAGCGAACTTTTGTCATGACGATGTGTCCGTCATGCGTGTGTCCGTCCGCCAGTGCATGCGTAAACTTTTTCTTTACACATCTTCTCCTCCCAAACCAATGGGCCCATTTAAACGAAACTTGGTAGCAATGTTCCTTGGGTGACTCTCTTCTAAAATTGTGACAGAAATTTGGATTGACCCCCAAATATGGGGGTTGGAGGGCGTGACATGTTTGCACTTGAAAATCTTAAATTTTCTTCTCCTTCCATACAATGGACCGATTTTAATGATTGTTCCTTGGGTGACCCTTCACTTAAATTGTTAAAGAAATTTTGATGGACCCCAAATCTTGGCCGGGGGGGGGGGGGGGGGGGGGGGGGGTTGGCTTATTTTCTCTATAAAATCTTTAAAAATGTTCTCCAAACCATTGGGTAAATTTCAGTGAAACGGTAGACTGTTGATTGGGTGAACCGTTACTTGAATTTTTAAAGAAATTTTGACTGAGTCCATAATATGGGCTGGTAGGGGCAGGGGAGGGGGGGGGGGCTAATTTGGACAATAAAATCTGAAAATATCTTTTCCAAAGCCATTGGGCCGAATTTTACATAACTTGCGTGAATGTTCCTTGGTTTACCCTTTATTTTAATTGATCAAGATATTTTAATTGCTCCTTTAATATGGGCTGGGCTTGGCTAGGCTTTTTTGCAATTTTAAATCAATTTGTTGTGAAATTGTGGGCTCATATGTGGGTGTGACAGGGCGGGGCCAATTTTCACTTTAAAATCTCAAAAGATCATCCCCCAATCATTAGGACTTATTGAAATGAATCTTGTAATGCATGTTCCATGAATGACCCTCTACTTAAATTTGTTTATGAAAATGTGTAATGTGTAATCTTAATGTTTTAATAAGATGAGTAAAGGGTATGCAGGTTAATGGTAATAGAGTATTTTGGTGCAATGTGGGCCATACCCAGTAAATCGTTATAAAATAGGTCTTAAGAGATATCAAAGTTTTCATTTAAAGTAAGCTTTATTTAAGGTAATTATGAAGATGTTAAAGCCAGTGGAGCGATACAGGCCCTCTTGGGCCTCTTGTTTCGTACCTGATAAGAATTTCCACCAGTCTCATGCAGAATCCGTTGATATAGCCTCACTCTTAGTCTGTAAATATTCGTGGCTATGCTCCATTTTTGATAAGATGGAAATCAATCAAGCAATGCTCTCCATTGGTTCTCTTTTGTTTTTGTTTGTTTCGTTGATTCTGTTAAAATTCTTATTGATACGCTCCACTGGTCAAAGACCAGCGAGCTTTTGACATGGCGATTTGTCCGACGTGTGGGCGTCCGTAAACATTTTCTTAAAAGACATTCTCTATCAGAAACTACAAGACAATTCAAACAAACTTCACACGAATGATCCTTGAAACATTCTCTATTAAATCTCTGCAAGGAATTCTATTCAGGCCGTAAAATTGGCTTTTTTTGTGGACAAGTTAGCAAAAACGAAGAAAAAGCCACAACGTACAAAATTAGATAAAATGTTCAATATACTGGAATGAAAAAAACTAATTTAACAGGAATGTTCCATAGGATACTCTCTGACATTTTCATTTGGAAAAACAAAGAGGTGCTATGTGCCATCAATTTATCACAAAAGTCTTCAATACATTGAAATATAGAAACATATTCTGAGATATGGTTTGATTTAGAATATCTTTGGTGGGAATGATCGATGTAAAAAAACAAACTTTTTTTTAATATTTTATACGCCGCCGGAGGCGGACGTATATTGACGTTATCTTCTCCGTCTGTCCGTCCATCCGTCCGTCCGTCCACTTTTCTTGTCAACGCAACTCCTCCTAAATTCTGGCTGGATCTTCTTGAAACTTGTTCAATGTTATCACCTCAATTGGTAGATGTGCATGAAGGAAGGAGTTATGCCCCTTAAAAACTTAGTCTCAGGGGCTTATTGCCTCAGTTATGCCCCCTTAAAATTTAGTCTCTGGGGCTTATTGAAATTGCAGCCTTGTGAATGCAACTCTTCCTAAGTTTCTGGCTGGATCTAAATGAAACTTGGTGGATGTTATAACCGAAATTGGTAGATGAGCATGAAGTAAGGATTTTATGGTTCATTAATTTTACCCTAAATTATGCTCCCTTAAAACATAGTAGCTAGGGCTTATTGAAATTGCAGCCTTTTGAACACAACTCCTCCTTACTTTTTTGTCTTTATTTAAATGAAACTTGGTCAATGTCATCACCATAATTTGTAGATGTACATGGATCAAGGATTTTATGGCTCATTTATTTCCCTGAATTATGCCCCCTTAAAACTTAGTGCTTGGGGCTTATTGAAATTGCAGCCTTGTGAAGGCAACTCCTCCTAACTTTTTGTCTTGATTTAAATGAAACTTGGTCATTTTCAATTTGGTTCTGTCAAAATAAGTAGTGTCTACAATTATTTTCGTGAAACAGCAGCAAAGTGGCGGCGTATTTTGTGACGATGGCACTCTTGTTTTGTTTTTAAATTACTCCAATTTTTTTCAGAGATTAAGAGAGTATTTGTTGATTTCATTGAGGTATGAAACTAGAAACCTTATCACACTTTATTAATACGCGAAGCGGATTCATACATCAGTGTGATAAGTTTTTAATTTAATACCTCCATGAAATGAACAAATACTTGGTCATTTTCAATTTGGTTCTGTCAAAATAAGTAGTATCTACAATTATTTTCGTGAAACAGCAGCAAAGTGGCGGCGTATTTTGTGACGATGGCACTCTTGTTTTGTTTTTAAATTACTCCAATTTTTTTTCAGAGATGAAGAGAGTATTTGTTGATTTCATTGAGGTATGAAACTAGAAACCTTATCACACTTTATGAATACGCGAAGCGGATTCATACACCAGTGTGATAAGTTTTTAATTTAATACCTCCATGAAATGAACAAGAATTAGCTTCATATCTTTTAATTTAATTTCTTGAAGCAAAAATGTAAATATTTTCTCTCAAATTCATAGATTGTTTATGGAACTACTTCCTGCGGAAGTTTTCAAAAAAGCCGTGTGATAAAAGTCCGTTTTCATTGAGTAATGAAACCATTTTTTCAGCCAATCAGAATACACGAATCTTTGTGGAGACGATAAGAATAAAATTATTTCTTAATTGAAATGAAAATTATCTTGCATGCTGGATCAGTAAAAAGGAAACAGATACGATTTAGCCAATTACTAGACAGCAAAATGCAAACTTGCTGTTGATCTTTATTTTTAAAGCTAGTGGAGGGATGCAGGCCCTCTAGGGCCACTTGTTAATTGATAAATATATAAAACGAATCTTTAAAAAAAAAATGTCAAAACTATAACGTCACTTGTTCGCTTTCTTGATCCAATGCATACCAAAGATGTATCGATGGTGCCTTATCTACACAAGGGTAAGATAAACATGTACGCACACTAAGCAGGTGCGTAGGCCTATTTGAAAAATCCTAAAATCCTCTCGATACATACCATTTATAAATGATCATAACATCGCAACTACAGCCTTATTAAGCTGTAGTTACGGTTTTCTGATATTTTACATAGGTAGAAATCATCAAGCTTATCTTTTGGGGAGTTTATTTTCTCACACCTAGGATTCGAATGGTTGCCCGAGATCACTGACCCTGACACCTCTTAAAGTTACCTGCTGCGTGCAGTTCAGTCCTGCGTTTAGGATGACAAAAACGGTGCAAACTTGCCAGTTTATACCCGGCATTGCACGCAAGTGCGCGTGCAAAGCGGGGAATAACTGGCAGACAGTTTGCACGGTTTTGTCATCATAGACGCAGGACAGATTACACCCATGTCATTGCTTTATTCAACTGATGATTTTGGTCGCCGAGAGAAGTCATACACGACAGTAATCCTTGGTCTAATTTGATCCAGTAAGGTACTAGCAAAGTAAGTCCTTTGAAAATGTTGTTCATGAATGCTTGTGATATAAGTGATTGATCAAAGGTCAATTTTGTCTTTAGCTATAGACAAAATAAACATTTTGATCACTCACTTAAACGTGTACAATTATGACCGATGACATGTACGCAGTTATCTGTAAGAAATGGACAGTGCATATTGATTAAGTCGAGTCAACTTGCGGTGAGAGAGGCAGTTGTCACATAGCTCTGGTCAAGGTCAAACTCTCGGGCTCAACAGCAGTAGTCCAGAGACAACCACCTAGCTATCTCCACTGGTTAAAAGTCTGGCATTTGTCATGGCGGCGGGTCAGTCATGCGTTCGTCCGTAATTTTTCTACACATTTTCTACCCTTGATGAGTATTAGTGTCATGCCACAAATTTGTTTGGATACTAACAAGGTCAAGGCCACTGATTAAGGTAAAAAAATGACTTAACCGGAACATATCTTCTACATTTTACATATACATTTTTGTATACACAAGGAAAAAATTCTGCAACATCTAAATATATGTAAATACGAAAGTACGTCAATAAAGGCAGAATATGAACCCCATCGAATATTCAATGGGCATTTTTGGTCGCCAACTTTGCGAACTGTTACCTCCTATTCAAATGTTTGTTCAGTTGTCACAGATGTTTGAATAGTACTGACAATTTTCATATTTTACATCTACTCCACGGTATTGTGACAAAAGTGGATACCGTGGCTGTTCTCGCTTTTGCATGTACATGATATTGACTGTACAGTTACTGTGTGGATCACAATAATCGTGTTGAAATCCCATCTAGCACATTTGATGCAGCCATAGTTAATCGTGTAAAAATATTTTGATTAAACTATGTTCTTTTAATAATTGCCAAAAACTGCACGAAATGCCAGAATTTGAAAAAAAAGTCTTGTTTAGGGTTATATAACCCATCATAAGGCCCACTGAAAATGTTTCTTGTGCATAAATAGCGTCAAGTTACAGCAGTTCAGTTTTGTTCAAAACTTCTGCGGTAAAAATAGTATGTTGCAATACTTTTTTTCTTTTGTATATTTCGAAATGAATAGGTACTCAAATGCTCCATGATGTGTTCTAGTTGCACGATAAAATGTTGGTAAAGGTCAAATAACAATTAAAAATTCAGACACGTATTATGTCTTCACATTTAGAACCACTGCACAGGAGTGAAATAACCCCATTGAATACTTTTGCCCGACCGTAAATACATTTATAAGTGCAATAAGTATGCAAATGAGCGTGTAGAGTATAGCAATGCTACTTTATAACTGTGGAAATAATTGTCTTTACAATTACACTCACGGCGCGGGAGTGAAATAATCTCTTTGAATATTTTGGTTTTACCCGGGTGCTATTACACAAGAGTTGTTCCAATATTCCGTGAAATTTGCATTTACAATGACAAAAAGTCAATATTTTTTTCAAGTTTTAAAAGAAATATGTGGTAAACGTCTTTGCAACATTTCACAGGAATGTATTTACATATCAGATGTTCGAAAACAGGAAGAACGAAACACTGCGGCGCACGTCGAGCGTCTAAGAGCGTCGTTCTATGTGTGGAATCCCGTCGATAGCATCCTCATAAAGAACTTTTCCAGAACACGAACGCTAAATTATAAGTATGTTAGATGAGCTCTGCATGATCATCGAGGAACAATGACAAACACTTAGCTATTGGCACTTATACACGTTACCCTATTCCATTTAAAAACATTTTTTATATTAAATATTAATTAAAACTAAGAAATAGTTATATGATGAAATTTGCCCAGCGAAAATATATAAAGATGAAATGAAATGTGCCGGATAAGGATACCTTCTAACATTTTTTTTTGAAAAATTCCAAAAGTAATGAATTATGAAAATATGCCTCTAGAAAAAACAGCTTAAATACTTGATTAGTTATTTGTCAAAAAATGAATATCCTTATGTCTTAAAATGTGCTAAGAGCGTATAAAGCAATTGCTGTTTAAACACCGTGAAACTGACGAAATAATGTGTTCGTGTTTACGATTCGTCGTCGATACCGTAGCATCTGCCCATATGAGCTATGCTACAGAGGACGGTTAGTTGTTTCGGGAGATAGTGCAAGGATTCGTTACGAAACTACAGCCGAGAGATGTTTCTTTAATGTTTTCGATATAGAGTCCCGGGTTATGGTTATGAGGTCGGTTGCTCTACCGACTGAGCTAATCGGGCTGACGAAACGTAATTATGCAGGTTATTATCTGTTTATAAATGTTTTTTTTATTAAAAAAGATTCTGTATTTCTTGGCCACTATTAACATAACAATAAAAGGACAACTTGATAATTTCGTGTGTGTGTCACAATTCTGATTTCTAGGGTTTTTTTAAATGTCTGCCTGCGGTTGCAGATCGTTTAAAATGACAACGGTGAATCAGTAAACGACATGGCTATCTGGGTCTTGCTATGATATTGTATGACTTTGGGCTGTGAATAAAGCCGTGCTCTCCGTCTATACACTCCATGGATAAGTCTGTATCGGGTGGTGACTCAAACCTGAACCTCTGGATCAGTGATGCGATGAACAAACACAGCTCTGTTCTAGCGAGAGACTCTCCGACACAATTTCGCTTACCTGTCAAAAAATTTTCTACTTTCTCAGAGTATATCTCAGACAGCGGGTTACAAGCTCTAGACTGGTCCCCATATCGACTATCATAATAGCCTAGATCAAGCTATTCTGATAGTTGAAAGTCTGATCACTCTATACTCGGGTAGGTTTCGGGTCAGAAATAAGTTGGCCCAATTAATTTTCATCCTAACGTATGGCAGATTCTCTTAAAGACTTATGCTGGTGATAGCATTTTCCTACTGTGTACATAGATTTGACCATAAGACTTAGCTAGTCCTCCACATAAGTGCCGTCTGATCTCAGCATTAAATTCCTGCTTTCTAATTAATGCTCAAATAATTGATTGAAATTATAAAGTATAATTTCAGCAAGATAATGTTTAATCTGAATGATGATAAGACAATCTTTTATATATTTGATTTGCAATGCGACACCTGACTAACCTCTGTTCGTTTCAATATCTTTTCAATTTTTACCGAAGTCCCAAATGGTCGCGTGTAGAATAACATAGTCGTTGTTTACATACTTCACTTCGGAATGTGAAAGAGACAAATTTTATTTTTAGCTCCACTGGTCCAAAAGTCCAGCAGAGCTTATGTCGTGGCGGGTCGTCCGTCTTTAGTCCATGCGTCCGTGCGTAAACTTTTCATTTAAATGATCCTTTGGCATGTTCTCTCAGATTAAGTCAATAATTTCCGATCGGGTTGCTAACTTGGGCGCTACGGGCTGTCGATTCACTAAAATGGGACCCTATGGTGTAATATTAAAAATCTTTTTCTCTGAAACAACTGGTCAGGATTCAACCAAAGTTTACCGAAATGATCCCTAGGACATGTTCTTTCAGATTCCTTCCTTAGATTCTGATCGGGTATTTTTACATGGGCGATACGATACGGCTTTTCATGTCACCAGAAAATGAGTCTCAATGGTGAAATATTAAAAAATCTTTTTCTCTAAAACTGTTGTACATCATTTATTCTTACTTAAACAGAATGACCTTTGGGACAAGTTCTTTCAGAATTCCTTTTAATTTATGAGTTAATTTCATGGATGCCAAGGGCAGCCCCGTCGTCAAAAAATGGTCCCCTATGGTGAAATTTTAGATAAATCTTCTTCTCTGAAACTACCAATCAGAATTCAACAGGAATTATAATTGGGACATGCTTTTTTCAGATTTCTTCGTTAAATTCTGATCGGACAGATATCACGGGCGCTATGGGTTACCGCGTATTCAAAAAATGGACCTTCTGGATTTTTTTCATAATCTTTCTCTCTGAAACTACTCACCAGAATTCAGCCAAACTTCACTGAAATTATCCTTATGATATTGCTCTTTCAGATTTCTGTGTTATATTCTTGATGGGCAATGAGCTTGGGTGCTTGAGGCGTTCACGGCAGCAAAAAGGGACCAAAAGGGAGAAATAAAAAATGTTGAACCCTTGACCCAATTTGTGACCTTTAATACTTTCTTGAATATTGAATTATTAGGAATGGGACTGAATTAAGTCAATAATAAAGGTTGGTAGATAATTTTCTTTGATTCTGGCATCATGATGAGCCCTCGACCCTGAACGTGACCTTTGACATACTTTCTTAAATTTTCAATTTAAATGGACAAGGACTGCATTAAGTCAATGATAATGGTTGGTAGATGACCATCTTCGATTTTGGCATCAATGTTGAACCCCTGACCGAGTTCTTGACCTTTGACCTACTTCCATAACTATTGAATTGTTAGGAATAGGACTGTGTATAGACATTACCAAAGGTTGTTAGATGGTTGTCTTTGATTTTGACATCATGTTGAACCCTTGACCCTGACCTACTTTTTTTTTTAAAATATTTGATTATTAGAGCTAGGACTGCGTTAAGACAATAATAAAGGTTTTTAGAATATTTTCCTTGGTTCTGGCATCATTATGAACCTTTGACCCAGATTTTGACCTTTGACCTACTTTCCTAAATATTAAATTATTATGGCTAGGACTGTGTTAAGTCAATAGTAAAGGTTGGTAGATGATTTTTTTTAATCCTGGAATCATGTTGAACCATTGACCTAGATCTTGACCTTTGATCTACCTTCTTAAATATTGAATAATCAGGTCAAGAACTATATTCGCAATTAGATCTCTATTTTGCTACTCATGAGTGTTGGGGGATGATTGTCTATTATACTGACATCGAGTCTTGAGCCTGACCATGACCCATTGCCTACTTTCTTGAATAAAGAATAAATGGTCGAGGATTGTATTAAATCAATAGTAAGAATTACCTTTTCACAGACCTTGACCTGCTTTCTAAAATCATCATTTACTTAAATTTCACTTAAAGCGAATTAATGTTTATTCTTGTTTCCATCTGGGTCGATACTTGGCCCTCCTGGGCCTCAAGAATTTCTTGTTTCTAACGTTTTCTACCAAACACGGTCGTTTTGTTTCAAAATACGTGTAAAGAGACGAAATTAGTTTTTGTGGCTTTTTTTAGCTCACCTGAGCATATCGTGCTCAAGGTGAGCTTTTGTAATCATTGAATGTCCGACGTCTGTCGTCCGTCGTCAGGCGTCAACAATTTAAGTGTTAAAACTCTAGAGGCGACAACTATGAACCAAATATGAATATGTCCGGTCACAAGGATGAACCCTATTGAAAATGGGAAGGATCCGTGTCATATCCCGGGAAAAGGGGCCTTAATGACAATTTTCTTGTTTAAGCTCTAGAAGCCAAAAATATGGTCCAATCTTCATGAAACTTGGTCAAAATGTTGGAAAGGTCATAAGGATGAACCCTATTGAAAATAGGAAAATTGGAAGGATCCGTGTCATATCACGGGTAAAGGGGCCTAAATGACAAATTTCTTGTTTACTCTTTAGAGGTCACAAAAATGGTCCAATCTTCATGAAACTTGGTCAGAACGTTGACAAGGTCACAATGACGAACCCTATTGAAAATGGGAAGGATCCGTGTCATATCGCGGGAAAAGGGGCCTTAATGACAATTTACTTGTTCAGTCTTTAGAGGCCACAAATATAGTCCAATCTTCAAGAAACTTGGTCAGAAGTTTGGCAAGGTCACAAAGATGATCCTTATTGAAAATGGGAAGAATCCATTCCATATCACGGATAAAGGGGCCTTGATGACGATTTTTTGTTTACACTCCAGAGACCCCAAGTCTTAAAAGTACAATTACGATTTTTGCTGGAAAATTTGATAATAGTTAATTTAGACAAAGATACACAGGTTAGCGAAATAGGACCATCAGGATCCTCTTGTTTCATTGACCTACACTGCTGAACTTACCTGAACAACAACCTCTATCAAACAACTTTCTTTATCAAGTAGGGAATACATTCTTACTCTGATAAAATCTACCCCTTAAGCCCATGTATTTCAATTTAATTCAAATAAATGCCCAATATTTTGGACATTTTAACATGTCTGTCTCAATGTGAGGAACGATTTTAACTATATACATGTATATTCTATCAAGATAATTGTCATAGAATGTGTGAGGACATGGCTATATATCGCCGAGACGACCAAAAGCTCATAAAGCCAACTGTTTTATATTGTATTTACGAAGTTTTGACGGCCCAAATATATTTTTTGTCGACCCCGTATGCGGCGAGCGAGACATATTTATCACTATAACAATTTTATTGGTGCGTTAGTCCGTCATCCTGATCGAATTAGCCAGGGCCATCACTCCTACATTAAAAAGTCAATTTTCCAAATTTTCCGGATAGATTCATGGTCATGGTCAAACGTTAAAATTGCGTTTTCCAGGACACGTCTCCTACTAAGATGAATGGAAAACCAATAAATAATTCTCAATC
Source organism: Fragum whitleyi (assembly GCA_948146395.1). NCBI lineage: Eukaryota > Metazoa > Mollusca > Bivalvia > Cardiida > Cardiidae > Fragum > Fragum whitleyi. The sequence continues at coordinate 34,164,752 of OX411554.1, read as the reverse complement.
GCTTGTAGATGTGCTGTTTAAAATAAATATTTTGATGGCTCCAATGTCAACGCTACAGCCCAAGGTCAAACACTAGCATTGTGATTGTCAAGGTCAAGTTGACGGTAAAAAAAAATGCGGGCTCGACATCAGATGTCCTGGGACAACCATCTAGTAAATTAAGGGACCTCTAGCAACACACACTGAAGCCCTGACATAAACATAATGGGATCCGTAACAAATCCGCGAACCAGTATTATGATATTGGTCTATAGGGTTGTTACGGAATCCTTTGACAAAAATTGCTTTTTAAAAATAGTTACCACAAGAGAAAGCCAAGAATTGGTCCATCTTTTTCAACTTCCCTGTAGCGTCTATAAATCTTTCCGGGCGAACGATATCTGGATCTCCCCATATTGTCTGGTCCATTAGAACAGAATCGTAATCTATCAGAATCAAAGTGCCCTTGGTTATCAAATAGTTGTGGAATATGACGTCTTCGTTCACGGTTCTAGGTAGTCCAACATTCGCTACATCACAGAACCTGAAATTGGTGCGCAAATCGGTTGTATTTTCATTGTAGGAAAAATATCCTTAGCTTTTGTTGTCAAACCTAGTAATATCGTCTTGTATCAAACTGTAGCTATGCGATTATAAGGGAGAAACCTTCGATGAAACGCAAGTTACTTGCACAAATAATTAAGAAATATATAATTCCTTTGTTTGTCACGCATATAACTACGCCAACGCCTAAACCAACGACGATGTGGTAGAATAGCAAGACTTTCAGTTTAAAAAATGCCGAGTTAAGAAAAGTATGGGCTTTGTTTTACAATATATCTAACCTTAATACCTCCATATAAAACGCTTCTGTGTAGGGTAAATTCGGTCTGTCTTCAATCGTTGGCAGCCGCGAAGATCCGACAACATTCGTGATTTCTGTAAAGATCTTGTCTTGAATGTCGGCTCTTGTCGCCAGAATGGCAAGAGCCCATCGCAATGATGACGTCAAAGTTTCAGAACCGGTGATGAACAGATCCAGTAATAGAGAGGGGAGTTCCTGCACTAGAATTGAAAGTAGGCACGATTATTAAAAATGAACGCTTCGAAACGTCTATGATCGGGGATATTTTAGCGTCAGTAATATTAGCGCCACCATATCTGACAGACATATTAGGGAGTTCAAATTTAGCGAGGGCGTGATAGTTGTCTTCCCAATTCAAAAATATTGGGAATGCCTGTATAGATATTTCCGTCCATTTAGTACATGGAAAGCGAATTGTTTGTCTTTTCTTTACCATTCAAAACATTAAGCTTCCACCCCCCTGATTTTGCAGTGTTAAAGTAATCGCGAAAGTTAGCCAAAATAAAACTATCGCTTTTAAAACCCGATATACAGTATTCTTAAGTTGTTTTTCATTATTATTTGGCATTGACCTTTGCGTTGACCTTAGAAAACCATATGTACCAGACCTTTATGTTATCCATTAATGAATCAAAACATCTTCCAAACTCAATTATCAAATGATGGTTAAATTTACTAAATGTTGGTATGAATTTTGGAAAAGGTCGGTTTGAATGACCTAACAATAGATAACATTGACCTCTGACGTTTGGATGGATGAAAAATCCCAGACTTTCGCTAAGGTTTTCACCCTGAACGCAGGGTTCTACATTTATACTCACTGTTATAGACTGTCGAATGTTTACTCCGGTCCATTGCGTCAAAGAATGCTGTTGTAAAGTTGACGATATTTTCCTTCTCGTATCTCTGTTTGAGTCGGTTCAGTATTTCCTCTACATATGTGAACATTGTCTCTGTGTTGGTCAGGACTTTTTTGTACTTGAACAAATCTCCTGGCAGGTATGAGAGGAAAGGCAGAAAATTCACTATCCCGGACATACCCGAATACCTGAGGAAAAAAGGCGTGATGAGCTATATCTTCTATAATGGCTACACCACTCATGAAAATATAGCTTTAATTGATAACTCAACCTAAAAATTAATCGATCTTACACTGAAACAAACAATTATCCTCTATATGAATAATGATTGTAATACTACTATGTATAAGTATTAATGATATTCTGCGCGATTTAATTGACCCGAACCTGACCCCTGCTAAATGTATTTATTTAAATAAAAATCTGATTATTCCTACTCGGCTTCTCACGTGCTTTCATAGGAATGAATAACAATAATAATAATATATAATAATAAATGTATTTATATATTTTGTTAATTGATAAACAATTATCATCTTAATCGTCATTGCCATCATCATCATAATCATCATCATCATCATCATCATTGTAATGTGTTAATTTTCATATAATGACTTTGCATGATTTTTTATAGCGAGGTGTTCCACCTATCATCATCATTTATCTGAGTTTTATTTCTGGAAAAAGTTAATGCAATCTCTTCAGTCCTTCATTTAACCTTCAAATTCTTGGCGAATAGTTTTGCAACAGAATAGAAATTATTTGCAAAACTTTATTCTTTCAAGAACTTGTTTCCATTTGATGCAAAGTGATTTCTAAAAAGTGCAAGTCATTAACCTTTCAATCAATTCGCCAGATCATTATTAATATCATGAATATGTCGTCATCACCAATCTTGCTTTACTTGTTTTGTTATACATTGAATTATTTCAGAAGGCCTCATTGTAAATAAGATATTCATTGTATTGTTTGTATGGTGATAGCTTAATGAGCTACCTTCTTTAAATAAAGATTTTATTATTATTATTATTATTATTATTATTATTATTATTATTATTATTATTATTATTATTATTATTATTATAAAATATGTCGGTAATTGTTTTTTAAGCCTTTTTTCACAAAGGTCAAATTCGGGTAAAATAAACAAAGGTAGGCCTATACATAAACATACTTGTATTGTTATAATTTTACTGTCAATAAATAAACATACTTCGTGTTTTCTTGAAAGATCTTTTCTAGCTTGTTCATCATTGGATCGCCATGTTTGAAGGTGGAACCAAACGTCATGGACGAAATTATGTTGGCCGTGCTGACATGAAGAACATCACGTGGATCAAAAGGTTCCGAGTTCTTCGCTGATATTATATTTAGCAGTACTTGTATCTCTTCGTGTATTTTGGCTTCTAGTGATGTTTTTCCCATACCGAGCTGTTTAAGAGTCGATAGAGTAAATCGCCGTAGCTCTTTCCATTTTTCACCGCTAGAGTTTGAAATACCTATAAGTATTCAACGGTTTAAAGACACAAAGTTTACATCTAAAGAAAGCGGCCTCAATTTCGTCGTTAATCGACGTTAGTAGAGAGCGGTCCAAAACTGTAAATGAAACTTAGTAATTTGATTAAAGGTATAAGAAATAAGTCTTTAAAATTAACGCCACTTATTTAAAATATTTTAATTGAGAAAAAGTCCTTTAAATAGAAGGATTTGCTTTAATTGGAGCTTTAATTGAAGACTTTTATGCACTGTCATACTTAGGACGACTTAGCACGAGTTAAGCACACATAGAGATATCTAGTGCATTTTTGAGATTCGACAATATCGCCACATATATTTATTTCTTTTGTGCTACATTTCGTTAGCTGTTGACGACAGAAATGAACTCTGTTTTTGAATTATTAATCTTAAGTTTATTGCTGTTCATCCAGTCGTTTGTTAGGACAGCACATACTTCCATTTCTTGCATAGCATTAGCTTTTTGAGTTGGCGATGGTTTAAAACGTCTATTCGCCGTGTTCTCATCGGCAAATCCGTAAACTGAAATGGATGGAGGCACTATGTCAAATATAGTTCCTGTGTAAGCTAAGTAAAGCCATGGCCCAAGACAGCTTCCCTGTGGGACACTACAGTCAAGTTCTCGCGCACAGGAAGTATTTGATTTAACACTGACTTTACAACTACGTGGTCGTAAGTATTAGTCTACTGATTTCAGTGCATATCCGGAATTTCCATACTGACTGTTAAGTATATCCAGTAGTATACAATGATTCAAGAAAATATTCACGACGTAGGGTCATGGTACATTGTACATGAAAATACTTCAGGTTAAATTTGATGGACAAAGTTACAACATGTCAGTTATTTCCAACAATTTCAAATGAGCGTAAAGCAAAGTCTCTTTCCTGTCTGTGTATCTGCACAGTCTGACCAGTCATCACTATTCGATTTGTAAATAAGTAAGTTTTCAAAGTATCTGTAGACCGTAGGACAATCTTCTAATTATACTAAGTAGATATTTGTGGTGCTAAATGTATGCACCTCACGCAGATGTTTAATTTTTTGAAATGTCACGCACTGGAACAAACTAGATTATAAAATACCCGTAGTTGGGTGACTTTTTTGTTTTGGTAACAAACGGTCTATACTAAATCTCAGATGATGTCCACCCCAAAGGGAATGTGTGTCAGGGGGGGGGGGGGGGGTGTTGGTCCCCGCCCTGCCGTGCCTTCGCATTCTAGCGCATCAAATAACCCTTAAAAACTCAAAGAGTAATCAAAATGGTCGTATTTAAGGTTTCATATTTGCAAAATGATGAATTCAAAATAAAGTCTTCAAAATAAAGTCGTTTTCGTCAATGAGAAAACCAATTTTGCTCTTAAGACTGTACATTCGTTTCGTATGTTTAGTATGCCTTTTATTTTCCTTGTAACTAGGCTTGTAACTCACCTGTCGGTATCAGGCGGTAACATTTTGGGCTGGTCCCAATTCAAAGAAGCATGATATCCTGAATCTAGTCGGGATCAATCAATGTAAAAGGTCAATCAAAATGTCTTATGATATTTCAATCAAAAGTCCTTTATTAACGACCTCATATAAGATTGTCTGAAATATTTTGAGAAAAACTAACCTGATCTTCGAGTCAATTTCTCAATTGTAAGCAGCTTGGGTCTATAAAGAAAATAGTCGCCAAATCTCACCAGTGCATCACGAATGACGTCATATCCGCAAATGAACACGACGTTTTTACATCCGAGTTGAAGAGCGAAAATGTTTCCAAGCTTACACCTATATTTTCGGAATGGAACACGCAAATCAGGCTGTAAGAGATGTAAATGTCCGATGATCGGCAGCCATCCTCGCGGTGAAGGTGGCTGACTGTACTTCCTTCTCTGAAGAATTAAACCCTGCACTAGCACACAGACAATGAACACAAGCCCAAATGTAGTGACAGTTGAACGATCGAATACATACAATATATCCAGCATGTCTTTAATAATAATAATTTGTCCCAGGTAGAATAGTTTAAACGTATTTCATGGTTGCATAAAAAGTACTGTTTATCAACTTGGCCCACTTATTTTAAGAGATAAAATGTCGTGACCCTTGTGTATAAACGGAATGAAATATGTATATTAACTGGAAAATAAGTTTGCTCAGGAGACAGTTTCAATTCTCGAATTGTGTGCTATTTCTTCGACTGTCTGTATCAGGTGGCAAAATTTTGGGCTTCAATTCAAAGAAGCATGGTATCCTGAATCTAGTCGGGATAAATCAGTTTATAAGGTCAATAAAAATGTCCTATGATATTTCAATCAAAAGTCCTTTATACGTGACCTCATATATGATTTTCTGAAAATTAACAAAAGAAATCCAGAGACAGTTCAAAGGTAAAGGACACGATTGAACAAGATGGCGATTGGAAACTCTGGGCCCGTTTTACCAAGCTTCTTACGAAAAAATTAATCGTAAGTCAAAATTAAAAATCGTTCCTGGTGTTTTCATTCATTGTTAGATTCTGCCGTGCTTTATCTCATCTGAATCGTCGATTCCAATGAAATGATGCATGGCAGAATTCTATATCGATTTACAAATCTAGAAGCAACTTTAATTTTTGACTTACGCAAAAAATGATCGTAAGCTGTTTAGTAAAACGGATCCTCAGTCTTTATTAATTATAACTTTTGTAATAATGAGAATTAGTAAGATAAGAAACAACCCATATCTAATAAAAGTTTTAACGTTCCACTTAATGTTACACATATCTTCTACAAGAACAACAACAGAAAATATAATGACATCTTTTTTGAGAAGGTAAAATTTCATCTGAAAGAAGTCTAGTGTTTTGCCAAGGGCAATATGTTTAAATATAATTCCAAAGGCCTTTTTGTTTGGAAATAGATGCATGTTGGCGGTTCTTTCTGTATTTCTTTTTAAAATACAGTATTTCAGAACGTAGTGATAACACACGTTAACGTCGCATAACATGTTTTCAAAATGGCGGAACGTTAAAATTATAGTTATTTTATATTTTCACGTTGTATTTGCGAGAACTGAAGACAAAGCTTTTTGAAGTTGTAGAGGAGGAAATTCCGAACGTGCCGGTATATCATTTATGGTGATCCACTGAATATCTCAGCAAAAATGAGCGGGAGCGACCAGACAACAGTTGTCGCCTCATTCAAAGAAACAGACAAAAGAATTAAAGAGAACGTAGAGGTAAAAAATTACGATCTTAATAAGAAAAAGTCACTGCCGGTGGCGGTATCAAATTTGAATTCAACACTGGGATGTATGAATTGTTAAAAATATCTTCAGATGAGTTTTACACCGCGCATAATGAACATTTCAGTTGTGAAAAAGTCCCGGTTTTTGACGGAAATGGACATCTTGTGGAAACGAAATACAAGATTACGTCGTGTTGCAAGAAAGATTACACAATAAACATGTATAATACAACGAGTAGATGCTTAGTAAATGGAAAAAGAACGCAGTCTTTCATGCAGAGAGATCTTACAAAAAATCTTGAAATAATAGAATCTAAACTCCAAACCAATGCTACACCAACCAAAGAGATAAATGACGCATTCAGAAAAATGCTTTTATCATGTTCGGCGGAACCTGATACTTCTGAGGCACAGATAGAGCTATGTGACAGGTCCGAATTGGAATCACTACGTACAACGGTTGAAAACGTACGCAAGCAAAGGCAAGTCAAAAACAAAATAAGACAAGAAAATCTCAATAACAAAACACAGTGCGAGTGCCTTTCGGTTGTAATTGAAAGAATGGATGAATTAACAAAAACCGTGGAAATACTCGGAAATCAACTCAAAGATCATATCAATATTTCGTCTGCTCGATTTGGAGAAATTAAAGACTGCATTACTTCACTGAATAGACAATACAAAGTATATACTGAAGGGTTGAATGTTGAAGTTGAATCGGTGAGAGAAAACACTATTTCTTTAGACAAGCATATTCAAACTGTAAATGTGGGGTTGACGCGCAAACTGCAATCTATATCCGACACTATCAAAAACCAAAAGGATTTACTTGTAGAACAGAAAATCAAAAACGAGTCAAAGACCGAAAAAACACATCGCCAAACTTCAAAAAATTCAATGAAAGTACGCCTATCAAGAACACAAGTCATAACAACTCGAGTAGTCCAAGTAGCCAAACAACAGTGAAAATCATTGAAAGTGAAACATCGCCAGGTCAAAGTATAGGAAAACAGACCCAATTCCCTAAACAGCCCAGATCTCAAACGATACCATGTCCGACCAGTATTGAAAATAGAGCCGGTTCATCGCAAAGTTGTTCTCAGCAAAGTGAAAAATCAACTAAATCTATTCAAAATTGCGCTGAAAATATTTCAGTTAACACATCTACAAAGATCAACACCGAGACATCCCATCTAGAAGAAGACCCTGGAAAAATCCATCTTATAGGGGATTCGATATTACAAAGAATCCACTTAAGAGGCGTAAACAATAACGTTTACGTGAAAACATGTAAAGGGCGAAAAATATCGCATATATCTAGGATTTTACAATCAATGCGTTTAGATCAATTCAGGACTGTTATCATCTACGCTGGTGGAAATGATTCGTCGAGTAATACGACAAGTGAGGAAATAGAAACTGAACTGAAGAAATTATCACGATTCCTGTCCCCCAATTGTGATTTATATCTCTGTACTTCCTGTCCAAGAAGAGACACCGATGTTACTAATTTGAATGATATCATTAAACACGTTTGTGGACTGACCGAGGCTAATCTCATTGACTGTTATCCGTCATTTATTTATGGCGATGGGAGTACCGTTTCAGAATACTATTTCCGCGATGGAATTCATCTTTCTGATAGAGGAACTAGCAATTTACTCTCAACTATAAACAAATCAGTTTCTGTCGTTAAAACAAGGAATATTAACCGATCAAATAGATTGTACACTAAGCGCTTCGATGGCACTTACAGAAGAAAATAGAACACAGGCTCCGTCCATGTACTTTGACAAACAGTATTGTTTTGAATGTCAGAGCAACACACACGACGCCTACCAGTGTAGAAATATGAAAACTTATGATATGTATGGACAGTATGCTTCATCATTTGAGTATGGCTGGTGTTAGGATAGATCTGACAGATATCTCGCGAGCGACCAAAAACCCGTCAATTCAAATAATCATGTCGTTCCAATTCAAAATTTAAATATAAGTTCAAATGAATTACATGTAAGCTGTAAAAATTCTTTTCGTATATTAAACACAGTTTGCAAAACTTGTGACGAATATCCGTGTAGATGCGGCGTGTTCGTCAATCATGAAAATGCAGTTCAACTAACTACTGCAAAGAAAACAAAACTTAATGACCAAACAAACGATCCGAAAGTCTCGGAAATAAGAGGAAAATACGAATGTAGAAATTCAACATCAAATCATAATTTGTCGTCGAATAAGACGTCGTGTGAAAAAGCAAAAAGCGATAAATTTGGATTTGATTTTAAAAAACAGGGAACACGTATCTCTAATTTGAATATCAACCATCTTTTACCGAAATTAGAAGAAATTAAATATCACCTAAGTTTATCTAACTCGCCTGATATTCTTGGAATGTGTGAAACTTTTCTGCACAAAGAAATTGATAATAATATATTAAAAATATACCAAATTACGTTTTTGAAAGGCGTGATAGGGAGAATAAGTCCGGAGGTGGCATCATCGTTTATTTTTCTGATAAAATACAATATAAAAGACGTAATGATCTTGAATCTACTCAGATTGAATCTGTTTGGATAGAAATCAATCAGACCAACCGTGAATCTTTTCTATTAAATTTCGTTTATCGCCCTCCAAATTCAAACCAATCATGGATAGATTTGTACAATGAAAAGATCGAACAAGTAGATTTACTTAATTTAGAGTACCATATATTAGGAGACTTCAATATTAGATATGACGCGGAATATGGAATATATGAAAATAACAAATGGTCAAATCTTGTGTTAAACTTTGACTTACATCAGTTGATTGAAAGTCCTACTCGGGTGACGAAAAAAAGCGCTAGTATTATAGATCATATTTACACTAATTCACTTCAAAATATTTGTGAGGTTATAGTTTCATCATTATCAATAAGCGATCATTTCCCCGTCTGTTTTACCCGTCTTTCAACCAGTGTGCATTATAACAAAATAAAACATGAAACTATTGAATATAGATGTTTTAAAAACTTTGACAGTGAAAAGTTTCAAAATGACTTAATGCTTTCTGGCTTAGAATCGGTAGAAATATGTTCGGACCCTAACAAAGCTCTTACAGAATTCTATAGAATTTTTCACTCAGTTCTTTCCATTCACGCTCCACTGAAACAGAAACGGGTTAAAAGATCACACCAACCTTGTTGGTTTAATAGAGACATAAGGGAAATGATGCTGGCTAGAGATAAAGCTCATAAGGAAGGGAATCATGACTATTTTAAAATCCTTCGGAACAAAGTAACAAGTATGATTAAACTACGCAAGAAAAAATATTTTAATGAAGCTGTGCAAAACAACAAAGATTCTAAAATTCTATGGAAGAATCTTAAGTCTATTGCAAAAATAAATCAGTCGGACGAATTAACGTTGCCAAAAATAATTACAAAATCCGAATCGGTTATTCGGGGTAATCTTAACATATTAAACGAATTAAACAGACACTTCGTTGGTATATCGGATATCTTGACTAAGACATATTTTTGTGAAACAAATTTTAAATTCCTAGAAAAGATACTTCATAAGAAAATAAGTCAAAATGAGTTCAATATTCCATTCATTACGATACTTGAAGTTTACACATATATAAGCAAACTAGATTCAAATAAAGCAACAGGCTTAGATGGTCGAGGTCCGAAAATTCTTAAACAGTGCGGAACATTATAACCCCATTAATAACATCAATTATTAACAAAAGCATTGCTTCGGGTGTTTATCCAGATGCATTGAAAGTGGCCCGAGTCATACCAATATTTAAAAGCGGGGATAAAGATGACCCCAACAATTACAGGCCCATATCGATTTTGTCTACAATGTCAAAAAATTTTGAACGACACATTGTCAATCACTTACAAAAATTCTTTAAAAATACAAATATCATCAATAATTCACAGTCAGGCTTCAGAGCAAATCATTCGTGCACTACAGCTCTGGCTAAAATGATAGACGCTTGGCTAACAGATATTGATGAAGGAAAACTAATCGGAGCTCTTTTCTTAGATTTACGCAAAGCCTTCGATCTTGTTGACCACGAAATACTATTACACAAACTTAAGCTGTATCATTTTTCACAAAACGCGCATGAACCTATGAAATCATATTTGTCACAGAGAAGGCAGCTCGTACAGCACGGCAATTTAAAGTCAAACTCACTTGAAATTAAATCTGGAGTTCCTCAGGGATCAATTTTAGGTCCTCTATTATTTCTCATTTATATAAATGATATATCATTTTCTTGTTCTGAAGTTGATATTGATTTGTACGCCGATGATTCTACCATGTATAAGTCAGGATATGATGTAGTCTCAATAGAAAGTACTCTCCAAAAAAATCTTATTCGCGTTCAAAATTGGTGTACTCTCAATAATATGTCTTTACATCCATCTAAAACAACGTGCATGTTAATTGGTTCGAGACACATACTTACTGGTGTTGAAAAACTAAGTTTGGATTTAAATGGCAATGCTTTGGAAAATGTTAAAGTACAGAAAGTACTAGGTGTTCACATTGATAACCATTTAAATTGGAAGTGTCATGTTGATTTTGTCTGTAAAGCACTGAATAAGAAAATAGCTCTCTTAAAACATATTTCCTTTTATTTCACAGATGAGATGAAATTACTTTTTTATAAGTCTTACATACTACCAATTATGGACTATTGCTGTATAATTTGGGGTAAATCTGAGCAAGGCTGTGTTAACAAAGTTTTTGTTTTACAAAAACGTGTGGCCAAACTAATTCTTGGTAAGTCTATAAGATTTCCTACCGAGAAGTTATTCAAAGAATTAGGTTGGTTGACTTTTCAAAATAGATGTAAATACCATGCTGCAATCCTTATCTATAAAACCATAGGAAATTATACACCAACTTACATGTCCGATATAATCCGTGTATCAATCAATGAAAATTATCAATTACGTTCTGAAACGAAAAAAGACCTAATTCTCACAAAAAAGCCTCGAACGAATATGTATAAAAGCAGCCTTTGTTATTTTAGCGTTAATTTGTGGAACTCGATTCCAATGGAAATAAGAAAAGAATCTAAACTCACAAAATTTAAAGAAAAAATAAAACAATATTTAATGGCTTACGGGAAATAATTTCGTTTATTGAATCCTGTCATGTCACGAGTATCTGTCAGATATTAGATAATTGATATTATTATTATTGTTGCTATATTTTTGTGATATTTAATGAATATGTGAAAATATTTTATTAGTTTAAAGTGTGTGACTGTGAATGTTGATTATTTGCATGAATGTTGTTTGAAGGCCTTATTGTAAATAAGTTAATCATTATGATGTTGTTTTGTAATGATGTCTTAATAAGTAACCTTCGTTAAATAAAGATATTATTATTATTATTATTATTATTATTATTATTATTATTATTATTATTATTATTATTATTATTATTATTATAATATCTATATCTTTGTTGTAATTTGTAACAAAGTTGCTTACAATAACTCGTGTGTTAGGGTTGTTGCGCCAACAACGTTTTTGTAGCTCAGTTTTGATATAACTCGATTAAAGTTATAAATTTAGATCATAATTTCTCATTTACCAAGAAATCGACCTGCATTTACGACATAAATATGGCCATCATTTGAACCAAAAAAGTAATGAGTCCTTTTGAAATCATTTATTGTTTTAAAACTTTCACTAAGTCAATAGAAGAGTTGTAATGATAAAAGTTGTTACTGTTTGGCAAACGACCATTATCAAAAACAACACATAGTCAAGTGATCTACAAAATGTCTCTGCATCAAATTCGCCGTCCGGCACATTCTGGTCGTCAAATTTGTCTTTAAATTCGCTGTCCCTTATCTGATCGCTAGGATGCTCGCATATACTACTTGTATTCGAATAGTCTATTTTCTTCTTTAGCCGAAACATATCCGTTTGAAAGCAGTATTCTAGTTTTCTAAAAACACATGTAGAAGTTGGTTTATAATGGTATATCCTTAAATTCAAAACAACAAATAGAAGTGTGAGAGCGCAGAATATAAGCTCTACTGTTACCCAGATTGCCAAGTACGACACACCATCAACGGCTTCAGGAAGGGAACCATTAATTACCGTTAGAAACACTGCTACCGTGAGAAATATTGACATAGGAAATGCCAGTTTTTCTCCGCTAGTGATCGGGACTAAGAAGGAGAGTAAATTCAGCATCGACAGTAGTAGTACAGGAACTAGGATATTCAACAAGCACATGCTACAGTTTCTTTGAAGAGAGAGGTTGTATGTGACAACAGAATAATAAGCAATATCCGAGTCTATGCTGTGGTCGGAAGTTAGTTCACTTTCTACACTATTTTCAACAATGTCCCACTCAGGCACGCGTGTATACCAGTATAGCCCAATACTTCTATTAGCTGGGGAGAGAGTCACTTTTTGTATGTCACTTATTACTAGAGAGAACTTGAGCGCACAATGGTGTCTGTCAAACGGAAATTTTTTGGTCTGGATAACACACATTACTTCTTTTGTTTTTGTTCCCCAAAACGATATTGTACCGTCATATTTTATCATTAGCACGGACGACTCAAATCCCAATTCAGAAGCTTCTTTCACGGCGTTGAACAAAGCTACATCTGGAATCCATACCTTTTGTGCTGGCACTATAATAGACTTTATTCCATTATAGTCATCTGGGTCCCAATTGAGTATTCCGTCTTCCCATTTTATATTGAAATATAATGCTAGAGTAAGTGTCTGTGTTGTTTCGTCTAATTTCACAATATGATTTAAAGCCAGATCTATACGTACTTTTATTATACTACTTCCTACATTTGGCCGAGCGTTCCTGTTATAGCCGTTAAATATGTTGTGCTGCAGCAGACTCTCGGCATGCTCAGATATATTGATACCATGTCCTCTTCTAAATACACAAAACAAAATGACAACGTATTCCAGTAACCTCCCCGAGAACAACACCATGCTTGTTGTATCCAACGATGAGGGATATATCCTATGAAAACCCTACAAACGAGAATTATCAATAGACCATTAGAAAAACAGATAACACCGATAGTGATTTCAAAAATTGTAAAAAATAAGGAATCAACCCACTCTGGTATTGAGCTTTATGAGAAAATGCATGCATGTATATTAATCATCGATAACAAAATTACATGTATAGGACGCCTATACACTATCAGCTTTCTTGACAGATTTTTGTGAAACTTCAGGATTGACACAAATATTGATCGTGTATCAAAGAAAAAACGGAAAAAAATCATTAAACACAATAGAAGAACAATAGAAGAAAGCACATCTCAACGTTTTATTTCGTTATCAAGAGCATTTACGTCTAGTAAAAAAGAAAGACATTGAATATCCTAGCGTTCTCACTTCCCATCACTTCTGTTATAGTATATCTAAGCATTTTTGAAAGAACATTTTAACGGAACATGATTTCTTCAGTAGATTTTTAGAATCTACCTTTAGGAATTCAAACATTTTTGAAAGAACATATTTTACGGAACATGTTTGCTACAGTAGATTTTTAGAATCTATCTGTAGGAATCTAAACATAGCCATACACCTTTTTCATAACTAGCAAAATAACAATCTTATTGTTTCTCCTAGAAGACTACTAATTATCTTTTACATACATGTATTTCAGCAGAGGTATCCTTGTATATGCAACTGTCCTTGTTAATTTTTACATTCAAACAATGAACCCATCGAGAAACTCCGTATTCACCACTTTCCTTTTTCATGTAAAGATAAAAAAGGTTAATTGGTCTAAATGACTTTTATTTCACGAGGGATTTCGATATTAATTAACGCTGAGTAAATATGGCTGTATTCACTTACAAAAAACTTGTATAAAAGTCTCCTGAGAACGAGCCTAGTTAAGCTTCATTTCACTTTTGAATCTTTACATAGCCGAAATTACATTTTACACCAATTTACCGTTTATTGATATTCTGAGGGATTAAAAAAATAAATAAAAAATATTTTACTAAAATCAAAAAGAAAAATAAGACAACAACAACAACAATAATAATCAGAGAGAGATAGAGAGAGAGAGAGAGAGAGAGAGAGAGAGAGAGAGAGAGAGAGAGAGAGAGAGAGAGAGAGAGAGAGAGAGAGAGAGAGTGAGACAGAGACAGAGACAGAGACAGACTGAGAGGAAACATAAATTTGTTTACCTTATAAGTCTGGACTGGATCAGCTCCTTTTTCAGGGGAAGATCTCAGATTGTAGTGCTTGAGAGAAATACGTCAGAAGTTCCTGTAACATCAGGAGTACCACAGGGCTAGGGCTACTCCTCTTCCTCTACATAAATGACCTTCACAAACATAATGATGTTAAAAATAATTAAGGAATGAAAGCAACTACCTTAGTTTTCAACTACATTGACCTAAATCCCTTTAGTCACAATAACATTCGCTTCTTATACCCCCAATTAGGCTAGCAAATTTAATTAAAGTGGACTGAATCTGTGAAAATGACGATAGCGCCATGTCGTAGCGCAATTGTCGTGGCATGTCGAGCAATATTTGGAGCAAATGTGTGAAATATATAATACATATTTAGTGTTTTGTATGAGAAAAAATATCTAACGAGGTTGGGAGATCTCACAACCGAGTTAGATATTTTTTCATGCAATACACTAAGTATGTATTATATTTATCTTATAACCTCTATTTGTCTTGTTTTCATCGATTTTTCGAACTGAAATGAAAGTTTCTAAAATGAACCTAAGAACCTTATTATATTATTGCTCTAAAAATAACTATGTGATATCTTAAAAAATATCATACGGGATGTTATCACACGGATATTTGAATAGTTATAAAATAAAACATGTTGTAGTATTGATAATAAGTTAAACCATTGATTAGCATAACTGAACTCTAAAATTTATCTATCTTTTGTTTCATCGTCTTTACAATAGGACACTGAGGAAATTTCATTTTTGACTGATATTCTAATAATTGTAACCGTCACTCGAATATAAGAGAACGTTTCAAATTGATAGTAATATCCGACTGAAGATAATTTGGTCGGATAGCAAAACACATTTATTTTAATCCGAGCCGTCGTTCTTATCTTTCCGTTTTAGAAATTTTCCATTAAAAGACAGCAAAATCTAGATGCAGTATAAATTAAAATTTTGGTATTGCTTTATATTAATCAACCGAGATCTTCCGACCACCGGACGTGGCCCGATTGGTCGCTAGCGGTTAGTCGCCTGAGAACTGACCTATTCTAAAATTAAAATTCGGCATTTTTTTAAGATTTGGATTAGTTGACTGATATCAATTAGCTGGATATATCTGGCGGTACGCCATGAAATAGATACCATTGAACTTGTAAAATAAATAAAAAAAACCACCTTTGATTGTACAAAATAAAATTAAAATGTACTTACTTCGTTTCGCTATATTAAGTCTTTACCACAACACAGCGAAAACAAAAAGATTCTAATTGGTTTCAGATTCATCTAGAACAGATTATCGTTTAGTTTTTCCCAAACAAAAAGTAACTTATGTATTCATGACGCAAGTTTTCTTTCCATTCTATTTTGCCAGTAAATGTCTAGAATACACAAGACTTCATAAACAGCCCTGTCAATCATCTATTTCCATAGAAATACTTTATGCTAAAAGGTTATAACTTCATTATACTGAGACAACGTGTATTTTTTTCTTGAGTTGAATAGTCAGCTTGGCAATCTGGAGTAAATCATATGATAATGATGCTCATTTAAAATTCTCCAAGACAGTAATTATTATCATTCGATAATAGTAAACTGCATCTCATTGAATGTTTTGTTGTTGTTTTTTTTTTCAAATGATCCTGAAAATACATAAGGATTCTATTTTGTAAGCAAAAAAGTAATATTATTGAATTTTCGCTGATACACATTTGTCCCCCCCCCCCCCCCCCCAGTTCGATTCCCGGAGTATTTATTGTTAGCTCTTTCTTGAACCACATAGTTGGCGCGAGTCCTGGTTTTTTCTACAGGAAGCTGAATTGAGAGGCATTTATCCGAATTGTTAGAACGCGTGTTCCAGAACATATTTGAAAAAAGAAAGTTAAAACAAGAGGTCCAGGGGGGGGGGGGGGGGGGGGGGGGGGGGCCTTGGGCGTTCTACTGACTCCCTTGTAAAGCAAATGGCATGAAAAGGTCTGTTCAAGGTATACTATCTTTTGTTAAGGTGTTATCCCAAAGTATTTCAGGAAAAACCAAATCTCTTCAGCCAGCCAAAGCTCAAGGTTAAGGAAATTTTATTGAATTTCCACAAGGTCCCTTTCCCTGTTATACTTGATGGACCCGATCAATTTTCGATCAACAATCATTATTTTAGTACAATCATTCTGTGATATTTTGAAGCAAATTAGATGAAAACTGTTGACTCGTCAACGAGGATATCAAAATCAAATTTCCTGAATGCCCCTTTTCCCGTGATACTAGAAAACCATATTATATACAAAAGGAAAGATCCTTATGTTCAATAATCCTGTGAAAATATAAGGCAAATAATACGAAAATTTGAGACTATATCGCGGTAACGAGTACACTAAATCAGATTACATAGGTAATGGGCCAGAAGGAGGACACCCCAGTGCCCTCCCCCACGGTGGAATTTGAGGGACTTTGATTTTTTGAAAGCCCAATGTCTAACGAGACTATTCTGAAAGTCTGCAACCTGGCAGTTGGGGCTCTAAGGAATTATTGAGGCCAAAGGTCACCAAGTGCACGCTAATTTAAGGCTTAACCTTAAGTCAGAAATTGATATTCATTTTCTTAATTCAATAATTTCTTTGTGCTTTTCCAACATATTACAATACCTTAAACATTATTTCAATGGTAAATCATATTTGTGTGATTTTTCAGAGAGGCTTTCGGCAAATCAAAGCACTAAAAGTACCGACAAATGATAATTTTCGTTGCTAATAAAGATTTTAACAAGGTATAATAAATATTTTTTCTGCCTTTACAAAATTTTCTTTTATCCTAAGCATGCCAAAGGATACCTTGAAGCATTCAAAATAAAAATTTATTAGACATTGCCTGTTTATATTTGGTTAAAAAGTTGATTAAAGCCATGGAATATGCATGCCAAAGCTATAACTATACCATTATTCATTTTTCATCCATTGTCAATATATGCTTGTTATTTGGTGTTTATTATATTTTAAATGATACAATTCTTATAAATAAATAAAAGCTAAAAGTTTCAAGGCAGTTGAGCGCATATGAAGTTTATTCTTAGCAAATCAAAGCACTAAAAGTACTGAAAAAAGACATTTTTTGCTTATAGATTGTATAGATTTTTAAAAGATTTATAAGGCTTTTCTGCTTCCTGTTCCGATATTTATATTAGTCTAGATATTCTGGAGGATACCATATGGCAAATAAACAGAGTCTTTAAACATTGCTTGCTTTAATCCTTTGCTGTTTAATCCCTGTTTTTTACGTGCCTGTGATTTTATGATTGAGAAAACATTGTGAAAAAAGAAGAAATTGCTTCTGACAAGCAATTTCTTCTTTTTTATACACTATTTTTTACCCTACTGAATGGTTATTTTTCAAATAAAATCTACTTTAAATTTTCGTCTGCAAAACCTTTGAATTTGGACAGGTCCAAAATTTTGTAGAACGGGAAAGTGTTAACGTGTTCAATATTTGATGACAATAAAGGCCTCAGTATGGCAGTGTCATAACTATACTGATTTGTACAACTAATTTTCATTCGATGCTTCTAATTTGGTTCGATAAATGTTCAGAGTGTTATTATTCAATAAAATACACAGTAACATTAATGTTCAATTCCAATTAAGAACATATTTGTTTTTTTACTTATCAAAGCACAGAAAGTACCGAAATACGACATTTTTTTTAATCACAAAGGTTTTATCACATTTTGAACAGGAATTTATTTCAATTTATCCAAATAAACTTATCATTATTTTACCATTGAATAATTTTGAATTTTTCAAATGTGCAGTAATAGTTTTGCTTACCTGAGCTGTCCTCAATAATTGATCAGAGAGCTAGATAAATTCCCACCATTTGTTACATAATGGCTCACTGTTTTGACAGTAATACTTGTTTTTGGTTTGTTCAATATTCTGAACGCCATGATTCAATTCAATTTACGTGTGATTCAAATTCCAAAAGCTTCAAGCCATTTTTGAAAATAACAGGCTTATTTCTTACAGGCTTATTTTTTTAAACCAAAGCACTGAAAGTACCCATCTTTGACATTTTGTGTTCATAAAGCTTTTTACACATTATAATCTGGAATTTCTTTTTCAATTTACCTAAATTTTTCTATCATTGACTTTCTGAAAGATACTTTGATGCGTGCAAATGTGATGTTGGGCTAATTCAAACTGATGGTCATCACATACTCTTTTGTATTAGTACATGTGAATGTATATGGTAAAATGATATAGGAATATGGTCAATGAATTTGCCTTGGTCTTAGAGCTAAGACATTTATAGAGTTTAATGTAATCATCTCTTTTCCAAAACTTTTCCTTGTTTCCTTTATATTTCATGTTTTGCCTTAAGCCTGCTTCATCTGTAAAATTGCATTAGAATTACAGATGAATGAAATTCAAGTTAGATCCAAATAATAAGAGTTGTGATCTCCTGTCTTAAGCAAATAACATTTTGAATGAAAAGGGCACCAAAAGAATTTGAAAATAAAAATACTCAGGTGTATTTGTGAGAACAATCAGCCAAGCAGGTAAAAAATAATCTAAAATTCTACATTACCAAGGATTTTGTTTAATCAGCTGTAAAACATTGGTATTGCAACATACTTGATAGAATTTCATCAAAATTACTAATAAGCACTCACTATGATCCATGTAAATATGTTCTTTATATTAACCAAAATGGTACGAAACAGAAAACAAACACTTATGTTAAATTCAAAAGTCATTGAAGGGTATCCTGGAAGAGAGCTTTTTGATATTTAAATTGACCTTTTTTTAAATAGCATTTTGCATTCAAAATCTGACAAGAAGACGGTATGGGGAGGCCACACAATTTGTATTTGGAGTTAGGTATACCTTAGATTGTCATGGCCTTGTTCTAATTTGGATAATAATTAAAAGGCTTCTTCTTTTCATGATATACTAGGAAATTATACATCTTTTCTATAAAACTAAAAGGAAGAGTTTTAGATTTCACTATAGAAGTTTTTTGGCATAAACTAAAAGCCTCAAGTATATACGTATCTCTTTAACACCTAGCAAACTGAAAATAAAGTTTATGCCCACCCGATAAGATAATTTATTTCAGAAATTAATAAAACATATACTTGTTAGAATTAAGAGTAAACTGGGATGTTTGGTGTGCAATGTTATATCTATACTTAATGCTAACAGTGTTTATGTCCACATACAAAGCATATTTAAAAGATTATAAATAAAAATCTTTAAAGGGCCATAAAGATAGAAAATGCTCTCTGCATGTAAATTTTAAGGATATGTGCTTTTTGAATTAATGGTTTGTTAACTCTGTAATAAGTATCCATGGTAATAATTGATATAGCCGCCGTCATAACGCAGTTGGTTGCGCGTCGGACTGTCAATCTAGTGGTCCCGGGTCCGATCCCCGACGGCGGGACTCATTCATTCCGACTATTTGTCTCGCAGAAGGGTCGATAATCGTAGACCTATGTGGGATAGCATCTGGAGGCTAGGAAAGAATGTTATGGTAGAACTGGTGTAAGAAATACCAGGAAAAATGATAATGGTGATGATGGGACAGAATGTATTTTATTTCGCAATTTACGGGGCCGCCCCTAGTTTTCTGCAGGACAGGGTGGTCATTTTACAAAAATTTTGGCAATGTGCCCTAAGACACGGAAACAAAATATGATTTTTTATGAAATGTTTATACAAAATGTAATTCTGATAAAGGAAATAGCATGGAGTAGATCAGGGCCCGCGGTTATAAAACTTTTCTCAGGCTCAGGCTCAATTTTGTCATTTTTTTTTTCAAATTTAAATTTTAAATAAATATATGAAAATAAATAAATAACATTAATAAGTTGTTATTTATAACAACTTATTAATATTAGTTTTTATTTTAATACTTTAAGAAGAGTATTAAAACGATTATACGGCTTTAATCTGGAATTAAAATTTTCGAAAATTTTGAATTGAAAATGAGAAAAGTTTTATAACCCCGGGCTCTGATTAAAGGCTTGGAAAATATAATGATGTTAATATCATAGCTTTTCCATTAATGTTGGAATAATGTAAAGAATCGAGCGCACTTAATGGGCGAAGGGTTGGTAAGAAAGGAGTCCATTTTACATTTAAGAAAGACCATGGCGCATTGCTCCCTTCCAGACGGCTTACAATTGTGATGACTGTTGTTTGACAATAAAGAAATATGGAATTGACGCTCTTGGGAGACACAAATTCTGTCTCTCTATTATCCATCAAGTGCTTTCAGTCCTTTGATCTAAAAAAAGAAATAGTTTAAGCTTAAACAAATCAATATTAAAATGACAATGCGTTATTGTAGTAATAAGAAACTGTAATTAAGTGCTTTATGCAAATAAAACTACACAAAATGTAGCTTTTGTCCCATTTTATCTACACTTTTATTTTTCATAAAAGTACAATTAATAGTACACCTAGATCTATACCTGAACTTATATGAGCACAACTGTAGTGGAAACAATGTGACACCAACATGAAGTTTTACAAGAAACACAAGATATAAAAGAAAGGGAAAGGGATGCTCCACTTTTAAGAGTAGAAAAGCGTATTTCCTATGTTTTAAGGCGTATGCAAAGATATGCAGTCATTTCAGTTCTTTGATTAAATCTATAAAGATGCAATTTACTCTCAAAGCTAACACAGTTGATAGTTGCGATAATCTTGAGTTGTTAAAGTTGCTTCGAAATGTATCTTATTTGCAGAAACTTAAAAGTTACTCCTTTCAATTTTTCTACATAAATATATAATACTCATTTGAACGCACTAGCTGGTCAAATCTTTAAAACCAACGAGTGCAATAATAACCAAATAACATATGATGAAAATTATAATTTGGCAATTTATTGTTTAAATTGATGGGAAAATGAAATGAAAAAAATCTTCCTTTGGTCAAGAATGGCCTTTGTCCATGGTTTAATTTCTTTATACGAAAAAAATTCAGTACTTTCGGTACTTTGATTTCATTAAAATTGTTATTAAGGTTATTAAGGAAATGATATTTCCAAACAGAAAAAATATTTAGTGATACATGTAGAACCATTTCCAGCTAAATTCTATGAAAAGATGATTGAATATACCATTCCAAATCCAGCTCATCTATTCTTTCAGAGAAAAAATGCACTTTCTGACCTTTGACCGCAATTATCCATAAAAGCCCCAAACGCCAAATTTCAGACTACTTGACTATACTCTGTAGACATTGGTCTTTCAAAAAGATATAGTCCCGAAAATATCTCGGGGGGGGGGGGGGGGCTGTATACTGGCTCATAGTCTATAACAAGGTCGTTTTCTTGGGTTTTCTTTGGATACTTGACGGACTTAATCAATTCCCATGCTATCCAGTACAACTGTTCTGTGAAAAATAGAAGCAAATCCGGTGAAAAGTGGACTTAATCAACCAAGTCTACCTATACCATTATAATTTATGGCACAAATCCATTTTCGAGTTCGATAGGAACGATCCTTGTGTTCATACATTAATTCTGAGAAAGTCTGAAGCAAATCGGATGAAAAGTGTGGACTCGATCTATCGCTGTAACAAGAGAAAGTTAACGGACTGGTTGACGAACTGTCTGACTAGCGGACACATTGACGAAAAACACGCCATCGCTTTAGCTCTTCTGACCTTCGTCCAGTAGAGCTAAAAACCAGAAGGAATGGCATTTTTTTTAGTCAATTTGATTAAAATATATTGACCGTTAATCTAAAGAGTTGCTTTAAGTTGAGAATCTTAATATAAATGTCGTTAAAGTACCTACAACATGGTGGAAATTATGACTAGGATGGGTGTTCGCTTAATCTTTACTTGGACTGTCCGATTAATTTTTACTTGAGATTGCGGACGAAATTTGTAGGCTTAGTCCTCATTTTTTTTCTGAAGATGTATTGCCTAAATGCCACGACGTTTTGTCGTTTGCTTCATAACATTTCAAAAGTTGTAGACCACCATATGTAAATCAAAGCGCTAAAGGCCTGGTTTATAAAGAGGCATTGAAGGCATGCACTCCCATTTTTATACGCCCGAAGGGTCGTATTATGTTATGGCCTCGGTCGTCCGTCCGTTTGTCCGTCCGTCTGTCCGTCTGTCTGTCTATCTGTCCGTCTGTCCGTCCGTTAGCAATTTTTTGTGTGCGCAACTCCTCCTAAACTATCAATGGGAATAAGCTGAAACTACACACAATTACTCCCTATGATGTCTAGTTGTGCATAAGACCTTTGCCCGTCATTCCTGAGAAATCTTGAATTATCTGCCCTTAAATTTAATGAAAATCACTATTTATTGTGTGCGCAATTCCTCCTAAACTATCAATGGGAATAAGCTAAAACTACATACATTTACTCCCTATGATGTCTAGTTGTGCATAAGACCTTTGAAATTCCAATCGCTCCAGTCAATCCTGAGAAATCTGCCCTGAATTAAACGATAATCACTGTATTTTGTGTGCAACTCCTCCTTAACTATCAATTGAAATGAGCTGAAACTAGACACAATTACTCTCTATGATGTCTCGTTTTGCATAAGACTTTTCAATTCAAAATGCTCCAGTTATTCTAGAGTTATCTTGGATTATCTACCCTTGAGTTGATGAAAAAAACGAAATTTCTTGTCGGCTCATTTTCTCCTACATCATGGATGGGAATGAAAGGAAACTTGCCATAATGAATCTGAAAGGAAACTTGCCATAATGAATCTGTAGGTTGTCTTTTTGTGCTTAGGACTAAATATATTTTCATATTTAAATGTTATGGCACCAGCTGTCTGTCTGTCTGTTTGCAAAATTTTTAGCTATCATTCAAGCTCACTTTACTGACAAGCCAAGGTTACTGACAAGCCCCTTCGGGCGTATATGCGCCGCTCTGCGAAGCTCTTGTTTTTTGTAGCAAGGCCTTTTTAGGCGAGGGAAACCAAGGGTTCCATTTACCTATAGGGATCGTAAGCCACATTCCGTCTCTTTAAAAGGAAAAAAATGTCGAATTATACCTAGTACTTGGTTTGTGATAAAAAAGCGCACACGAACAATTTTTCCCTCGTTCACTGGTAAGCATTGAGATGATAATGCAGTTTGATTTTTAACGATGCCTTCACATGTACTACTTATTCCTTCCAAAACATCGTAACTGCAGATTTAAATACTAGATTACACGTTATATGTTGTCAATTGTCTCGAATGAAATCTTTAATGTAATATTCTCCCAACACCCAGCCAGCAACGATGATGCGTCCGATATAGGGATCTATAATTGGCAATCCATCCTAGACGGGATGTGCAAACGGTATCTGGATGGGCCCCACATAAGCAGGCTATATGGGCACTAAATGGATCAAGAATGGGCCCCGAATGGACCAAACATTGCCACTTATGCACCCATATGATTCCCATGTGTTTTCTATGGGCGTTATATGGGATAAATATCGGACCAATTTGGGCTATAAAATACCAATCACAAATCCATGTGGTACCAAGGTTTTGACAACATCGGTCTTATACGGGACCTTAATTAATGTTGGTTTAAATGTCCATCGAGGACCCATGTGGTTCCAACGTTTTATTATATTGGGCCTATAAGGGAATCTTTTTGGGCAATTATTTGCCCACCATGAACTCCTATTGTTCCGAGATTTGAACTATATCGGCGCTACTTGGTGAAAATCTACCCATCATGATCCCATATGGTTCCTTTCTCTTTGTCATATATGATTAAAAAGATTGAAGCAGTTAGGACTTGTATCGCCTATTTATGACAAAACCATACATACAATCTGACGTCAAGAAAACGCCACAGTAGAATTTCTTATCTGTATTGCATTTTATTTCGTGAAAAACATAGGTTAGCTCTGATAAATCTCTCTCTACACATGTCAAAATGAAAAGATTTCGATTTCATGATTTGTTTATGCCTAAACTTGAGTAGCGATCACTATGTTTTCGAGCATAGCATGCGCCTTGTTAACAATAATGCTTTGGTACAAAAATTTAACATTTCGTGCAGGGTACTCATCCAAGAGAATTCAGCATTGTACTCGATAATGTTATATAACCTCTTTATATACTGGCAAAAAAAAAAAAGAAAAAAAATTAGGAAGCACAACTTTTTCGGCTTGAATCATTTTAGCTACACTGGCCAAAGACCAGCGAGCTATTGTCAAGGCGCAGTGTCCGTCGTGCGTCCGACCGAGCATGCGTCCGTCCGTCCGTGCGTAAACTTTTTCTTTAAACAACTTCTCCCCCAAAACCAATGGGCGTTAAAACGAAACTTTGTAGAAATTATCCTTGGAAGCCCCTTTTCTAAAATCGTTTAAGAACTTTTGATTGACCCCCAACATATGGGCGTGACAGGGCTTGGCATTTTTTCACAATAAATTCTTTAATAAACTTCTCATCCAAAACCAGCGGGCCAATTTCAATGAAACTTGGCATGCATGGGTTTTCCTTTGGTGACCCTTTACCTAAATTGTTCAAGAAACGTTGATTGACCCCCAAATATGGGCGTGGCAAGGCGGGGCATTTTTTCTCGTTAAAATCTTAAAAAATCGACTCCTCCCAAACCATTGGGCCGACTGCCATGAAACTTGGCATGGGTGTTCCTTGGATGACTCTTTACTTAAATTGTCCAAGAAATTTTGATGTACCCCCAAATATGTGTGTGGCAGGGCGAAAGACTGGGGTTATTAAAGCCAGTGGAGCGATACAGGCCCATCTTGTGCATTTAGTCTGTGTATCTTAATGTTCTTTGGTGCACCTTCTTCCAATTTAAGGCATTGCGATTCAACATCAACCAAGACTAAGAATAATTTTATACTTACCGACTAAAATAAAGTGACTATGGATTTCTTTTTTTTTTTTTTTTTTAATTCTTTGCTTTAATGAAGACACTATATGATCTCCTTTTGTTTACTTTCTGCACATTTGTGGTGTTTGAACCTTTCTATTTACCAAACACTCCAAAGAGCGTCATTTTGGCCTGGTTTAGCAGGCTATAGGAAACAACCCTGTATCCTGGAAATTGCCTAGGAAAAAGACAATCGAGTAAAAAACCGAACAATATGTGTACTACGTAGCTTTTTTGTGCTCACGCGCGCGCAAAAAATATGCCTTGTATACGTCCTCAACTTTTGTGCAACACGAAGTGCTATGTGTGATAAACGCAGTCCTTTCGTATCACGACGCTGTGCTAAAATCAAAGTACTGATAGTACTGAAGGCGAGGGAACTGAATAGACGAAACAACACTCGAGGTCAAATTTTCTGGAATATAACCTTGATTATTCATATTGTCCTTATCATGTATACCAGATATTTTCTTACTTATCACTACCAAAATCACTGCTGTGTGATAGCTTTTATATTTGATCTTAACGGATGACCTTGCTAATAGGGAAAAAAAGAAAATGCTGCTAACTAACATTTTCTCCTTTGTCCCTAATATTATCCCCATTCTGCTACAAATTTTACTAATATACCCACACATTGTAATCTGCAACCCTTTACAATTTGGACCTGTCTAAACATTTGTTGTCTTGTAATGGATAAATCTAAATTAGAAAAATTTAAAATACTTGTCCCATTCTTAACCCCATAAACAGACGACAAAATTTTAGACTGGGCCAACTTGGAACAGTTTTCAAGCAAAAAATCAACATGCTTTTAATTTGACATATATATATCTAGGGAAGAAATGAAAAAAATAATGGGGTATGAGAATAGAGTGGACCATATTGTGGGAAAGGGAGAAATTGATCCTATCATTTTTTGTGTTCCCATAGTAAAATACAACTTCTTTGTGAAATCAAATTCAAAGTAAAAGAAAGAGCCGACCAGCTTGTGCCCCTAGAAAAAACAGCATTACAACTATTGGTAGACGGAATATCGAATGGATAAACTGACTGACTAAATTGCAAACCAATCAACTCAACTAAATTATAAAAACGCAAGTTGTGCCTGTCTGCAAAGCGGTATCGGGCGTAGTAATCTATATCTTGGGAATTAGTTGTTTTTGGCGGACTCAGCGCTATATAGTGAGCATACCGTTCGACACTTTGCCTTTTTAAGAGACGGAATTTGGCTTACGATCCCTAAATGGAAAATGGAACCCTTGGTTTCCTTCGCCTAAAAAGGCCATGCTAAAAAGATTTAAAATCTGGAGTGCATGCCTTCAAATGCCATCTTGCCTTTTTATAAACCAGGCCTTCAGCGCTTTTAGTGCTTTGATTTTTCTTCTAAGCAAACAAATCTAAAGAAATGTGGTCCGTCAGTTAAATATTGCAAAAGGGTTGGTTCTAGACCCTTGAACTGCTTTAACCGGACTGAATCTGCATCAAAGGTAGCAATTGTATGTATAGCGTGCTATTTCTGCCGGTAATGGTCATGGCATTGGTAACTTTGGAAGGTTAAACATATTTCAGACGGCTATAAGACTTCAGACATGTACCCGAAAGGCAAGTGTCGACCAAGACATTCAACTGAACACGTGATTTACTTCTTATGTGCACAATTACAGACTAGCAGTACGACCAGTTTTGACGAGACGCATCAAATTCCAAGACTGCTCTGAGCAAGGAAGCTTGTAGTTTTAGAGTTGGGTAGGCTATCTCTCAGCATTTTGTTTTATAGACGAGTGCAGCTTTTGCATGGATTTTAAACGCGTTAAGAGAAGAATGTGTTACATACCGAGTGTGTGATTCCTTGAGAATAGGATGGCCGATTTATTTCCATAAATCGGCCATCTTACAATTGCATTATTGAAGGTTCTGTCCAGCATAAACATCGTTTGCCCATGGGACCTCGACATCATGGATAGAATTACACTAGGTGGTGTGTATTATACATTATGGAAAATTCTCTTCCAATTGTAAGACCATTTGCAACTTTTAATGAGGATGGATTCTTTTAAATGGATAAAAATGAGCGCACTCACAGGAATTTTGTTGCCAATAAATACCACGCAGTCTAGACCTGTTGTTCCGGACTTTTAGATCCGATAGAGTATACATAGGGCTTATTGCAAACAAAAGATCTTAGACCAAAACATATCTGAAACACAAGATGAGCTTGTTCATGCGATAACAGAAGAATGAGGACGAATTCCTTAAATATGCAACAAGTAGTTTATAAGAAGGACACAGAGGCACCGTCAAGCAATGATTCGTGCAATTGGAAGCCCCCCCCCCCCCCCCCCCCCTTGGAACTTTCAGTCGCTTTACACACAAAGAATTCTTTGAATCCAGGGTTACTGGTGAAACCAATTTACGGTTTGCTTTTAGGGGTATGTTAAGTTTTCTTTTCATGTAGCCGTATCTTTTGACAAAATTTCGTTACTTTTCATAAAATTATACTCAGGGAAGGTGGATGCACATAACAGAATAAGATAGGTTTTGCAAAATAAGTACATTCTTTAAGAAAGAAAACAAAAGTTTTGATCCCTAACTTTTTTGCCCAGTACATGTATATTACAAGACCTTTTGTAACCAGTTGCCCCATGGTTCAAGTGCATATTTTGCGCAATTTTGAGATATCACTGCTGAAAAATTAAAGATAAAATACTGCTTTTTTTCAATTTAATCAGAAATATTTGCATCAAGTGGAAATTTAAAATATGAATAAATATGATCAATTGCACGAAAAATGAACAACTGCTGCAATCGAGATGAAAATTTTTGCGAAACGTTTTCCACCCAATCAAAACCGGTCTCAATCTGCATGGTTAATTAAGAGTTTTTTAGAGTCAATAATGTCAATCCACCTCCTTGTTTTGCCTTATTTCTCGATCGCAATACTGCAGTGCATGCAGTTGCTAATTAGGACCTACGGTCTTTGACGGTTGGCGTCATATCGGGAACCGGAAATGCTCATCAAGGCTCTTGCGGACAATGAAAGGCCATTCTCCACTACCGTATACAGCGCGTAACAAGAATTCAAGGGCGTAACACCCATTACGCAATTTACGCAAGTGCGTAGCAAGAAATGATCACTTATTGAAAAATTTTGTTGATGAATGATCATTCCATCGAAACTACAGCTTATTCAAGCTGTAGTTGCGATGTTTTGATTATTCACCAGCACTCAAATTATAGAAAAGGGGAGCGGGCGGATGTCACAGTCCACATATCGAAGTTATCCTATATATTCTATGTTGGTCGCCTTCTGAGTGCGTATACATTTCAAAGTCCTAGATACGCCCATAGTATTGAGCACATATGTAGTGCCCATATTATCATAGTGAATGACATACAGGCAGATTTTTAATTGGAATTGGTGCATGAAACGTTCACCTTGCATAAAACACGAAGGATTGGAAAACAAATTATAGAAAAAAAATCCTGTTACTGGCAAAGTTTGAAGATTAATTGGGCTCTAAAATGGCCCTATATGGGCAATATTTTAAGTGAGGGATCCATATGGGGCCTTTTAAACATGTTCTACCCAAATTTACCCATACGAAACCTACATGTAAAAGGAGGTACATGTATAAAGTCACATAGGTCCCATGTGGGCCCTATAAGGACATTCTTTTCAAATAAGGGACCCAAGTGAGCCCGATATCAACATTTTGTTAAGATTCTTTGGCAAATGGGCACATAAATTTCATGCTTACTGGGCATCCCGTTAAAGAATTCTGTGTCATGATCCTGCATGTTCTATGTTGATCGCCTTCTGGTGCGTATAAACTTCAATCCTAGTTACGCATATGACTAGGAAAGCGAATCCCCAAGTTTTTATGTCCATCCCCCTTAATGGATTCCTGGATCCGTCGCAGATTCTGCCTGACTGAAAATTTGCTGCATCTCTGCAACCTAAGCTACAAAGAACGACTACTGCATCTAGGTTTACCATCTCTTAAGTACAGACGCCAAAGATCCGACTTAATTCAAGTCTACAAGATTCTTCGTGAATATGACAAAACAGCAAACAATAATGTTCTACAATTAGCAAATTACCAAAGAACCAGAGGAAACAGCTTAAAGCTGTTTAAACGACAATCAAGCACCGTACTAAGAAAAAATAGTTTTGGCATAAGAGTAGTAGACTCTTTGTACAATCTCCCAAACCACGGGTTATCTCGTCACCTTACGTAAATGTCTTAAAATGATTTAAACAATTGATTGATTGAATGGAGTTTAACGCCGCTTTCAACATTAATTCAGTTATATCGCGGCGGCTGGAGCACCTAACAATGGATTCCTGGTATTTCTATCACCAGTACAACCACCACTTTCTTTCCTAGCCTCCAGCCACTATCTCACATAGGTCTACGATTATCAACCCATTGGTGAGAGACAAATTGTCGGAAAGAATGGGTGCCGCCGCCGGGGATCGAACCCGCGAACGATTTAAACAAACAGTGGAAAACTCACCCCCACCCCCACCCCCTAAAAAAGGATTCAAAAACCTTCGGCCGTTTCTGGGCTTACCCTTACTTTATTGTGTAGTAAATAGACCATTATGAATTTATTTAGATTGGCAATATTCATGGATGAAGTTTTGGTACACATGATACATATTCGGTAAAAAATCAGGCGGTGCGTTTTTACCAAGGGCGTAACTCCCGTTATGCAATTTACGCAAGTGCGTAATAGAAATAATCTTCTGTTAAAAGATATCGTTGATGAATGATCAAATTATCCGCTTTCAAGCTGTTGTTACGATGTTTTGATTATTCACAAACACACGCGGCTCAAATCATACCGTAAAGGGAGCGCCCCGGACATAGGGCATGCATCTTTTGTCAGTCCTCATATCGCCTTCATCCTATACATGTATATTCTTCGGTTGTCGCCTTCTGAGTACGTATAAATTTCAAAGCCCTAGATACGCCCAATTTCACTGCCCGTGAGTTTACATGTACACACAAATTTAGTTCAAAATAGAATAAAGGTCTATTCAGGAAAAGTAGGATAACGGATAATATACCCCGTGGGCGATGCACATGGGATTATGTGAGTGACGGTGAGCGGACTATATAAGCCCAATCAGGGCATTAGGGGATCACTTTCAATTTGAACGTAGACCAATATGCTTTATTACAGTAAGTAAATGTTGATTTTTTGACATCTTGAACTTTTTCAGCAGCTTTCTTTACTGTCGGTCGATCTGATATTATTTCACACAACACATTCCAATGCTATACCTGCGTAGATCGAAGATTTTTTCTGGGGTCAACCAAGTTATTTTCTTGTTTTCTTCGCGGGTCGAGCAACTCTAGCTTGAACCAGGGACTCTCAATATAAAAAGTATATTTAGGCTCCGTGTTTGAACAAAGCTGCAGTTTCGATCTTCGCCGACTGAACATAAGATTATTTTTGTACCATATTTTGTTACTCAATAACGACAAAATCAGTCTCTATCCCCGCCGGAGTGCATGTCGCGTAGCTATTTTGGTCTGAGTAAAATTCGGACCACATCTTCCCACGGCTTGATTATAATAGGTGAACGGCTTCGGGATTTCGAGAACTACGCAAGGAAATGGAGTTATGTCTGCTTTCAAAATATAGAATGTGCTCACAGTGCACGAACAAGAGACTGACACTCGCGTCGAACCATTCCGATCAATTGACTAGCAAAATGCCGTAACTACAGTTTTGTTAGGACTCTGGTTGTGATATTTTACTCGCCCTTTGGCGAGCATTATATTGATGTGGAAACATTTTCAATCGGTTTTCCCTCCCTAATAAAAAAGAATCTGGATATGTGCATGGATCAGTCACCGTCGGAATTCCCCGGGTTACGTCATGCCAATCGGAACATCATTCGTGCATTTCCGTTATAGCGACACTCGTAACCCAATCGGGAACCCTCGTCAATTCTACTTTCCAGTTTAAGGAAAAGTCCGAGCGATGTTCCGAATGTCCCAGCCCAGCACTTGTACCCCGCTTTACAAGTAAGCATGTGCACGTGCAAAGCGGGTTACATTGTTTTGCAATCCTGAACGAAGGATATTGTTCTTTGTTTTTTGGCATGACAGGACAGAGGCTTGGAGCACGGTAATGTTAATTATTTGCTTTGATATTTACTTTCCTTTATGATAGGTAGATCGACATAATCAACAATAACAATTAAATTCAAAGTTAGTTTTAAACTAGAAAGCCATGAATGGCTTGAGTCGCTCCACAGGCATGAAATTCTTGTAAAAACAAATAAATGTTTTGACTAGATTTTTAGATATTTGGGGTTCTACTGATGTTGAAAATGATTTTCAAAGTTTCAACTATATAACAGATAAAGAAAGGACCTCTGCTATAAAAAAGACATATTTTTCATCAAATCAAAATAATTTTTGGCTGTATGATATTGGTTCACCCAAAGATCATACCAAAAGTGTTTGATTGATATCCATTGGTTACATTCTGAGAAAATGTTTTTCATATTTTCCACTATTTAACATATTGAGAATTGACCTCCACCCATTAAAAGTACATTTTTCATCCAATCAAAATAATTTTTGGTACACTGATAAAGGGTCACTCAAGGATCATTCCAGTGAAATTTAGTTGATATCCAAAAATCAGATTCTGAGAAAATGATTTTCAAAGTTTCCACTATATAACATATAGAGAAATGACCTCTGCCGATAAAATGCATATTTTTCATCCAATCAAAATAATTTTTGGTACACTGATAAAAGGTCACTCAAGGATCATTCCAGTGAAATTTGGTTGATATCCATCAGTTACATTCTGATAAAATGATTTTCAAAGTTTCCACTATATTACATATAGAGAAATGACCTCCGTCCATAAAATGCATATTTTCCATCCGATCACAATGATTTTTTGTAGACTGATTAAGAGTCACCCAAGGATCATTCATGTAAAATTTAATTGGTATCCATTGATTAGAATGTGAGAAAACTCACTTTTTACCATATTTGGAAATTAGACACGCCCATTAAATCCATGTTTTTCATTGGATCAAAATTTCTTGAACAACTTTGATAGAGGGTCATCCAAGGATCATTCCTGTGAAGTTTGGTTGAAATCCATCCAGTAGTTTCTGAGGAGAAGATTTTTAAAGAAAAGTTTACGACCGCACGCACGCACAGACGGACGGACGGACGCACGACGGACACAACGCCATGACAATAGCAACAGTGGCTTTCAGCCAGTGGAGCTAAAAACATCAAATTACGTCATTTATAGGCCACGCTTTGTCAGATCACAAACACATGATCTGAAACACGACGAGACTATCGAGGATTTCCAGCGGGAAAATTTCAAACTGTGTTGGTAGATCTAGAATTATACCTTTTGATTTTTTTTTTTCATTTTGACTCGTTTTCGTATCAATTCCATTACCAGATCAAAGATCTAAAATCAAATGTGGATAAATTCGCTTCTCCATTTGTCACTTGAAGAATCTGAAAACACAGTGACTGCAGCTAAATTTATTTATTTTTAAATTTATTTTTATTTAATGATTTAATGATCATCCATATTTGCCACTTGACAAATCTTGGAATTGTACTCACAGGCGCGTAGCTAGCCTATAATGAATGTGGATTAAAAATAATCCCCTCCCCCCCCCGAAAATAAAATTTTTAAATAAATGGTGCAATTGCGGGCCTCCAGACAGCTTTTTTGACCAACAAAAATCCCGGATTCATTTTAGCATAAAAATGGTGATGATGGCTTTCCTTTCTTTGTCTCAACTAGTCTACATTTCACAGCAAGTCTTACTTGTGGTGTTTGCCAGACGATTTAGGTATATGATTTATAAAGTATTTCTAAAAAGTGTGGTAATTATCAGATTGGGCGAATGCGGCTGAATTTCAAAGTAATGTGGATTCAGCTGCGTAAAGGCAGCTACGCCCCTGTACTCATATGATCAAAAAGATATACTATCCCAATGTGTGTGTGTATATCAGAAATCAGAAAAAATGGTTTTAGTGAAGAAAATGCTGGATTCCAGCATTTTATTAATAAAAACTATGTTTCTTGATATTTACATATTTTCACTTCTTATTTTGACCAGTATCAAATTATCTTTCATGTGTACAGTTAGTTACCGTTATTCCCCATTCAGAACATCACACGGCCATTTCAGCAAACTGCAACAGACCTTGGATGTATGTAAGGCAGATGGGTATGTAACAAAATTGGGCATTTTGTTAGGCGGAAACAGTGTAAGAAAAACTAGCACTGTAGATTTATATCTTTTTCAGTATATAATGGCTGAAAAATCTTTATTTTTGAGAATGACGAATCATTGTCAAAAATTAAGATTTTTCAGCCGTTATTTAAGAACCTAAAGTTATTTATCAGGATACTATGGTTTCACGTCATTTTAACTGACGTCATCAAGTTTTTCTAAGGTTTTCCCATAAATTTTAGAAGTAGTCCGTCTATGTACATCCGAGGTCGATCGCGAGATTGGCCGAGTGGTGTTCCGAATGTGTTATTCCCTTGTATTTTAAAGTTTCAGTTTGTAGCCTGGATGGTTGTGGTGGATGGCAGAAGATGTGGTGGATGGCAGAAGATATGGTGGATGGCAGAAGGTATGGTGGAGTTCACATCAACAACCATTGAAAGTTAAGTACTATTTATTTATCTAAATTATCCAGTCATTAGTCACTTAAAATGTAATTGTTAATCAAAGATAAAAAGGGAGTGTCATTTCTTTTTGCATCATCTTTATTTTTCAAAATTAATCTCTTCATAATTAAATTGAAAAATCCAGATAGATGAAAGTAAAAGAGAACTGGGCCCAGCTTTTACTTTCATCATGAATGAGGTAAAACAATTTGAGAAATATATAGGTACCAATAGATTTCTACAGATTGTTTTGGTTGTTAATTAATGAATTAAATTTGGGAAAAAATAAGAATTGATGACAATCAAGGTCAAATTCATCCCAGGTATGATAGTTAGGTTTTGACAATGTAAGATTTTGTTTGTACTTAACTCCAGAGGAAGTGGTACATAGTAAGTGTATATTCGTAAATAATATTTATTCATTTAATGGGGTTTCAACGTCACTTTCAACAGTATCTCGGTCATGTCACGGTAAATCTTCTAGCCATGGACCCAGACTCCAGATAGTTCAAACCCCAGTATTTGCCGGTTTTCTTTTTTTTTTAGTTTAAACCTTTTTATTTTACATTGATTGGGAAACAAATTCTTACAACTTGGATTAATCCCTCTCGATTCTGCTTCCTGGAAAATTCACCAGTACTCACGCCGCATGTGTGGGCAAATGAAAGAACCAAGATCGATAGCCTCTCCCGGGAATCGAACTCAGGACCTTTAGGTCAAGAGGCCGACGCTCTACCTCTAGACCTCGGACACCTTTTTTTTCAATGTCACATTCAAAATACAGGTAGAATGAATGTGGTATTTATGTAAGTATGTCAAGCCAATTAACAGTACAGGTATGCCAGTATTTTCACACCACCTACTCTCCTAACCATGAATTCCTGAAAGTTCTTCATTGGGTATGCCACACATTTACCGCTCCAAAGTCTGGCAGACATCTGTAAGTATATTAAGATAATATGGTAACTGGGCATACTTTCATAGATTGTGTTTTTGCCGATAAAAGTAAGTTGGGATAGTTTATTTGAACTTGTCAGCATATTTCAACTGGACAATGCATCACAGTTCAGACCAATGTCTCTCTAAGTGTTCTCCCAGAAAAAGTCAATTAGTAAGGATCATTTAATTATTACAACCTGTCAACAATTTAAACTAGACAATGCACAACAGTTCCAATCATTATCTCTACTTGTTCTTGTGCAAAAAAGTTAATCAGTAAGGATAATTCATTCCAACCTGTCAACATATTTTCAAAGGACTATATGTTGTGGTTCCAACCAATTTCACATAATTGCCTTGCAATAATTTATACCAACTTTAACTGGACAATGCAGCACAATTAATACCATTGTCACACTTCCTGTTCTTGAGGATATAACTTAGTTAGGATAATTTATTTTCCAACCTGCCAAATTGTTAAATGGACAATGCACGGTGATTCCCTCCAATTTCAGAGTATGTGTCCTTCCAGATATAAGTCAATTAGTTACTGTAATTAATTTCTACCTGTCGGCATATTTTAACTGGAAAATGCATCACAGTTCCGACCAATGTCTCTATCAGTTCTCATGGAAATTAGTTGAGTAGGTCAGCTAATTCCACTGTATTCTTATTTGTCCTACCTGCCAACATATGTAAACTTGACAATTACCAGTACATTCAAATTGATGTTTCTGTATGTGTTCTTGTGGAAACAAGTTAATTAGTTAGGATAATTTTTTCTGTCCTACCAAATTATCTTATCAGGATAATGCATCACTGTTCCAATCAATGTCTCGTATAAAACGGTATTGAAATAAAACAATTAGCAAGGATAATTCATTATGACCAGCCAAATTATTTTTACTGGACAATACACCAAGGTTCAAATCAATGTGTCTTTAGGTGTTATTATGGATATCAATTAATTAGTTATTTTAGGATAATTTAGTTATTTTTACCTGCCAAATTGTTTTAACTTGACAATGCACCACGGTTCCAATCCATTTCTCTGTGTTCTAGCAGAAATAAATTAATGAGTAAGGATAATTGATTTCAACCTACAAACATACTTTAACTAAACAATGCATCTCGGTTTGAATCAATGTATCTCTATATGTTCTTGCTGAAGTAAGTTTGCTTAATTTTTTTCATCCTTTCAACATACTTTAACTGGACAATGCATCTCGATTTGAATCAATGTCTCTCTTTATATTCTTGCGGAAGTAAGTTTGCTTAATGTGTTTCAACCTTTCAACATACATAAACTAGACAATGCACCATAGTTCCAATCAATGTCTTTCTTTATGTTCTTGCGGAAGTAAGTTTACTTAATGTATTTCAACCTTTCAACAACTTTAACTGGACTATGGATCTTGGTTTGAATCAATGTCTTTCTATATTATGTTCTTGTGGAAGTAAGTTTGCTTAATGTATTTCAACCTTTCAACATACATAAACTGGACAATGCACCATAGTTCCAATCAATGTCTTTCTTTACGTTCTTGCGGAAGTAAGTTTACTTAATGTATTTCAACCTTTCAACATACTTTAACTGGACTATGGATCTTGGTTTGAATCAATGTCTTTCTATATTATGTTCTTGCGGAAGTAAGTTTGTTTAATTTACTTTCTACATACTTTAACTGGACAATGCATCTCGGTTTGAATCAATGTCTTTCTATATTATGTTCTTGTGGAAATAAGTTAGGATATTTTTTTTAGTCCCCTACCGGTGTTCACACCGGAGGGGACTATAGGTTTGCCCTCCGTCTGTCCGTCCGTCTGTCCGTCTGTCCGTCTGTCCGCTCAAATCTTGATCCCGCGATAACTTAATAACTAAGCAAGCGTTTTTGATGAAAGTTGGTATATGACTAGATGGCAATGTGTAGATTATGCACATCATTTTATTTTTGTTTTTCGACTTAAATTGAGGTTGCTATGGTTACAGAAATAGTGAAAATATGGCCAAAAATGGGATCCTGCGATAAGATAATAACTAAGCAAGCTAGTTGGATGAGACTTGGTATATGACTATATGGCAATGTGTAGATTATGCACATCATTTTATTTTTGTTTTTAGACTAAAATTGTTGTTGCTATGGTTACGGAAATAGTGAAAATACGGCAAAAAATATTGGATCCTGCGATAAGTTAATAAGTAAGCAAGCTAATTTGATGAGACTTGGTATATGACTAGATGGCAATGTGTAGATTATGCACATCATTTTATCTTTGTTCTTTGACAAAAAGTGCGGTTGCTATGGTAACGGAAATAGTGAAAATATGGCAAAAAATGGATCCGGCAATAACTTAATAACTAAGCAAGCTAACTTGATGAAACCTGTTTTAAAATGTAAAAAAATTTATAAGCCATGTTAGTCAGGGTGGTGATGCAGCAGTATTAATCACCTCCAGTGAAAGTTCTCATTTCTTACCAACAAGACTGAAGAAAAACATCTTGGATCAGACAAGGTAACTGTTATTGATACTATTTCTTGCATCTGTCTATTGCTTCCATGAATTGTATAGTGGGCACAGCAGAGACAACAACTCATGTAAGTCTTGTTTAACCCTTTAACAAGACCTGGTTTTGACGTCCCTGATAGAATTGGCTTGGGAAAACATTGAGACAAACAAAGCCGGTAGGGGACTTATGCCCATGTCCAACATGGCTCTTGTTAACCTAAGAAATAATGGACAATGCATTGTGGTTCCAATCAATGTCTCTCTATTTGCTCTCTTGGTTATAAATTAATAAGTAAGGATAATTTATTCCAACCTGTATACATAAATGAATCAATGATTTTAAGTTAATTAATGAGTTACAATGATTTATTCCGACCACTTTACATATTTTATCTTGAAAATGAATTGCAGAATATACTAAAATCACATTACATGCTCTCGCAGGATATAAGTACCAAAGTAAATAAGTTAGGATGATTTATTCCAACCTTCCTACATATTTTATCTGGACAATTCAACATGGCTCTGTCCAATGTCACACTATGTCTTCTCATTGATATAAGTGAATTATTTAGGCTAAGTAGTTAGGATAAGTTTTTTCTAACCTATAAAAACACACCTTTAATGGTCAATGTATCCAGGTTCCCACAAAAGTGCACACTATATTTTTACGGATAAGAGTAAGTTCATTAGTTTTTTCCAACCTCTCAATATATAATTTTTCCGTTATTCACTTTCGTAGATATCTTACTTTTGTTCATACTAATTTTGCTCGGATATTCGCGACAGAATCTGTAGAGAGAACAATTTGTTAACATAAGGTCCTGTATGTGCACATTTATCCTTTTCTCACACAGTTTTCTAATAGTAATTTAATTCCGTTGATAATCATTAACCTTACTTATTTTCTCTATTTCTATCTTTACTAATGGTATTAACATTAATTCATTTATAAATCACAACTGCATAATTTATGTTATGGTAAGTCTATACTGGTAGTTAAGATGTAAGGTTAGTGGATTAACGAGATTAAAACTCCCATCTAAATGTTTCAATTGAAAAAGATTAACGTAATAACATAAAATTTACACAGAAATTATCAAATTATTTAAATCCACACAGTTTTTTTTCTCTTCTGCTAAAGTATCACATTTTCACAATCATCGTCTACATTAACCATTTAATGACTATCTTGTCAGTGGCTAAAGCACCCTTTCATTATTGCAACCATCCTTTACAACACCATTCATACAACATGATGCTTAGGAAGGTCTTGTAAGTGCTCATTTAGCTATTTTACACACTACTTTATGATTGTAATATATCGACCATGGCGGTCAAAACCTCGTAATTACAGCTTGAAAGCTGGAGTCACTACGTTTTGATTGCCTATTGACAAAATGTCTATGTAGTCTGCCTGCCAGCTTCACTCTTACCAATATCCCTCATCCTTTGTGGCGCCATTCATACATCATGCTTAGTAAGGTCTTTTATGTGCTCTTTTAACCATTTTACACACTACTTTATGATTGTAATATATCAACCTTGGGCAATCAAAACCTCGTAATTACAGCTTGAAGCTGGAGTTATGATGTTTTGATCGCCCATTGGGGATATGTCTATGTAGTCTGCCTGCCATCTTTACTCTTACCAATATCCCTCATCCTTTGTGGCGCCATTCATACAACAGTAAAGTTATTTAGGTCTTTTCAGTTCTTGCTTATCCATTTTACACACGTCTTTATGATTGTAATATATCAGCCTTTGGTGATCAAAACCTCGTAATTACAGCTTGAAAGCTGAAGTTATGATGTTTTGTTTGCCCATTGAAGATATGTCTATGTAGTCTCCCTGCCAGCTTCACTCTTACCAATATCCCTCATCCTTTGTGGCGCAATTCATACATTATGCTTACTAAGGTCTTTTAAGTGCTTGTTTATCCATTTATACACTACTTTGATTTTAATATATCAGCCTTGGGCGATCAAAACCTCGTAATTACAGCTTGAAAGCTGGAGTTATGATGTTTTGATCGCACATTGATGATATGTCTATGTAGTCTGCCTGCCATCTTTACTCTTACCAATATCCCTCATCCTTTGTGGCGCCATTCAAACAACATTATACTTAGTTAGGTCTTGAATGTGCACATCCATTTCACACAGTTTTGTTTTTGTAATGTATATCTGTAAATAATGATTATTTAAGGTGTTTGTATTAGTCTATGGAGTCTGGCAGATTTACTAACAATATTAACAATAACAAACATATTATAACAAGCATGTTAATTTGAGCCTCATAATTAAAGTCATGTGTTTTAGAATTAAGATTTATGTGTCATTATATTTGTAATTAGATTGTTACATGAATAATTTGGCTATATAGTCTGGCAGCTTTACTTACAAAGTTGATACTAATGACAATATATTTATGTATCAAAATATAACCATTGGGGCCCCATTATTAGTGTTATATGTTTGTAGTTCATTAAGATTGGTGTGTCATTATATTTGTCAATTAAATTGTATTTGTCAACTTGTATATAGTCTGCTAGCCTTACTAACAATATTAATAAAACATGTAAATAAGAGCATTATCATAAATGTTATGTTAAGAGTTAAGATGTGTCTGCCAGCTTTACTAATAATATTACTTTAATAAACATGTTAACTAGAGCCTCCGCATAGATGTTATCTTTAAGATGTGTCTGCCAGCTTAGCTAACAATATTTACTAACAATATTTATATTAATTAACATATTAATTAGAGCCTTATCATAGACGTTATATGTTTAGATGTGTCTGCCAGATTAGCTAACAATATTTACTAACAATATTAAGATTAATAAACAAATTAATTTGAGCCTTATCATGAATGTTATGTGTTTAAAGTTAAGATGTGTCTGATAGTTTTTCTAACAATATTATAATTAATAAACATGTTAGTTAGAGCCTCATCATAAATGTTATATGTTTAGAGTTTAGATGTGCATGCCAGCTTAACTAACAATATTTACTAACAGTATTGATAAACATATAAATTAGAGCCTTATCATGAATGTTAGCGGTATGTGTTTAGAGTTAAGATGTGTCTGCCAGCTTTTCTTACAAT
This sequence comes from Fragum whitleyi, assembly GCA_948146395.1. Classification (NCBI taxonomy): domain Eukaryota; kingdom Metazoa; phylum Mollusca; class Bivalvia; order Cardiida; family Cardiidae; genus Fragum; species Fragum whitleyi. The sequence goes on along the minus strand of OX411554.1, from coordinate 34,123,991 downwards.
ATTAATATTAATAAACAAATTAATTTGAGCCTTATCATGAATGTTATGTGTTTAAAGTTAAGATGTGTCTGATAGTTTTTCTAACAATATTATAATTAATAAACATGTTAGTTAGAGCCTCATCATAAATGTTATATGTTTAGAGTTTAGATGTGCATGCCAGCTTAACTAACAATATTTACTAACAGTATTGATAAACATATAAATTAGAGCCTTATCATGAATGTTAGCGGTATGTGTTTAGAGTTAAGATGTGTCTGCCAGCTTTTCTTACAATATTAATATTAATAAACATGTTAGTTAGAGCCTCATCATAAATGTTATATGTTAAGAGTTTAGATGTGTCTGCCAGCTATACTAACAATATTAATCACTAGGACTTTTTTAAATCTGCATGGTAGAAGTTAAAGTTCATAGATTTATGATATTTATGTCATTATATTGATCCATAAGATCTTTCTCGCATCATGTTTAAAAAGACGTTTAAATGTAAGATGGATGTATTAGGAATATAGCAAATTTTAAGAATCATCCATAAATCGACGGTTCAACACAATACTCTTATAAGTGCCAATATAATTATTGACACTTACAACAGTGCTGCATTGAGCACTCAAAATAATTTTTTCCCTTCCTTCTTTCTTTCTATTTTGGTACAAACATTATTCGTTTTCTTTTGATCAATGGCCAAAATCCTTTTCGTATTTAAGTACCAACAACATCAACATTGAAACCAATTTTAGCAAGTCATCAAATATTCAGGTCTCAAGATTTTAAAAATTTGGTAGCAAAATGCTCAAATCACGTTTAAAGCTCCCCAATATAAACCCTATATAAAGTCATTATAACTGATTGTAGTAGTAGTAGTAGTGGTACTAGTAGTAATTATACAAATTTCACACTCATCCCTTCAACAATAGTATGTGCACATTTATTCATTTCACTTAAATTTTCTTATTGTAATCTATGTCTGTATATAATGATTATCATTAATCTCTGCATGTTTCTCGAACTCTCTCTCTCCTTTGCTAATAATATTAACATTAAAATCATGTAAACTACACACATATTGTTATATTATTGTGTTTGTCAATGAGATTTATTAAGTATTTGGAACAACGCGATTCTGTGTTTGATACATATTAAGAAATCAAGAAAATATAAAACCGCAAAAATGGTTTTCCTCTTCTCCTAATACATCAATTCTCTTTAAGAGTTAAGACCTAAAATCTAAGATTTAAAGGGTGGTCAATCTTGCGTTTTGTTTTGAATGACATTTATAAAATCCACCATTATCATCTTTATGGCCCTACGCAAAACAGTCTTAATTGTATATGTTTATAGGCAGTTACAATTGTTTTGCAATGAGCCTCAATTTATCTTGTGATACAAATTGACCTGCTCATTTTGTGTTTTCAATGACTGTTAATTATAGGATATATATAGCAATTAACAAATAAAGGGAACCTGCGATAAAACTTGGCATTCCTTTTCAAATATTGAATCGTTGTTTCTGCAAAAACCTTGGGTACATTGTCTAGTTTTGAAGCAAATTCTTCTAAACATTTGCGGCGCCGTCCATTATATACATTGTATCAACAATTTAGGTAGAATTGTAAGAGTTTTAGTGTTTATATTAATATGTCAATAGGAATAAGAGGTGTACGGTATAATATTGACTGACCATCTCAAATTGTAGTGGTGTTAAAATATTTTTCGTTTTCTTGAAAAAGGCAATTTTTGCCGAAATATTGAATACAGAGTGTTTTATTAAATGTTTATTCTATTCCCTTCGGAAAAAAAATTGTGATATTACATCTCAAATTGTGTTCTGAAATGTCTATTAATTATGGGATTCATACAGAAATTATACAAATCAAAGACACCTGCGATAATTTGGCTTCCCTTTCCACTATTGCATCATTATTTTAGAAGACATCTTCAATACTCCCTTCAATTCTCCTTTATGTGCATTGTCAAATTCCTCTATATATTGGCAGCGAATTCCATTATATACTCAATAAGTTAATTAAGTTGTATTGTAAGTGTTTAAAGTATCTATATTTAAATGGATCAACCAGCTCACATTGTGTTTTCAATTACTCAGTTCTTTATAGGATTCAAATGGCAATTAGAAAATTAAACCTGCAATTAAACATACAATTGGGCTTTCCCATTGTGCTATTGCATAGTTATTTCACCCAACAGCATCAATTCTGCCCTGAATGCATTGTCTTGTTGTCAAGGAAATTATTCTTTATATTTGCATTGACATCCATATCATAGTCAATAGTAAGTCTATTTTGTACAAGTTTTAGTGTTTATATCAGTATGTCAATAGGATTTTAAGGTGTAAGGTATAATACAGATTGACCGGCTAACATTGTGTTTTGATTGACTCAATTGATTAATTAGGATTCATATGGAAATCGTCAAATTAAAGGAACCTATGGAAATGTGTACTTTTCCTCCTCCACAATTTTCTCTTTATTTCTTCCAACATCATTTAATCTTCCTTGGCTGCATTGTCTAACTTTAAGCACACTTATTTTTAACTATTCATGGTGACTTCTCTATCATAGTAAATTAGTTCAGCAGTTTAATCAGAGTTCATGATAACAATCAAATAAGATTTAAAAGTATTGGTATTGACCAACGGGCATTGTGTTTTGAATGACTCTGTTAACTATTGGAATCATGTGGAAATTAAATCAAATTAAAGTAACATGATAATGTGGCTTTTTCCCTTCTCCATTACTGTATCATTATTTCTGCCAACTATGTTAATTATTCCTTGTGTGCATTGTCTTGTTTAGGAAACTGTTCTTAATATTTGTAATGACATTAATTATAAAGCCAATAAGTTAAGTTGAAATTCTAGCTTGAATGGTTTTAATGATATGTCAATACAATTTGAAAATATTTGGTATACAGATGGACAAATTCACATTTTGTTTTGAATGTTTCGGTTATTTATAGGAATCATGCGTAAATCAGAACAAATTACATGAATACCTGAGATATTGTGACTTTATTTCCTTTTCTGCTATCATTTTGTTATCACTGCAAAAATTGTCCCTTTTCCTTGTGTGTATTGTCTAGTTTTCGAGCAAATAATTCCAAATATTCGCGGAGATATACATTATAAAGTTAACAAGTTAGGTTATGTAAGAGTTCAAGTGGTTATATTAAATAATTATGTCAAAAGGTTTTAAATATGTATGGGATGATACAGATTTGCCAACTTTCAATTTGTTTAAATGATTTAGTGACTTATAGGGATTGTGTTTAAATTAAAGTAAATAAAGATATTGTGGCTATTTTAGCTCGACTTTAGAGAGAATTTGAGGGCTATTCGATCACTTGATAAAGTGTTGGTGTTGGCGAAATCTTTTGGTTAGGTTTTTTGTGCAACTGTGTCAAATCTGATTCTACTTAAGCTTTTGCTTGGAAAATTTTCACATGCTTCTGTTACTATAATATCAGCCTCTAGATTCATTACTGTGATATCCATTATATAGTAAATGCCTTTGGTTGTATTGTTAGAGCAATTATGCCAAGATTAATATGTGAAGAAGATGATAATTACAGACCAACCTGCATTGTATTTTAAATGAGTCACCTTAAAGACAATAATTATAGAATTCATCTGAAAATTAGAATAAAATAAAGTAACCTGCCTAATATAGATTATCCTCTTTCTGCTAATGTTTTCAAATTTTGCCAATAATACTCAGTTCTTCCTCACTGTGCATTGTCTTGTTTTTAAGAACTTTATCCTTTTTCTTTGATGCTTGGTATTAATCAGCTAACCATAGGATTTCGGCTAAAATTAAAACTAATTGAATAAACCTGCCTTTATCTGCTAAACATTAATTCTTCCTTGTGTGCATTGTCTAGTTTTCAAGCTGTAAATACTGCTTGTAAGTTGTATTTATTACATTTCGGTCTGCCAATGATGTGATAATACATTTCTGCTAATGCTCCTTTTTAATTCGGAATAAGTTAAAATTTCATAACTCAAGATGGTTGTAAGTACCTATATTCATTCAGGCTCTTACAAGAATTTTGCATTGGCCTATATATCAAAATTTGTCAATGGTAATTGAATTGGGAATAATTAAGGTTAAAAGGAAATCTTGGTAAGCTTTCTGGTTCATGGAGTACATGGTAAGATGCTTTTGAAGGCACTGACTGAATGTCATGGTTGGTAGCTAGGCTATTGGGAGGTTTGTAATGGACAAGGCCTTAACTTGGTGGTGGGCTGACTCATCTTGGTGGATGGTGGACAATCGATGTGGGATTTGGTGTTTGGTGGACATTGACTGATCGTAGTTGTGGGCTGGATCATATTGGTGGATGGTACGTGGACAATCAATGCAGGATTTAGTGTTTGGTGGACAATGACTGAACTTGGTGGTTGGCTGACTCATCCTGGTGGATTGTGGACAATAAATGTGGGATTTGGTGTTTGGTGGACAATGACAGAACTTGGTGGATGGCTGACTCATCTTGGTGGATGGTGGACGATCAATGTGGGGTTTGGTGTTTGGTGGACAATGAGTAGAAAAATTGAAAAGAAGCCAATCTGACAGTAGTTATGTAAGTACCAGATGACATATTACCATAGTCCAAATTCAAAGAATTTGCAGACAACAATTTTTAGTTGTTGAAACTTTAAAAATCATAGAATTTAAGGTGAAGGGGGGGGGGGTAAAACATTGTGAACCATGAAGACATTGTTTAATTGCTACATAATATATTAGAAGCTTCTTTTCCAAATTGTTTTTCAAAGCTTAAAATCTTCAAAAACTGAAGTGTGGTAAAAGGTTAAACTCTTTGCACTTATTTGCCAGTGATTATGAATCAAAATTCCTACAATTACAATGAAACTACCGGTATGTAACAGATCACACTTTTGGTTTAGTAAAATCCATTATGAAACGGCTTTTCTCCCAGGTTAAAGATTATATCCCTTAAAATTGATTTACTCTCATAACAAATTTATTCTTATGACATTCATATGGCAGCCCTGGTAGTAATTTAGTGACAAGTTGTATTTTTTCCAGATGAAGTCCAAAGCCCAGGTGATCTATGATGAGTACAACTCCATGAAGGCCCTGATTGCTGTAATCATTGACAGAAAACCCGTAGAGACCAGACTGAGGTCACATACCAGGACACAAACTATCAGAATATACTGGACAACAGGTTGGTTACCTCTCACAGGGAACACACTGACACAAATCCTTTGTTTACATAAGTTTAATTAGATTTCAAGTTTCATACCTCCATGAAATAACAAAGCCTCATCATGATAAATAGTCTCAACTTCAAGCAGATAACATTGATATTTAAAGACACTAGATATTATTCTCTATATTCTCTTTTGGTTTCACTGCCTGCTTCTAATTGGAGGAAATCTTTAGCAAGAATAGTTGCAAAGCCCGAAGATAAGCTATTTGTTTGAATAAAAATTCAATAGGATAAGGTTTAAGTCCAATTCAGTGACAAATTTCTTGTTTTTACAGAGAAAGTCTTAAGTCAGGTGATCTATGATGAATACTTCTCTATTTCCAGACCCTGATTGCTGTAATTGAAGAGAGACCAGACTGGAGTCACCTGGACATAACAAACTGTGGAAATACCTCAATAACAGGTTGGTTAGCTCAAACAGGGAACACAATATATACAGTGCACCATGATTTGAAAATAGTGAAGGCCATTGTCTAAGTAAATGGCATTTATTCCAAATCAAACAGTGAAAATAATTGCTTCTACCCAATGTTCAGATTTTCATTGCCCTTTGAGTTTTGTTTTTGATATTCTTTTTTTAATTCATTCAGGTATGAAACTAAAATGCCAAATACACTGTATGGATTAGCTTTTTTGGTTTCATACCTCTTTGAAATGAAAAAAATTGTTCCCTTACCTTATCATATAGTAATTCTGTAAAGGTTTATCCACCATGAGACATGTTTCTTTACGAACTACCGTACTTAGTGTGCCAGATTCCAAAATATCTATGTATTCAAACTTTTTTCTCTTGAGAAATGAAACCAATTAGTCAGCCAATCAGAATGCATGAATCTTGATGCAAAATATATTTTTCACCTCAGTATGTTTAATTACAGATGTTCAAGTTAATGAAGTAGGGCAGATATATGAGAACCCTCGAGTCAAATCCCTACAAGAACCCTTGAGTCAGATCCCTACAAGAACCCTTGAGTCAGATCCCTACAAGAACCCTTGAGTCAGATCCCTACAAGAACCCTTGAGTCTGACCATACACAACTGATGAAAATAGAGCTGGTGCCTCAAGTAACAGATAAAGAAACACTAATTGCTGACAAGCTTGGCCAAACAAAACTAAAGGAAAGAGGATAAAGAAAGATGAAAGTCCTGTGAAGTAAGTCAATACATCTATTTTGTTAACTCTGCTGTTTTGAACAAAAGAAGTCCAGTCCTTGGTGGCATGATAAAATTTAACATAACCCACTCCTTGATAGACATGTAGGTATTGGTTTTGATCCCAGGCTGTGGCACTCAATCTTTCCGACTATTTTGTTTCTCACTAATGGGTTGATAATCATAGACCTATGTGAGATAGTAGCTGGAGGCTAGGCTAGGATGTGATGGTTGTACTGGTAAGAAAAATACCATGAATCCATTGTTAGGTGCTCCAGCCGCCACAATATAACTGAAAAAAAATGTTGAAAGCGGTGTATAATGCCATGCCAAGCGTTGCTCTTGTTCCAGATCGGTATAATTATTTTGAAGATGTAATTTTCAAAATCGTCTTATTTTTAAGAGGAAATCAGGTAGCATAGACTAGGATTAATTTACACATAAGTGCTGACTGATCTTTGTCTATGGATCCTGCAAGCAGGAATATCATACAGTCTGGTTGACAAAAGTTAATATGCTCTTGTGCAACAAAGCTTAAGATAAGTCCAAATAAACATTTACAAGGCTAAGGAAGATAAATCAAGTATCTTATTTCCACAAACAAATTATTATCATCATAGGCGTAACTAGGATTTTTATACACACTCAGAAGGCGACCACCATAGAACATATGGGATAAAGGCAATATGTGACAAAAGATGAATGTCCTCCATCTGCTCCTCTTTTCTATAATTTGAGCATTGGTGATAAATTAAACATCGTAACTACAGCTTGAATAAGCTGTAGTTTCGATGTTTTGATTATTCATCAAAGACACCTTTGAATGAGGATTTATTTCTATTATGCACATGCGTAATGAGTTTAATGGTAATGATACTTTTGATCAATAGTAAATCCCTTCTCTTCTTCTCAACCCTTGTCGTGCTGAAACAGGAGTCGGAAAATTGTATTGAAATCAAGGTGCTGACAGCACTGAATGAACTTATTTTGGGTCAGTTAATTTCTTTTAAAAATATTTCATCTTTAAGTTATTCTGGCTTAAAGAGGAAAAATAAGTAATGTCCACTAAGATCAGACAGCACGTAATGGTAGATTGATTTTTGCCTTTAACTCTTGCCAAAGCAGAAACATTTCTTGGTCAGCTTGACAAGGATTAAACAAAAACCAAAAATTGAAAATCCAGGGATGTGGAATTCCCTTGCCTGACTTGTCCGACACAGGCTTTTCTACTTGCCTGCAAAAGGGATTTCCTTCTTTGTTTAAAACTGGGGGTCATTTTGCCACATTATGACTCCCTACAAACTAGTTAAAGAATGTTTCTTTGGCAATTTTGGGGGTCATTCCATAAAAAGGGATCCAAATTCAAAGAAACAGGGGGTCATGAGAACCCTGACTTCAAGTACATTTTTAGCTTGACTATTCGAAGAATAGGGGGGCTATATCAGTCACCTGGGCGTCGGCGTCAGTGTCAGTGTCCGCGTCGGAGAAATGCTTTGGTTAAGTTTTTACATGCAAGTGTTTAAAATCTCTGTTTCTATTAAAACTATTGCTTTGAAACTTTGCACATGCTTCTGTGACCATAACATCGGCATCTAGACAAAGATTCATTACTCTGATATTGAATTTAGTGAAATTTTAACCCTTTTCGGACTTAGAAATCTTGGTTAAGTTTTTACGTGCAAATGTTGTATTTCTGTAATATCTCTATTTCTACTAAAGCTATGCTTTGAAACTTTGCACATGCTTCTTTGACCATAATCTCACCCTTTTGACAAAGATTCATTACTCTGATATTGAATTTAGTGGAATTTTAACCCTTTTCAGACTAGAAATTCTTGGTTAAGTTTTTGCGTGCAAATGTTGTATTTCTGTAATAGCTCTATTTCTACCTAGGCTTTTGCTTGGAAACTCTACACATGCTTCTATTACTATCATATCAGCCTTTTGACAAAGATTTATTACTCTGATATTGAATTTAGTGGAATTTAAACGTTTTTCAGACTCAGAAATTCTTGGTTAAGTTTTTACGAGCAAATGTTGTAATTCTTTAATATCTCTATTTCTGCTAAAGCTGTTGCTTGGAAACTTTACACATGCTTCTTTGACCATAATATTAGCCCACAGAAAAAGATTTTAACCCTTTTCGGCCTTAAAAATCTTGGTTATGTTTTTATGTGCAACTGTTTTATATTAGTTGTATCTCTGTTCCTACTAAAGCTATTGCTTTGAAACTCTGCACATGCTCTTGTGACCATAATATCAGCCTATAGACAACGATTCTTTTCTATTGACTTTCATTTTATTGAATTTCCAATGTCGATATTGATTTGCTGTTACTATCCAGCACTAGGAATAGTCGAGCTTTGCTGTCCTCCGACAGCTCTTGTTCTAGGCCACTTGTCCATGGAAAAGTAAATACGGCCAAAAATACAGTACTAAAAAGATCTAGGAGAAAAGTCATCCTTTTGTTTGTATCAGAGAGGAGAAAACTTTGCCTTGAATGAAGAAAATGCTGGGTAAAGGCATTTTCTTCATTATTAACAATGTGTTTTTTATGCCCCCGATAGGGAGGCATCATAAATTTGACTTGTCCGTCCGTCTGTCCGTCTGTCCGTCCGTCATTCCGTCCAAAAACTTTAACATTGGCCATAACTTCTAAATCAAAGCGGTGTCGGGGGCATTGTCATCTTACAGTGACAGCTCTTGTTTTCAATATTTGTTAATTCATATTTTGTGGCCAAGTTCATTTTGATTCAGGACAAGTAGGAAATCAACTTTTACTTGTCCATGGACAAGGGGAGAAAAGGCCATTGAACCCCCCAGCCCCCTTACAAAAAAACAACAAAAACAAACAAACCCCAAATGAATGGAATTATAAACTGCATGTGATAATGCTTTCATTGACATGGTTTTTTTTATATTTTCTATAGGTAGTGCAGGTTACTTAGCGAATACATAGAATACTATGCATATTGAAATTAGTGCAATGGCTCAATTCTGCATGCAAGGCTATTGGCAAATTACCAAAACGCTCCCGCTCCTCTAAATACCTGTTGTTTCGAGATTTTGTTTTAGTTTTTTTTTTTTTGAGAGAGAATTAAGTTTTCTTCTTTGCGGTTCTTTATTTCTGAGATACATACTATACGTGGTTAGACTGCTTCTCCTTTGATTGTGACAAAAAATCAAGTTAAAACTATTCAAAACAGAACTTGAAGAGAAAATAATTGATTTAAAATGTGCCTTTTTGTAGAGTCTAAAATGATACCCAAAGATCTAACCAAAACAACAACAACAACAACAATTATAGAATCCATTATCCATAAACTTGACATGGCTTGCTGATCTGAGAGGCTATAGACAAAATGAAGTCAATCCCATTACAGGTATTACTTTCAAGTTTATATAAAGTTTGGCTTAAGGTTTTGGACCTGTAATAGTTCTGCAATGTTTAGGAAGTCATAACCTTTAACAGTGTTAAACAAGGTTTCTAAATATTTCAAACTTGGTAAACATTGTGAAAGTTTATGCATTCCGAAATGTTGCAGAACTCTTAGGGTTCTACCACCTTAAAAAGAAGAATTCAGAACAATTACACAATTCAGTACATGCACATGGAACAGTCAAACTACAAGTTCTGGACAATCGCTGAATTCAAAGCAGAATGAAGATTGTTCACCAAAGTTGGAAGAGCCTTAGCTTTATTGCTTTGCCTCTACTGACAAGTTATCGGTTCAGAAACCCTTGATCATTTGATCATTTATTTCAGATTTCACTATAGGGGCAATTAGTTGGAATTAAAAATGCTTACTTTAGACTGAAGGTTAATGTATCTTTACGGTTTTAGCTCTGCTAGCTGTTTTGAAGAAAAGCTGAGATATTGTGATCACCTAGGCCTTTTTTGTGTTGGTGTTGTTGTTGTGCAGACATTGATGTGAAAAACTTTAATTTTGGTCATACCTGTTTTAACACTTTCCTATTTTACAAAATTTTGGACCTGTCAAAATTCTAAGGTTTTGCAAATGAAAATTTAAAGTGGATTTAATTTGAAAAATAACCGTTCAGAAGGACTAGAAAATAGTGTGGAAAAAGAAGAAATTGCTTGTCAGAAGCAATTTCTTCTTTGTTCACAATGTTTTCTCAATCATAAAATCACAGGCATGTAAAAAGCAGGGATTAAACAGCAAAGGGTTAATTGAAGATATCTTCATGAAACTTTGCAAATGTGTTTACTATCACAAGAGTTATCCAGTCTATCAAGGGGAATAAATATGAAAGTATCTATAATGTTTGCTCTATTTAGCACCTGCAGCTGAGTGTTCACTCGTAGGCAGTACTATTGTTTACTTCATGATATTAGACTATAATATATGAAGATGGTATTTGATTTCATGGAGATATGATGCTAAAACCCTAATCACATTTTATATGAATCTATTTTGCACATTCATACATTTTGTTTTTTGTTTTATGACTCCATGAAATCAACAAACACTTTCAACATCGAAATGACAAAAAACGTTTGATTAGCCCATTAGTCATTTTGGTTTACGGATATATCCATGCTAACATTTTTTTACAGAAATCATATTTTGAAGAAAAAAACATTCCAGAAATAAAATGACTTCATTAAGTCACTCCATACAAGGTGGGAAATAAATAGAGGACATTCAATGCGTGGTCATTGAATACCGAATTTATTAAACAAGTCACCTATAAACAGATAAAAACTCAGTGTAGCCTCGTTTTTATCTGTTTAGATGTCAAGTTTGATATATTTGGTATTAAATGAAAACAAAATTACTATTCCATTTATAAAATGACCCGAATATTTGCAAATAATCAAGGAAATTCTTGATATTAATATTTCAAGTTATTCCCCGATATATATAACACCGTTTGTGAATTGACGTCATCAAAATCACAATGACGTCATTTTTGCAACAAAAAGCTCATTTGCATAGTTACTCCACTAGTGTAATAACACCCTTGTAATATCAAAAATATTCAACGTGTTTATTTCACTCCTGTGACCTAGAACATGTTATAAAGCACTTTATCCTGAATAAGCAATTTAGAACACGATTTAAAACTTTAACAGTATTTGTTTAATTTTTTACAGGACCTATGAGTGATGATATCAAGAGGATCCTAATATCAACCATCTCAAAAAATTCAGACAGAGGCAAAAATAAAGTTACATCCATATAGAGGGACAAACAATGGCGTTAATAGTGTAATGTGTTATCAATAAGCAAAGACTTGTGAATAATTAAAATGAATACACTCTCAGAAATCATCCCCATGAAAGACCATTCCAATGAGTACCTACAACACAGTGTTTAGATGAGAAATAACAAGAAAAGATACTCAACTTTACCTTGATATGTCAGAAGAAGCATACAGACAGTAGTTCTTGTGAAAGACATGCTGTAAAATTCTATGGACAATCATCGTGTTGTATGACTCTTCAGACGTGCTGTAAGATTCTATAGACAATCATCGGATAGTATGACTCTTCAGGCGTGCTGTAAGATTCTATGGACAATCATCGAGTTGTGTACATCTCTACAGACATGCTGTTAGATTCTATGGAAAAACATTTCTACAGACTCTATGGACTTTATGGACAATCATTGTGAATCTTTTCTTTCTTGCACCATTTATTGCTAGAACTTGGACAATTAAGTAAAAATAACATTGCCCTCTTTTTTTTTAAATTTTTGTTTCTCTTTTCCTGTAAAAACAGTGAACTAAGCATACAACAATATCTCTCAATACAATATATTGATTACTAGTAATATTTACTTCAATGAATAATATTTTCCTGTCATGAAGAATAAAAATCTTTGCAAAATTGCACTGAATGCATAGTGTGTCAGTATCTCTTTACAAAACAAAAAATGAAAATTTTCTGTCATACAAAAAAAAACAAAAAAAACAGGAGGTAAAGCCAATTTTTGAAGGCTTATCTTTTTTCTATATCTCTTGCCACAGAAGGAATATTTTGGAATAAACATGACAATGTTGAATTCTTATTTCATTCATCAAAAAATGAACTTTCTATTTTACCGCTTTGAGTACTTATCCTGTATGATAAAGTTTTTCATTGATAAAAAAAAAATCCCAGGCTGCCCAGTACTCCTATTTTTTTCTAATTTTTTCCTATTTTTTTTAGAGCTTCCTATATTTTCCTATATTTTTTGCATTTTTCCTATTTTTTCATATTTTTTAAGATGCTGTTGATAAAGTGAATTGGTTTGCAATACAAAATGTGTTGGAAGTGTTACCAATGCACTGAATATCTATAGCTAAAGTTATATGAATGTAGGTAACAAATCTTGAAAAAAACCCTGCATGTTTTGGCGAGGAGAAAACAAAAAAAAATGATATTATTAAATTAACTCTACCCTATTATTGTATTGAGAGTTCCAAAAGACATTCATCTAAACTCTCAATGAGGTTGAGGCATGTATAATAAATATTATGTTTATATACTAAGCTTGTAAAATGATTGTTGCTTGCAGGTTTAATCAATTAGGCTCAAAAAGAAGATTTGTTAGACTTTTTAACCATTTTAAAGACACTTATATTTGCACTTTATTTCCTTTACTTGTCAGACAGAAACATTTATTTTGTAATAAACAAGTTTGTTCATTCAAATATCATAAATCTTCTAGCTGACAAGTAATTATTGACTGATAGCAATCACAGTCTACTTTTTAGTTGAAAGTATTTGTTTTTGATTCCTTGATTTGGAGCAGTTGTACTTTGGGTTGCTTTTACTATATGATGCATTGTATGCAAACAGAAAAGGGCTGTGCTCATCTTCAGTTATCCTATAATGTAGGTGATCTGTTTTGTATTAATAAATACATAATTGATAAATGTTCATTTAGCAATAAAAGAGGTAAATAAACGGATGGTGATATAGAAGGCTGGCTGTAAGGGGAGGTGGAGGCCAGAAAAATCTTTCTCTATTTATTAGACCATATATTACCTATATATATATATATTTAAGAAAATAGTACCAGTATATTAATTTTACTGGGCCTTTTATTTCCTATTTTTCTCGTATTTTGAGATGACTTCCTATATTTTATGTTGTAAAATATATATATAAGTCCCAAATGTGCTGGGCAGCCTGAAATCCTCTTCATGTCCTTATTGTTGAATTTTTACATTATTTTGGAGATGTTACTATATTTACTTTCCTGCAGTATTACTTATAACTGGAGGAAAAATATTATATAACCCCCCCCCCCCCCCCCCCCCGCGAAATTTTTGAGCTGAAAGACTAAAATGTTGTATCTACAGCCAGATTTAAGCTGTAAACACAATTTGCCACCTTTTTTTCTGTTCTATATAATCATCAGAGCTCTAAATGTAGTGATATCCATTTTGAGGGTCAGTACAATACTACAGTAAGTGTCTAAATATTTATTAGCATTTGCAATAGTTTGGTACTAACTAGTTTCAAAATGTAACACATGAATTTTGTAATTTTTTTACAAGTTTTTTTTAAGAACTATGAAATTTTTCAACATAGGATGAGCACTATAACTGGAATATGCTATTGTGACTTGTGATTACAATACAATTGTATACGATCGACGGGTCACAATAGCGAATTCTACTTATAATTTAAAAAACTTAATATTCAATATCCTATTTCAATTAAATTAAATTGTAAGATTTTCTCTTTTCTAATTTTAGTAAAAAATTATACAGCATTCATTTATTTTTTTTTATACTTCACACAAAACTTCGGTAAATGCTTATCAATATATACCCTTTTTGATAGTTTTAATGTTAGTTGTGCTTATCAGGGTTTCTGTTTTCTGATTGGCTGGGAATTTTTTTTTATTTTTCAATAGAATTTTTTAATTTTCTTTTTTATGTAAACTTGTACACAAAGTTTTCCAAAAGAAATCTGTCTCGTTATTGAGAAATCTTTACATATTTGCTTTTTGGTATTAAATTTTAAAATATAAAGAGGCTTATCCTTTAATTCACAGAGGTATGAAACTTAAAACCTAATTACACTTATGTATGAATCCATTGTGTATTAGTACAGTGAATAGCTTTTTCAGTTTCATTCTTCGGTGAAATACTCCTTTTATCTCTTAAAATTATCCTGGAGAATTGTTTTCTTAATGAACTAGTTAGAATTTTATTTTAAGTTAGTTTTGTTTTTGTCATGGATTACCTTCTTTACCCCGCTCTTGAAAAGATTTTTTGACATTATTTTGCATAATTCTGTCAAATGAATATTCCTTTTTTATGAAAAACTCATAAAAAAGATGCATTCATTTGACAGAATTTTGATTCATGAAGGTTGTGCTTATTGTCTTCTTCAAGGTAATCAAACAAATGGATTTGATGGATAAGAAATGTTTTTATTTGAGAAATATGGTGTATATATTTTTATTTACCAGCAAAGAAAGTTTCAAAAATTAAATTTTGATTATGACGGGTCACTTCTACAGCTGACTGACCAGTGCTAAATATAATATTACCAGTACTGTGATAAAAAAGAATGATTAGAGACCACTACAAAAGAAATTCCTAAATATTCAGAAAGTGTGGGGGGAAGAACTTGTCCATAAGTTACCTCTACTTACACCGTGACCTTCTTCTAACATGGGAAGTTTCACTGAGACCTGTGGCTGACTGTTGAAAGACTTAATCTTACTATCTGTATTTTATTTTATCTGCTTTCCACTTTTAGTACAAACACATGACAACCTTCATCTAAAATGGGGAGTTTCACGGAGACCTATGGCTGACTGTTGAAAGGAATTAATCTTACTATCTGTATTTTATTTTATCTGCTTTTTGTAGAAACCTTCTTTTTTTTAAACAACTACATCAATTCATAAGTATCTCAATGATTAGTTCTGTAATAAAATCTAACTAAAACTAAAAACTCAAGTAATAATATCAAATCTCAAATAGTAATAATAATGATCAAAATAACTTAATTCTCAATAATCTAAATAGATAAAGTAAATTATAACAATATATTTAAGGGCTAAAGCTAAGGCTCAGTGCAGTTATGTGCTGAGCCATCAAACTTAAATTAAAATTTGATAGTTTATTTCTATTGATAAATTTGAACATATTGATAGAAATATGAGATAATTATCTGTATGATAAACAAGTATCATAAAATGGATAGAATGAGGCTTAAATTAGTGCATTTCTTTAAGTAACATTTAAAGTAATGCTCTAATTTTGATTAAAATCCTATTGATCAATAGGTGACTATAGATTTATTATAAGTGCCTAGAACCATATTCTTCTAGACACTTTTACCAAACATTATCTTATGACGAAGTGTAACTTATCGAAGGCTCAGTGCAGCTATGTGCTGAGCCATCGAAATGAAGTTAAAATTTTTGATATTTTAATTCTATTGATAAGTTTGAACATATTAATAAAACTGTAAGATAAATATCTGTATGAACCATATTCTTTTAAGCACTTTTACCAAACATTATCTTATGACGTAGTGTAACTAGGTACTTATGAATGATGTAGTTATTGTTATAGTTTGTTATTGCCCCACCCCTCCTCCTCTGAATTAAATGAACGATGTTATTATTATAATTTGACTGTTGTTACCCCCCCCCCCCCCCCCTCCAAACACACATATATGAATATGAATATTGTAGTTATTATACCCAGCCTTACACACACACACACACTCCCTAGAATGACATGGTTATTGTAATATTTATGATTTGACCATTGTTACGTCAACACAAAATACATCCTAACATCTCTATTGCAACGATTTAAAATATTGAAACCTTTTTAATTTGTAGTGACTGGTTCCTTCTTATTGACAACTGTGACTCTAGAGCGACTTATATCTTTGACTTTGACTGATACTTTTTCAAGTCTAAAAGTTTGCATAAAGTTTAAACCAAGGACAAAATTACCTTTGTGTACCATAGACATGAAGCTATGAGACTACAGACTGGATACTATGACCATGTCTAACTTTTTTGAACTCTCATTCTAAAAAGTATATAGCTTATCATCTCAGATACAGTTATTTAAATCATAAGCAAATGTTGTCATTTGACTCCATTTCATTGTTAAATTCAATATTGGTTTCCAGAAGATATTACATTGTTATATCACTGAAGAAGTTCTCATTAGGGGAAATAGGGTATCCTATGACAAGCACTTGTTAAGTTAGTTGTATGTTTATTTTGTACCCACTTTTATTGTATGTTTAAGGTAGTGGACCCGTAATAGTTCCTCAACGTTTTGGAAGTAATGAACTTTAACATTGTTAAATCGAGATTTCCTAATGATTTTCATTAGGAAACCTCGGTCAACAATGTGAAAATTTAGGTGCCGAAATGTCGCGAAACTATTACGGGTCCTACCTTAACCAGTGTAGAATCTGAAGACTTTTTGTCACCTTTTTGATGACTGCAGGCTGTCAGTATGCCAAGATGTTTGCAAACTTTTGCAAATGATGCCCACTTTTCCATACAATTGCACATGCAAAGTTGGGTATGATTTTAAAAGGTTTTCAACCTTAATGAAGAAAGAAAATTTTTTGACAATACAATATTCTTGTTAAGATAACAAAACCTTTTTAATCACACTGTATTTACAATATTTTAATTGCCTTTTACGGTAGTCTGACTGTATTAGATGTTTTATAGTAATATTACATAGTATTAAGGTTTTTTGTCTTTCACCTATATAAATTATGATATGATATGATGTCTGCGTTACTTCAATTGTTATAGTATTTTATACATGTTTTCATGTTCTTCATAACATTGTGTAACTTATTCTTAAACATATCATTTTTAGCTCGACTATTTGAAGAATAAGGGGGCTATTCCAGTCACCCTGGCGTAGGCGTTGGCGTCGGCGTAATGCTTTGGTTAAGTTTTTACATGCAAGTGTTTTAAATATATGTTTCTATTAAAGCAATTGCTTTGAAACTTTGCACATGCTTCTGTGACCATATTATCAGCTTCTAGACAAAGATTCATTACTCTGATATTGAATTTACTGGAATTTTAACCCTTTTTGGTCTTAGAAATCTTGGTTGAGTTTTTACGTGCATATGTTGTTTATCTGAGATATTTCTGTTTCTATAAAAGCAATTGCTTTGAAACTTCACACATGCTTCTGTGGCCATAATATCAGCATCTAGACATAGATTCATTACTCTGATATTGAATTTAGTGGAATTTTAACCCTTTTTGGACTTTAACGTTTTTCAGACTCAGAAATTCTTGGTTAAGTTTTTATGTGCAAATGTTTTATTTCTGTAATATCTCTATTTCTACTAAAGCTATTGCTTTGAAACTTTGCACTTGCTTATGTGACTATAATATCAGCCTCTTGACAAAGATTCATTACTTTGATATTGAATTTAGTGGAATTTTAACCCTTTACAGACTTAGAAATTTTGGTTAAGTTTTTTTGTGCAAATGTTGTATATCAGTTATAGCTCTATTTCTACGTAGGCTTTTGCTTGGAAACTCTACACATGCTTCTGTTACCATAATATCAGCCTCTTGACAAAGATTTATTACTCTGATATTGAATTTAGTAAACAAACAATTAACCTCTATAACTTAGGCACTTTGAAATCAGTTTAAAAGGAGGCTGGCTCATCTCGATGTCTATTTGGCACAGATGTTTAGATATTACCTTCAAATAAAACTTAAGTAGATTATTCTAAGGAAATAACAACATACATTGGAAAAATGTGGTGCTCTTGAGCTTTTAATATTTCAGTTAAAAAGAAAGAGTTGGAAAGCATTAAGAATTCTTTAACTAAGTTGAGAGAGTAAGGTCCCTTGTAATGGCCATGTTTTTATTTTTCTCGTGCAAGGTCACCGCATATTAATACTGCAGGTTTCTGAACAAGAGGAGAGAACTTTACCAGACAACTAGACACAAGTAGATTAAGACTTCAAACATAAAGTGAGGTATTTGGACTGGTGAAGGGATCATGAATTCGTATTAAAGTGAGTTAAATCGCGAACAAACTCTGGCAATTAACCCCACCCATTAACTTTACAAGCAAAAAGAATAGTTGTATGAGTAAAGAGACATGCAAAGGATTTAATCGACTCGCTGTATACAAGAGATAGTTCTATCAAAGCCGCATCATACGAAAAGTACACTCTTTACAAATAAGTGTTCAAGTAAAGGTGGGTGTAGCTGTACAATGTTGGCGTGCAAGAATTGGATGCTTTTTGCAGAGATGTAGATGTAAAACCATTAGTAATATAATATGGTCTATTCCATCAGTGGGTACTAAGGTGTCTTTATCCATACAAATATCGCTTTTCTTGTTACTAGGGACACGGGGTCGAATCCAATCCCGGTCCAAGACACAGAGTACCGCCCATGAATGGAAAACCAAAGAACCCACGAAAAGCAAAACAAACAGGAAATAGTTCCACAAATGGTAGCAAGGCTAATGATGCTATTTTTAGAGAAAATGTGAACGATAAAACTACACAAGAGATCCAAAGTCCTGCGAGAAGATCTCAGACTGTGAGTAAGGATCAAAGTAAAATCAACCAATTTCTCACCAAGGATCAAGACACCAATTCTAAACCACCGAAAAACAAGTCAGGAGAAATGGCTCAAGCAGAGAGTGATGTAGAAAATGAAACAACCCACGACGAAAGTAGTGCAGGAGAGCATGAATCTGAATCTGACAGTGAATTAGACCGTGATGTGAAATCTACTCCTAGAAATTAGAAAGGAAGTCAGAACAACGAATAAAAATTGAACATAGCTAAATGAGCTAAAGAAAGATAACCACAAACTAAGACACAAAAACAAAGTTATACTGGATAGAATCGACAAGATGGAAAGAACTATTGATAAACTAGAGCACATTGCTAGCGACAATGAGCGAAAAAATTTGGAAGCGCAGTCAAGAAGAAAAAATTTAAGATTCTTCAATATTGACAAAACTAGAACGAACGAATCCTGGGATGAAACCGAGAACAAAGTCCGAGAATTCTTAACAACTGAACTGAAATTAAATCCAGATGATATTGGTATAGAACATGCGCATGGAATTGCTAGTAAGACAAAGCCACGTCCAATTATTGTGATGTTCTCTTTTTTTATAAAACAAAGGAACTAGTATTAAGAAAATACAGAGAAATGAAAGAATACAGAGAACAGCAAGAAGGACCACAGCCAAGTTCCGTGCATGTTAGTGAAGACTTCGTTAAGAGGGTTTCCGATGCACAGAAATTATTCCCCTTTATGAAAGACTGTATCGCAAATGGCGATCGTGCCTTCCTACAACATGACAAACATATCATAAACGATGTTGTCCACATATGTAAAAGCGATAATAACGGAGAATTTACTTGTAATGCAAATGACGGCAAAAGTACTGTTGATTATTTCATTGCATCTAGCGAGCTTTTCGAAAATATTTCCAATTTCAGCGTTGTAGGAGAAACATTCTCAGATCATTTTTCACTGGAATGCATTCTTAATTTCTGTACCCTTGAGCCCTCAACCAAACACTTGGACAATGAACCTCTCAAGAAATATTACAAATACAAATGGGATGAAAATAAAGAATTAAACTTCTATACTAAATTTCAGTCCCTATTCAACCAGTTCACCATTAACTTATGTAACGTAGGAATTGATATAATGCTAAAAAATTTTCAAGATATCTTCACAATTGCTGGTAAAGAATTGAAAGTAAACAGTGTTCAAACGAAGACAATTAATAAAATAGACCAACCAGAGTGGTGGGACGACAAATGCCAAATATCAAAAAATCAAAAAGTATGTGCTTTACGTAAATATAGAAAGTCAAATAATGAGCATGATTTTTATTATCTATATAAAACAAAACAGATTCAAGGCCAAATGCAGGCAAAATTTAACACTTTCACAACTGAAAAATAGAGAAAACTTAGTAAAAGTTAAGATGCGGGCGCCTTTTGGCGTAAAACTAAATATTCAACTTGTTCTAAACAGAATTCACCAATCAGTCCAATACATGGTATAATCACTTTAGTGATTTATTTAAGCCGAAACCTTCAAAAGATATAAAAAATATCCTAAGTACTATCGTACTCAATACAAATTGTGATGAATTAAATATACCCTTATCAGAAAGTGAAACTTTTAACTCAATCGCTAATCTCGGCAAAAATATAGCGCCTGGGCCGGACAGAATTTGCTCAGAAATATTTATTGATACAAAAAATATAACATCCTTATTTCTTACAGACTTATTTAATTGATCTTTGATAGTGGCAATTTCCATTGTGACTGGGGTCAAAGTTTTATTGTGCCAATTCACAAAAAGGGAAATTATCGCGGTATCTCCCTAATTAATACAATAAGCAAAGTCCTTATTGGTATTTTATCAAAACCTCTAACGAATTGGACAGAAAGTAATCTAATTATACATGAATCACAAGCAGCCTTTCGTAAACATTCCAGTGTAATTGACCAAAGTTTTACTCCATACTCGGTCATACAAAAATACTTATCAAAAAAGAAAGGGCGTTTCTATTGCCTATTTGTTGACTCTTCAAAAGCTTTCCATAGTATAGATCATGACAAACTTTGGGACGCACTTACAAGAATAAATGCGAAATTTTTAAATATATTTAAGTCTATGTATGGGAAACTATTTTCGTCTGTTAAGGAGGGCCGTTACAGTTTCGGGTGATTTCCAGATATCCGCGAAACAGATGTATGTTTTAGAGCGTTCATATGCACAGATATATTGAAAATATCGACATAGCTTTCCACGCATATTTTGAAAATATTTACATTTTTCGTGAGGTGGTCATGTTTTCGAAAATATCAAAGAAAACTGTTTATTACACCGACCAATCACAATGCTGGTGTGCTGAATTAACATATATTTATAGCCATAGATATGGAAAACATAAAGATATAATAAACTTTCTAGTAAGGGAATAAATAAGTGACAAGTGGACATTTTGCTTTAAATTCTCCTCAAAGATAAAAAGTGAATATTTTTTATGAAGGCAATAAAAGCAAACACTTATATTAAATAAACTCGAAATATGTCAATAGAAAATTAGCCCAACTATTGTTCAACTGAAATTAATTAAGAAAAGTATATGAATCCAGGCTTTTTTAGTCAATTTCATAAGTTTGAAGTACAGTACCCCCCATAATTTACTACTCTAATTTGATTTTGTCCGGGCATTGTTACGTCCCCTGATTTCCCAATTAACAATTATAACCATTTGTAATTTTGATACACTTGGTAACGCCTATTGCAGTTGTAGGATTTCTGTTACGGAGTTTAAACTACAATTAAGGGGGGGGGGGGGTAATCATTTCACATCATTACCAAAGTTTTGCCGAATTACAGTGAAAGACTGAACACCCCATTCCCTCTGGATCCGCCACATGCACAGTCATAATCCTGATCAAAACATGATGTTTTCCTCCATAAGCTCATTTTCTATATGAGGCAATTACATATAAATATAATATGTCATTTCAGTTGCCACGGAAGATAAGATGGTTTATTACTCGATTGAAACAAAAAAGAAAGAAAACATGACTTTCGATTGATTTTAAAGATTTTAGAATTCTGTGATTATGTTGATAATTTTAACCTGATTTATTTTACAATGGTTTGGAAACAATTTCCTAAATTTTACATTGATCCCTCTTGATTCTGTGGATTACAGAAGAGTTCAACAGTCTCAGGGCCAAATAAAGGAAAAAAATTATACCCGATCTCGGGACTTCTTGGACAAGGAGCAGACGCAGTAACTCTCGAATACATACGCTCTTCGAATAATACGAAAGCTTTTTGAAATCATTGCTTATTGAAATATTCAATGTTGACAAAACTATTGATGGAATATTAATAATTGTTATCAAATTATCGTTTTCACTCTTAATAACACACATAAACGGAATCAAATAAAGATGGAAATTTAGAGGGAAGAAATGAATATTTTAAAGGATGAAATTGTCCTTTTTCTACGTTGTCTCCTTTTCCGTTTTTACGACGTGTAACATATGTCATGAATGGGATCTTTATAGGCAAAAGTAACATACCATTTTGAAAATTTATAAAAAGAATAGTGAAAAAAGAACAGACAGTTAACAGTGCAGATAAGTAAAATGAAAAGGAGAGAAATCACATCCAAGTGGCAAAATCTTATTATTTTGGGATATGATTCGTCATCCCCTATCAGTTTTTACCGAAGTCGTAAATAAAAAAAGCATATTTTTCTCCTTTTCAAGCAATGTTCAAATAACTGAAAGATGACTACCTTTTATAAGCATCCATTATATGATAGTTTTATACTTACAACGATATGACCCGAACTCAAACATTCCTTTTCGGTGATGAAGAGAACGTGACGGCCCTGGGTTCAGGACAACAAAGCGAAGTAAACGTTTAGCTCATGCACATGCGAGCAATGCAGGGTATAATTAGCAAAAATGTTTGGTCTGTTTTGTCATCCTGAATGCATGGGTTGTGATAGGTCAATCAATGTCGCCCGTACTTCGTTGGAATAACGAAGCACAAGTGTGAAACACTCATAAGATAAACTTTACATGGTAACGCAGACTACCATTTTTCGGATGATCGTTTGTGATTCGTTATTCTGAACGCATGACTGGATTTCATTTTGTCCCTCGTAATAATTGCCAAACCCTGCAGTTCAGGATGCAAAAACATTTGCAAACGTTTAGAAAGTGAACCTCTTTTAGCAGTCGTATGTTTCTGAAATGTTTCGCGAACGTTTTTATTTTGAATTCAGGATAATCATGCGTGTAGATTGACAAAATAACAATTGTTTGAAAAAAAAAAGCCTTCCACTGTGCACGCGCAACTTCATATAAAGTTGATTTTAACAAGGCGCCTTCACAATTTTTTGTTCTAGGCGAGTTGTCTCCCCAAAACTGTAACGCCCCACCTTAAAGGTGAAAACATTAATAATACTTATCAAATTCATTCAAATGTTCAATTGGGACCCGACAGGACTGTTCTAGTTCAACGACAATCTTTTCCCTATTTATCGACGACCTTATTGAATTGATTAAAATAAGATCAAAGCAAGGAATTTTCATTGACGATGAATTTGAAGAACTATTTTGTTTACTGTTGCCTGTATTTCTGATAAGGTAAATGGATTACAGAATCAAATTAATCCCTTGAATTATTGTGACTATACCGGAATGAATGTAAACATAGATAAAACTAAGATAATTGTCTTTCGAAACAGAGGTATTATGTCTAAACACAAAAAATGGTATTTCAAAGGTACAATTATTGACACAGTGAGTTATTAGTCCCCCACCGGTTACTGGTTGGGGGACTATAGGTTTGCTCGATTCCGTCTGTCTGTCCGTCCACCCGTCCGTCTGTCCGTCCGTCACGCTTTTGTCCGGGCTATATCTTCTAAACCATATGTGCTAGCAACTTCAAATTTTGTACACTTATAGATCTCATTGAGGGGAAGTGTCATGTTCAAGAACCGTTACTCTGCCACGCCCACTTTTTAAGTTATTGCCCTTTGTTGTTTTTACCCTTACATTCTTGTCTGGAACATATCTCCTAAAGTATAAGTGCTAGCAACTTCAAACTTTGTACACTTATAGATCTCATTGAGGCGAAGTGTCATGTTCAAGAACTGTAACTCTGCCACGCCCACTTTTTGAGTTATTGCCCTTTATTGTTTTTACCCTTACATTATTGTCCGAGACATATCTCCTAAACTATAAGTGCTAGCAACTTCAAACTTTGTACACTTATAGATCTCATTGAGGAGAAGTGTCATGTTTAAGAACGGTTACTCTGCCACACCCACTTTTTGAGTTATTGCCCTTTGTTGTTTTTACCCTTACATTCTTGTCCGGAACATATCTCTTAAACTATAAGTGCTAGCAACTTCAAATTTTGTACACTTATAGATAATTGAGGCGAAGTGTCATGTTCAAGATCCGAAACTCAGCCACACCCACTTTTTGAGTTATTGCCCTTTGTTGTCTTTACCCTTACATTCTTGTTCGGATCATATCTCCTAAACTATAAGTGCTAGCAACTTTAAACTTTTACAGTTATAGATCTAGTAAGTAGGAGGTATATTATAAGAAAGGATTTTTTGTTATCCGGTGGGGGACTCCTGTATTGCATCGCAATACGACATGCACTTGTTATAAATATCTTGGAACCTTTTTTAGCAGCAGACTAAAATTGTAAAAATCTTTAATTTCACAAGCAGCTCAAGCGTAAAAGGCATGTATGTCAATCCTTAAATTTCAATACAGATTTGGATACTTTCATGCAGCTGAATGCCTTTAGAATCTTTGACTCTATAATCCAAAAAATGCTCAGACCAATTTTTTGTTTTGGAGCCGACATATGGGGTTATATGTTTTTCAATGTGGTCGAACAAATTCATTTACAATTCTGTAAAAGAGTCTGTAAACTTATTAAAAATACCCCGGATTGCCTTGTTTTAGGAGAATGCGGTTGATACCAATTAGCCGTGAACTATACTAATCAATGCGTAAAGTACTGGACGAAACTTCTCACATGCCAAATAATAGATATCGTAGACACTGAAAAACTTGGGCATCGCACATAAAACTGCTTTTATTCGAACATGGTTTTGGTTATGCCTGGGTATCTCAGGAAATCGGAGACACAAATATATTTCTTGAATTGTTCAAACAAAGAATCAAAGATTTATCCCTGCAAAGATGGTTATCAAAAATTAATGAATGTCCAAAAGCAAATTATTATAAAACGCATAAAACACAATAAGATGTTGAAAAATATTTATCTATTAATTTACCATACCCACTGAAATGAATTTCATCAAATTTCAGATACTCTAATCATGCACTGGCTATTGAAAAAGGGCGTCATGAGAATATTGACCGCCAATTCAGAATATTTAAATATTGCTATAAAAGGAATGTCTACACGATAGAAGATGCCCAATGTATTCTGAAATACGTAATATATATTTTCCAAAAAAATGGATTGACTTATTTCCCACTAAGCATAATTTATGTATGATAATGAGCAGTCGTAAAACCAGCGATATTTTTTCTATATCAAGATACCTTTCTTCTGCATTCAAAGAAAGAGATATATTTATGGAATCAAATTAAGGTATTCATATCTTGAAATTTATTACCATATGAATATATAAATTACTTCTATTTTTCAAATATTATTTTCAATTTCTCATGACTTTAAATCATGAAGATAATGTAACATTGGCAACGTTCACTTTACAGAGTGTGACAATATTGTCTCGCTTGATAGTATTATTGCCTAGTTACTGTGACAAAAAGGGTTAAATCTATCTGAAACCTCTACGTTGTTATTTTCTGAATGTTTATTGTTGTTATCCCTGTTCCTTATATATGTTTTCTCTCTAGTCATAATGTACCTGCAAATTACTAATATTCCTGCTCTGACAGGGGGTAAAGACAGAGATCAGTCTGCAAAAATGTGCAGCCTGAACAAAGCCTCTACCAACTGATTATCCCTTTAGAACATGTTTAAAGTGTTATATTTTAAAGATAGATATATGTACCGACTGCCAATAAATACATTTACTTCTTTCGGTACTTTGATTTTAACGCCAAACTATTACGGTCCTTTAATCAGCATGATAGGGATAAATATTGCGTTTTATCCCTTTATTCATTTAGGAATATATACTGTTATATATTATCATCATAGCTAGAATGAAATTCAATAGGAGTCTGACATTCTCTTTCCTAAAATTGAAGCAAAAACTTCTCAGACGTATTTGATGTTAAAAAATACTGACCAGACAGTGAACCCTTTTACTTTTATTTCGTAAAAGGATTTACTAATGTGGTAAGAATTTTAATTATCTAAAACGTATTTGATGTTAAAAAATTCTGACCAGACAGTGAACCCTTTTACTTTTATTTCGTAAAAGGATTTACTAATGTGGTAAGAATTTTAATTATCTAAAATGATTTATGTTTTATTCCAACATAAAAGACAATAAAGCAAGCAAATCTCTTCTACAGTCGTTCTGATTGAATAATCTGTAAAAACCCATTTCTCAAGCAGAAATCATGTAATACAATAAAAGATATATGTGGCATTGGATTGTATCAACTAATGATGGCAACTTACTCACTTCAATGTATAATTATGTTTCCTCTAGATAGATGCCATGTCAATTTTGATTTCACAAGTTACCTTACTCTTCATTATGTTTTGTTCATGTTATGTTTTGTAATATGGGCCAATGGCCTAAAATTACTTATATGAATAAACTCTCTATTATATCATTGTTAAAATTAATTATAAGCCTGAAAGTATACATTTTTTGTGCTTTCACTGTTAAGAAAGGAATAACATGTCTTCAAAGTATTGTGAGTTCTCTGCGGTACGCAGTATAGCAGAGAATGTATGTCTTCACATATACGGTAACACAAATATAGATTTGTGCACGGGTTTAGGGGTTTTTATAGTCAGTTCTACGCAAGACGTCCTTCAGTTTATTTTTTACGTCTATCCGAATTTAGGTTTGGTTAACGTTAACGAGATAATTGTTGGTCAGAATGTTGGTCAGAGAAGACTAGGTTGGATGACCTTGAAATCATACGGATTTGAATCCGAAGACTAGTCGGAGTTAAATAAGGATGACTACTCAAGGTTTTCCAGAGTTTTTCACCTAAAGTGTTTTTATCTCTGGTTCTTAATCCTGGGTTAGTCTTGCAAAATGTTCTGTTAAACACAATCTTTTCATTCTAATTGAATTTCTTTACTTGGAAAGTGTGTATTGTAAACCAATGTTTTCTTTTGAATTGAATTGGTATGGCTCGAAATAAATAGAGGGTCTTGCCCCTTGCAAAGGTATTTGCTGTGTTGAGTTTGGTTAAGACTATTTTCCCCTGAGGTTTCATAGTTCCACTGTCTAAAAAGAATAACAAGTTTGATGTATTTATTCTTGAGTAGTCAATATTTCATTGTTAACAAAGAATTTAAAGTTCTATAGTTTATTTACATGTATTTTTGTGTAATCATTGTACTTAACTATTAAACTAGAATTATCCTATTATTATGTGCATTCAATGTTTCACTATTAAAAGGGAATGACAATTCTTTAAGTGTATTCCTTAGCATTGTTAGATTAATCTCTCTGTTAAATGCTCCAAAGTCTGTCTGTCTCTTTTGAAAAAATAAAAAGTAATATTGTCCATTCAATAAGCAAAGTTTACACTTTTTATCCCAAAAAAGTTTGATTATCCAATATTTTGATTGATAGGCCTTCTCCTCTTGATTTTTCCCTTTCTTTAAGCACCTTATTTTAGATGTTAAAAAATCATCTTTCAAGGACTTACAAGTTTTTTTTGCAACATAATGATAAATCATATTTGAAACATTGTAGAAAATTAATAAAAACTTCATGGGACACATTTTTTACCCTGACATGCTAATTCACCATGACTTTCTGACATGCTAATTCACCATGACTTTCTAGATAAGGGTTGAATATATAATTTGTAAGGCTTGTAAACATTAATGATATTGATAATATATTAATTACCAGTAAATATATACATACAAATATCTTAAAGGGGAACATAATGTGATAATATTGTAATTTTTTCTTAAATTCATAAAAGACTCGTCTTGAATTTTGAAAGAAACAAGAATTTAGAAAAAATATATTAGATTTATGTAAGTTACAAACATTGTTATTCTTTACTTGATGCTTAATGTAGTTTGAAGGTAAAATGTCTGGGTTCAAATCTTGGCGGGTTCAACTCGACACCAATAAGATAACAATTTTGTGAAATATATAAATCTAATGATAAAACGATCTTTTTACTCTGTCTGAGTGGAGGTTGGTTCAGACAGCTTTTACTCAGTGGTATGTTTTGTGTATTTCAAAATTCATATTTGTTAAGCCATATGAACATAGGTTTGTTAAGTGTTACCAATATTAAATTCATCTTGTGTTAATGCATAAAAAAAGAGTTGTTGGTTTTGTTTTGTCCAAAGGAGAATTGAGACTGGATTTATTCATCAGGCTAGTTTAGAAAAAAAGCCAATACACAAGGTAGAAATGCAACGGCGCTCTTATGCAATCTAAACCATGACAATGCCTGAATCTCGGCAGGAAAGCAGTTGGAGAATTATGTAATCTCCTAGAATGCCAAATTGAAAGAGAAGCAAAAACTATATACAAATTTTTGCATCTTTTTCAATTTTAGTATCAACTTTCGGCCATCATAGCAGAGTTGGTAGCCCTTCTGACTGTCATTCTAGAGGTCCAAGGTTTGATCCCCGGTGGCACTCATCCTTTCTGGCTATTTGTCTCCCATTCATGGGTTGATAATAGTTGACCTATGTGGGATAGCAGTTTGAGGCTAGGAGAGGATGATATTGTGGTATTGGTGTGACAAATACCAGGAATCCATTGTTATGTGTTCCAGCCTCCGTGATACAGCTGTAAGATTGTTGAAAGTGGCGTAAAACCCCATTCAAATAAAAAAAGTTTGATCCCCGACAGCTGCACTCATCCTTCAAACTTTTTGGCTCTCACCAATAGGTTGATTATCCTAGACCTATTTGAGATAGCAGCTGGAGGCTAGGTAAAGATGTGATGGCAGTACTGGTGAGAGAAATACCAGGAATCCATTGTTAGGTGTTCATGATATAACTGTAAAATTGTTCATTCAAACAAACATAATTATCCACTTTCCAACTCTCAACAAACAAGGGTAGATATCTACTTACAGTACTCTTCTTTAAGCATAATTTGGTCATGTATAGATACTGAAGTTTAAGTGAGGTATAAGAGGTCAATTTTGTCTATATATATATATATATATGGTATAGACAAAATTTACCTAAGATCACTCATTTAAACCTGTGCATCTGTACTGAGCTTACAGAGAATGAAACAAACTTTGTTATATGTATAACTTTGATATGATTGATTGATTGATTATCAACCGATTGGTGAGAGACAAAAACTTTGATATCGCAATTTGTCTATTTCAAAATGCATTTGTATACAATCCAAGAGTCAAAATAGTGAATTCTATTTTAACATAAAAATTTTTAAGTATGCATGGATTTAAGCAGTCATGAAGTTATGAGACTATTTGTCTCTCACCAATGGGTTGATAATCGTAGACCTATGTGAGATAGTAGCTGGAGGCTAGGAAAGGATGTGGTGGTTGTACTGGTGAGAGAAATACCAGGAAACCATTGTTAGGTGCTCCAGCCGCCGCGACATAACTGAAAAAATGTTGAAAGCGGCGTTAAAGTCCATTTAATCAATCAATCAATGGAGTTATGAACTATTCCAAATTTGGATTATCTGCGCCCTGGCATAGAAGCTCCACCTGGATTTTCGGCGTATTCTTCTATTATTACTCAACACATAATATAAAAATTATATATGCGCCAAACATACGTATCTGAATTTTCACATATAGATACACAAAAAATGTTCATACAGGTGTAAGAACTGTGCGCTCGTGAACAAACAATTCTTTCCTGGATACTTTTGCTTTCAAAACAAAAATGATTTTATGGTATACGCACATTTCTTCTAGCAGGTGATCCAGGAAGGTTTCTTTGCGTACAAAAGCTCAATTCTTTCAAGCTATATCAACTTTTTTGCGTTTCTGTATGCGTAAAATAAGATTTGAGTGTTTTGCGGACACACTTAGTCGAGAATAACAGTATTTTTACACAGAAATTCCCGGGTGGAACTTTTGGGCTGAGGTGCAGAAAATCCAAATTTGGAACAGTTCATACCTGTGTCATGACTCCATTTGTGTAGGCAAGTTGGTAGTGCAACATACTTTAACCTTGGCTATATCTGCTTGAAACTTAGTATGTGTGTTCTCATAAGAGCAATGAGTACTATCAAGGGGAATAACCCTATATACATTTTTGTCAGTTTGGTCAGTTTGTTTTTTAGGTCATGAGGATGAAGTCTACTGAAAATGGGAAGGATCTGTGCCATATCACGGAAAAAGGGGCCTTAATGACAATTTTGTCAACAATATCTTTAAACGACATCTCCTAAACTTATGGGTCAAAATCAACCCAACTTGGCAGAAATATTCCTTGGGTGGTCCGCCACCACCATAGCGCAGTTGGTTAGGCATAAGACTTCCAATCTGGAAGTCGTGGGTTTGATCCCCGGTGGCCGCAAATATCCTTTCCGACGTTTGTCTCTCACCTATGGGTAGATAATCGTAAACCTATGTGAGATAGCAGTCGGAGGCTAGAAAAGGGTGTACTGGTAGTACAGGTGAAAGAAATACCTGGAATCCATTGTAAGGTGCTCCTGCCGCGATATAAGTGCGAAATTGTTGAAAGCGGCATTAAACCCATTCAAACAAATTCTTGGGTGGTCCCTTATGAAAATTGCTAAAATGGAAAGAATCCATGCCATATCACGGGAAAAGGGGCCTTAATGACAAATTTCTTGATTTCACTATAGAAGCCACAAATATGGTCCAATCTTCATGAAACTTGGTCAGTTTGTTTTTTTAGGTCATGAGGATGAAGTCTATTGAAAATGGGAAGGATTCGTGCCATATCACGGAAAAAGGGGCCTTAATGACAATTTTGTCAACAATTTCTTTAAACGACATTTCCTCCTAAATTTATGAGTCAAGATCAACCAAACTTGGCAGAAATATTCCTTGGGTGGTCCCTTATGAAAATTGCTCAAATCGAAAGGATCCGTGCCATATCACAGGAAATGGGGCCTTAATGACAAATTTCTTGTTTTCACTCTAGAAGCCACAAATATGGTCCAATCTTCATGAAACTTGGTCAGTTTGTTTTTTAGGTCATGAGGATGAAGTCTATTGAAAATGGGAAGGATCCGTGCCATATCACCGGAAAAAGGGGCCATTATGACAATTTTGTCAACAATTTCTTTAAACGACATCTCCTCCTAAACTTATGAGTCAAGATCAACCAAACTTGGCAGAAATATTCCTTGGGTGGTCCCTTATGAAAATTGCTCAAATCGAAAGGATCCGTGCCATATCACAGGAAAAGGGGCCTTAATGACAAATTTCTTGTTTTCACTCTAGAAGCCACAAATATGGTCCAATCTTCATGAAACTTGGTTAGTTTGTTTTTTAGGTCATGAGGATGAAGTCTATTGAAAATGGGAAGGATCGGTGCCATATCACAGAAAAAGGGGCCTTAATGACAATTTTGTCAACAATTTCTTTAAACAACATCTCCTCCTAAACTTTTGAGTCAAAATCAACCAAACTTGGCAGAAATATTTCTTGGGTGGTCCCTTATGAAAATTGCTCAAATGAAAGGATCCGTTCCATATCACGGGAAAAGGGGCCTTAATGACAAATTTCTTTTTTCACTATAGAAGCCACAAATATGGTCGAATCTTCATGAAACTTGGTCAGAATGTTTGTTAAGTCATTGGAATGAAGTCTATTGAAAATGGGAAGGATCCGTGCCATATCACCGGAAAAGGGGCCTTAATGACAATTTTCTCGTAAGAGCTCCAAACGCCACAAATATAGTCCAATCTTCATGAAACTTGATCAAAATGTTTGCCAGGTCACAAGAATGAACTCTTTTGAAAATGGGAAGGTTCATGCCGTATCATAGGAAATGGAGTATTGATGATAATTTACTTGAAATATCAGGTGAGAGATTTAGGGCCCTCAGGGTCCTCTTGTTGTCCATTTACTCCCACATTCACGTATACATTTCAAAACAACTCGGTACAATATTTTGTTTTCCATCATCCTTAAGAATGCTGTTCAAAGGAAAAATTCAGAGATTTCCAAGGTCAAAGATTATAATTGACCTTGTCCAAAGCATAACTCTTACATTTAAGAGATGAAGAGAGTATTTGTTGATTTCATGGAGGTATGAAACTAAATTCTTATTGCACTGTTTGAATATGAGAAGCAGATTCATGTACATGAGTGTAATTAGGTTTTTAGTTTCAAACCTTCATGAAATTAACAGAAAGTCTCTTCATACCTTATAATTTAATTTCTTGAAGGGTTAATGTAAAGATTTATCCTCATATTCAAGAATTATTAATAGAACTATCTTTTCTTTAATTGTAACTATTACACCGCAATAAGTGACAAATTACTTCGTTCCCTGACAAATGTCTCAAATATTAGTCTGGATGTTCTATTATACGGTGATGATGGCCTTGCTTATCATGAAAATGTTAGTTTATTCCTAGAAGTACAGGCCTTTATCAGGGATGGCAGAAGATTTTGACTTAGGGCTGCCAACGGAGGTTAAAATTTCATATCTTCCTTTTTCCAAGTTTCAAAGTGAACACTACTGTTGATTATAACAATATCCATTACCCCCGAAACATGATATTGGTGATATTTCGAAGGAGTATAACAGAGGCTTGATCACGATATTTTTTAATCATTTTAAAGAAATGTATATGTTGAATAGCTTTTATTGCGATAGCAGATCCCCTTGCACGACTTTTCTCTCTCAAAAACATCATGGTTAGACTTTTTACTTCGTGTTTCTAAAGAAGACTCAGGGTATATCATCTTGAACAAATGGAAATGAACTTTATAAGCTCAAGCTTCCGTTCTAATCCATTTTATATCAAATATCTCTTTATCTTATGTAGTCTCATTGTATTTGTTTGTTGTACATTTTGATATGAATAAAATATGTTTAAACCAACTATCTACAAAAAAGCTGTGTAATAAACTTGTTCAGCCAATCAGAATGCACGAATTCTGGTTAATTCAACTGGAATTAACCTGTTCATGGATGGCTTTCAAAACAGCTCTGCACTATTGTTCTGCATTATGAGTGGATGTACCATTTGAAAAATACCTCAAAGGTCAGAAGAGCTATTGCGATATTAATTTTCCCGTCCAATGTCCATCCATCTACTATTACTTTTAATGCCCTAAATTTCACAGTTTTTATTAGATTGTCTTCAAAATTGGTCAGAATGATAAGACCATCATAAGGATCAGTTGTTCTTTCTGAAAATGTGTCAGATCTATCAAGCACCATAGGAAAAAAAGCTTAGTTAAAATATAATTAGAAAATCCATGTGAATGCTCTAAAGTACATTTTTCATTTAACTGTCTTCAAACATGGTCAGTATGATAAGACCGTCACAAAGGCCGATCCTTTCGAAAATGGGTCAGATCTGTCAAGCGTCATGGGAAAAGGACCCTAATGAAAATCAGAATATACATGAAAGTGCTCTAGAGTCCAGTCTTCATCGTATTGTCTTTAAACACTTAACCCTTGTCATGCTGATCCTGGAATATTCCTACTTTGGCAGGAGCTATAGACAAACATCAGACTGCACATATTTAGTGTACACCACCTTTTTCTCACTTTTAAACCAGAATTGTCAATAGATTTAGTTTTTCAAATAAAAATTGACCTACAGTTGATACTTTCAGTGCTTTTTGCCCTTTGATTTTGATGCAAATTTTTAGCCAAAATTCATTCAGCATGACAAGGGTTAAGAATGATTGTACTTATACAATGATGGTTCCTTTTCAAAATGGGCCAGATAGTCTGTCAAGCATTAAGGGCAAGGGGCCAAATGAAAATTTAAGTAGAAAACCCTCTTTATAGCTCTTTAGTCCAAATTATCATCTAATTGTCTTTAAACTTCCTCAGAATGATTGCATCATCACAGTTATAGCTCTCTTTTAAAATATTTTGATCGATTTAGCACCACGAGAAAAGGGGCCTATATTTGAATTTAAACTAAGAATTTAATTAGAAAATCCTTTAATAGCTCTAAAGTCCAGTTTTCATCCAATTTAAATCAAACTTTCTCAGATTGATTGAATCATCTCAATGATTTCTCTTTAAAAAGATTTTTCTGATGGATTGGGCAACACAAATAAGGGGGCCTATATTTGATTTTAAATTTTAAGAATTCATTGTTTAAACTTCTTCATATATGCATGGAAGTTAATGAAAATTTCACTAAGGATTCTACATCATGTGACCATGAGCATTATTTATGTGGTCTGGTGATTTTATACTGTCATAGAAAAAAGGTCTCCACTTAAATGCGGAGGGCACTAGAAGGTTAAGATTGTTTTTTGTAAATGCAGTTGCACATTTATTGAAATGATTTGAATTTATGTGAGGGGATGAACTTTCTTGCTAACAAAACTCCTCTTTTATTTACAGAAACATTCATGTGAAACTTTCACAGAATATTCCGTTTCCAGTAAACATTTGCATTTGTGGCTTTTTAGCCTGGCTGTTTTCAGAGAAAACCCGAGGTATTGCTATAACCTTGGTGTCGTCCTCATTGTTGGCGTTGTTGTTGGCATCGTTGGCGTTGTCGTGGTGCAAAAACTTCGTCCGTCATTTTGTGATAACTTTTAAATGGTAAATGATAGGGCCTTCATATTTCAAACGATGATAGCCTGTGACTTTCTGTTGGTACCAAGTTCAAGGTCAGGGTCATTTTTCAATGCCAAATTTGTGAAAAAAATGCAAAAACTTTGACAAATTTATGATACCTCTGGTTCTACTGAAGATATTCACTTGAAACTTAGCACACATATTCACCAGCACAAGAGCAATCTTTTCTATCTTATCTAGATGCATTTTCTGCAAATTATGCCCCTTTTTAATGCTCCCTGAAGGGAGAGCATATAGCCGCCGCTTTGTCTGTCCGTCTGTTCGTCCGTCCGTAATTCCATCCATCCGTCCGTCCATCCCCACCTATTTCTCCATAACCCTTGGGCCAAATCAAATGAAACTTACCATGTGAACTTCCTATGAAAGAGTGTTGATGCATCTGTGACGGTTTTTGGATTTGAGGCCTCGTCACGGGAAAAGGGGACTTAGGGTAAAAAAAAGCTTTTCCCAAATTTCTCCTAGTTTAATGGTCAGAATTTAGTGAAATTTCTTATTTGAGTACCAAATCAGATGCCCTTTACTGTAAACAATTTGAAAAAATATATCATGGAAAAAGGGGGCTATATGTTTGTTACCTTTACGTTAGTGTGTTAAATACAGTTATTCTTTTATTTCTCATTTGAGTAGCAAATCAGATGCTCTTAACCATAAACTATTTGAAATTTGTGTCTAAAAATATGTCATGCAAAAAGGGGGTTTAATGTTTGTTACCTTTATATTAGCTGTGTAAGATAACACCTTATTTGAGTCCTTGCAATCTGACCACAGAGCATATCTCCCAAAGTATGAAAGCTATCAACTTGAAACTTCATCGGTGGATAGATCTAATGGGGGACAAGTGCAGTGCACAAGATTTTCAACTCTTGCTTGCATCATTTTGGAGTTATTCCCCTTTTTATATTTAAATACTTAGATTTTGTCCGGGGCATAGCTCTGAAGGTTAAATAGCTATAAACTTGAAACTTTATAGGTGGATAGATCTCATTGAAGACAAGTGCAGTGCTTAAGAACAACAATTCTTGCTTGCATAATTTTGGAGTCGTTGCCCTTTGTTATTTTAAACTCTTACTCCTTGTTGGGGGCATATCTCTTAAAGTAACATAGCTATCAACTTGAAACTTCATAGGCTGATAGTTTTTATTGAAGAGAAGTGCAGTGTGCACAATGACTATAACTCCTGCTTGCATAATTTTCCAGTAATTGCCCTTTGTTGTTTTAAAGACTTAGATTTTTAGTGAGCATATCTCTTAAAATATATTAGCTATCAGCTTGAAACTTCGTAGGTTGATAGTTCTTATTGAAGAGAATTGCAGGGCACAATAACTATAACTCTTGCTTGCATAATTTTCCTGTTATTGCACTTTGTTATTTTAAAGAACTAGATTTTGTAGGGGGTTTTCTCTTTAAGTACAAAAAAATCCCTTATCTATAAGGCTTCAGTTTACTATCAAGCTTTCATGGTGGGGGGGGGGGGGGGGCCATGTTTGACATGGCTCTTTTTTGTTTCAGCATTGATTCAGGCTTTCTGTCAAAAGATAGAGGTTATAGAGGTTCTTAATCATTATCATTTTCAAAATTTTAAAGTTTTTTATCCCCCGCTGTTTGGCAAAGAGGATATAGTAATGGTCTCCGTCTGTCGTTCCGTCACTAAACTTGTCCATGCTTGGCCATCCCCGACATGGATCTTGTTTTGATTGATCTTTAAAAACAATTCACAGTACCTTTCATTCTTATATTCAAAGTTATAGCTCTGTGTTGTTTGATCCTGTATATGACTATAGTTATACCATTGGGAAATTGAAAAGACTTAAAAATTGGGACTCACATACTCAGGTGAGCGATATAGGACCACCGTGGTCCGCATTATCTTCTTCTCTGAAACTAATAATCACCCTGAATTTAAAATTAACCCTTGGTGGGTAGGGGTATTTTCACTCTTTTGATGTTGGTGATGAGAATAACCAAGATACCCTTTATAGTTTTGGACTTCACATTATGTAAGCATTTTGAGGGGTCAGCGCATTACTATTGTAAGTGGCTATAGATATAGAGGCACTTACAATAGTATTGCATTGACCCCTCGATTTGCTGTCAGCAAAAAGTGATTAAAAACATTTTAGGATGTTCAATTTGAAAAAAAAAATCACAAATTTATAGCAGTTTTAGACTTTTTGAAAGGAAGGTACCCATCTTTCTTAACATTCTTTTAATTGAAAGAAATGGCAACTCTTTTTCCAATGTGCAGTGAAATGGTTCGACTAATAACGGATATTAACGTTGTATCATCGTTTTGAAAATAACGACATAATAGATTTGCCTACGTCATTTTGCAAACGGTATTATGTTTTTTGAAATAACTTGAATCGATAAATAGTATAATTTCCCCGTTTTCCAACAGCAATTCAACTTTATATAATGATAACAACAATTACCCATCTTTATGATATAACCATAGGCGTATCTTGGACTTTGAAGTTTCACTCAGAAGGATATAAACTACTCAAAGTTTGCTAAGCGCCAAACTTTTTCGCTGTCCTACATGAGCTGATAAAATCGTGTTCTTGTTTAAAATTGTACAATGGTGTATAGACCAGCAATTTCAAGTGAGTGATCAAAGACCAATTTTACATCGAAAATGGTAGAAGAAAATGGTTTCTCGAACCTCACTCTTTCTTGCGGAACTATATTGACGATCTTGTATACATTATCAAATTTGACACGCAATTTTCTCGCGAGACTTGTGCAAAATGAGGAACCCCGGTTTCTTACCTGTCCTTTCTCATTTTTTACATGTACAGGTTTCCGGTGAAGATGCTTAGTTTCTGTTTTTCAGTACTTTATTGACTTTTAAGTCGTTCCTCATGGCTAATCCAAATGTCAACAGCATTTATCTGGCGAACAATTGTGGCGTGCTGTAGGCAGTGTATGGTGGAACAAAGGGCTTCCCACCGTGATGTCGGCATGGTACTGGGGTACACCATACTGTTGTAACCAGAGCTTGGGCACGATACCAACAGTATGGCACAACTGCAAGGAGACATGTTGGAGGTAGGAGTAGAGCTACCTCCGTCGCAGAAGACCGTTTTTTTTTTTTGTTTTTTTGTTTTTTTTTTTTTGTATTTCAAGCCCGAAGGAACAGGTTTGCTACGACAACGCAGCTACGTTCCGACCTTCGAAACGCCTCGGGAGTGCGAGTTTCTACTCAAACAATACGAGCACGACTGCATGAGCATAACTTGAGGTCAAGAAGACCATGTATTCGTACTCCGCTGTCCCGAGTTCAATTGGCGTCGGTTAACATGGGCATTGGACCACGTTGGCTGACGCATAAGACGCTGGCGCCCCGTGCTATTCGCGGATGAGTCCATCTCGATTAAGAAAAAGACAAAATCATTCGAAATCATTCACTTAGCGCTCTCTTTATTCATTTCAAAGATTCACTCAAACCAGTCAAAATCCGCTCCAAAATACTTAAAACTAGAAAGCGTTACTTACGAACAGCAATTCATTCAAACCGTTAAATTAAACCAGTGCACAATTTTATTAACGAATGTGGATTCCAAACAGACTGACCCGAAAAGATTCACAAACAGGAAAATAAATTGATTTTTAGCTCGGCTGTTTTCGGAGAAAACCCGAGGTATTGCTATAGCCTCCGTGTCGTCGTCTTAGATTTTTCCCCACCATCCTGCCCTCGACAGCCAAGCGTAGGCACCCGTAGGCGGTGCTCTTGTTTTTTATTAAAATGGGTTAATGACTTTCAAGGAAGGCTATCCAAAATTTCAAATTTG
Source organism: Fragum whitleyi (assembly GCA_948146395.1). Taxonomy (NCBI): domain Eukaryota; kingdom Metazoa; phylum Mollusca; class Bivalvia; order Cardiida; family Cardiidae; genus Fragum; species Fragum whitleyi. The sequence goes on along the minus strand of OX411554.1, from coordinate 34,085,327 downwards.
GTCCAAGTTGGACGAAATTAGTGATTTTGGATTGCCTTCCTTGAAAGTCATAAAAACTCGCTCCTCACACTCATTCAGTTTCTTGTCTAAATCATTCCAAAATCATTCACCTTATCAATGTCACAATGTTACTAACTGTAGCCCCCGGTCGCTCATCGCACACAATTTACATTTTCTTGTTAACGGTTTAGTAGCAACCCATTGGTAGGGGACATGGGCGTAGCATTTGTCCATTAGTATAATGCTTGTCACAATTACATTTATCATAACTTATGTTGGTTGAGAGTCGCTGACCTGGCCGAGGTTCAAACTTACGACTCCGAGAAAGACAAGCCAACGCGTTAAAGACAGAGCTTCATTTAGAAATTACAACTTAGAAATACTTCACCCCTTCTTATCTGATATATGTCTCTGAAACTGCTCAAGAGTCATCGGGGCATCAGCTGCCCTGAATAAAAACGTTAGTAAAACGTTTTCGAAATGTTACCTCGCTTTGAATGTATGTGCACGTGCGAAGCGGGGTATAATCTCAAAACGTTCACAAAACGTACATTCCGAACGTAGGACAGTCCTGCATTATGAGAAATGATACTCCTCTTTTCAGGTGGCTTTGGGGAAAAGTCTGGTACAATTTCTGAACGTTCGCAAATCGTTTTGCATCATGAACGTAGGGCAGATCCCGGGAAGTTCAACCATGGCTTACCCACATCTCTTAAATGCTGTGGTCTGCAACAACGGTAATAAGTTATCTTAGAAAGTCAGTGAGGGGCGGGGTCGATTTTCGATCAATGTAGTCACATAATTTGTGTGTAAAAAAATATCTGAAAGCAATGATAAGGCGCATAAGTCGCTACGATATATCCAATACAGAATTTTTGAAGGAACATCAGACTTGAGTTCCGTATGACAAAACGGCACAAGCTGTTCTCCAATTATACCCCCCTTTGCTCTTGCACTTGCGAGCAAAGAGGGGTAAAATTTGCAAACAGTATACATTGTTTGTCAACCCGAACGTAGGGCAGGCTACGAAACGGTTCAAACAAACTACAAGTTAGTACAAATACTGTCATAACATAAACTGTTGCCTCAGAAAGTCTGGCAAGGGGGTATCGATTTTCTCATAATTCAAAACCGCTGATAAATGCCCGTGATAGTAAAACTGTTGTTCTTGCTAGTCATTTACCTGGTCGATTTTAATTGATTGAATTATATCGCGGCGGCTCGAGCACCTAACAATGGATTCCTGGTATTTCTCTCACCAGTATGTAACAATCACATCCTTTCCTAGCCTCCAGCTACTATCTCACATAGGTCTGCGATCATCAACCCATTGTGGAGAGACAAATAGTCGGAAAGAATGAGTGCCGCCGTCGGGGATCGAACCCTGAACCTCTAGATTGACAGTCCGACGCGCTACCAACTGCACTATGACGGCGGCGCCGATAAAAAATCTGAGTTTCTACTGTGATGCCTTTTTAATTTCTTTTTTGCTCGTGTGAAAATCAGAACATTGTAATTTTTCAATAATTGTAAACCCTTAACACTAAAGAATACTTTTCGACAACTGGAAAAAAATTCGGTCTGCGATCTCTTACTTTCGGGATATTATGCTTTAATATTGGTAAAAATATGATTTTCGTGGTCAGAAAACCTGAAAATCAGAGCGATAATCAAAGCATGGTTTAGTTCAAATGGTAGACAAACTATCGAAACTACAGCTTTATTTAAGCCGTTGTTACGACATTTTGCCTATCCATTGACGCCTATCATAGCGTTGTTTTACTAAAATTGCTTTACTACATTAGTTTCGTGTTACGAAGATGACAACCGAGTCGACTGAGAGGCGACTTCTTCAAAAGCAAATACAACCAAAGGCAACCTGAAAATAGCATCAGTATGAAACTAGCACTGCGTTCATGATGACAACACAATGCAAAGTGTTAACATTTATATCATACCCCGCTTTGCACACAACTGCACGTGCAAAACAGAGTATAATTTGCACACAGTTTGCATCGTTTTACCTGTGAACCTGCATAACAATAACCATGATTCATTCATTCATGAAAACTGTATATGAATGCTTTGCAGGATCATGTAAGATACTTTAATTTCAAAACTTTAGTTTCAGGGCTCGTGTTAGTGTTTGATATTGAGGAGTCATTGACTCTTCACCTAAGAAATTCTGGGGGTCAAATATGAATTTGAAGGGGTCAAAAAGATAGATAAAGCAAATCATTTGTAGAATTTTGTATGTTTAAGAGTCACTTTAACTGTTTTTTGTAAATTTATGAAACAAGTAATTGATATGTAGAACTTTAGAAAGTAATTTGTGAAAATCTTAGGTGATAAAGTTGTTTTTACCCATAGTAATTTCTCTCAAGGGGGTCAAAATGACCCCCTTGGGAGAAATTTCTAGGAGTCAAATTAGGATCTTTTCAAATTTCTGGGGTTAAAACCCTGGTTTAAGGGTCAAACACGAGCCCTGAGTTTCACATCAAGAAGAGGTTCCAGGGGTTCTTTTTAACCCCCTTCTTTAGCTAGTCTTTTCATTAATCGTGGGGATGTCTCGCAACAACGAACTTCTCGTTCCTAAGCTTGAATACGAGCATACCATTACAGAAATCTCTGTCTACCATTACATGCTTTTCCAATTCAGCAACAAAACAAAGGGAATTCGATATGCAGCTCTTCTTCTTGGTCTTCAACATGCGGGCCTCCCTCTGAATTTTGATATATGTCATTGAAAAATTCATTCAGGAGATATTGCGACACAGATTAACACATTCCATCAATGATAAAATGATAAATGAATTGTAGTAAAATATTTTAATGGGAAATCAAATACCAGTAAGAGACGACGAGGAACACTTATTCCCCCAAAAAAGGAATTTCCAGTTTTACCCTGCTAATTAGCATTGACCCTGCCAGATGGGACTGAACTTGAAATAAAATGATTTATATGGAAGATATCTGAAATTTGGAAAATTATTTTGACAGGTCATGTTTCGGAGATAATGTTTAAACTTCTACCACGAGCATCGAAATACGTGCTCTATTAAATGCAGACTGTTCGGATTTATCTCAAAACCGGCAAATTTGAGCATTGTAATTTTTTTCTTAAGTTTTGGGTTAAATTTTTACCTAGATCCTAGTGAAATGTCCCTTCCTAGTTGTTTGTTGCTTTTAGCTAGCAAAGTATTACAAAGTATTAGAACTCCAACTTTAAAAGGACAGAAGTTATAAGAAAATGTTTAGTTCGCAGATTTTGGGCATTGGGTTAAAAAATTTTGACATTGAACTGAGTTAACTAGATCTACCTTCCCTAACTGCTTCTTGGTCAGTTTAAGAAGTAAAGATTTTGCAGACAAACAGACAGACGGATGTTGGTAAAATAGTATGCCCTAATAGATGGGGAAACATAACAAGAAACTATTACGCAAATGCGTATTTAATGTTCTGCATGAGAAATTGATGCCTAGAGAATTTTCATCATTTACTAGATCTATATTGGAATGAGCTTAAAATTTCCATGGCAGTTATATTCCAAAATGATTATTTGAGTGAATCAATAATAGCGTGTACAATCCTTATACATTTATAATTCCAAATGCGTATTTAATGTTCTGCATGAGAAATTAATGCCTAGAAAATTTTCATCATTTACTTGATCTATATTGGAATGAGCTTAAAATTTCCATGGCAGTTATATTCCAAAATGATTATTTGAGTGAATCAATAATAGCGTGTACAATCCTTATACATTTATAATTCCATTCGGAACGACACTCGGCTATTTCCGTAATCTGCAACAGATTGGCCGGGAGGTCACCTTTTCGTCCAACTTTTAGCACCTTTTCGCACCTTTTTGCACATTTAACCACCTATTTGCACCTTAAACAACCTTTTTGCACATTTTCGTATTTTAAGGACACCCTACATCAGGATAATCTCTTTTGTTATTTTTGAATTATCGATCTAGATCTATTGGTTGTTATGTATTTGCCCTTATTTTACAATTTTCTTTCATTGGTGTAATAAACGGGTACCGTAATAAACTGTTATGATCCGCTCGTGTGAGCTTAAAATGAAAATGATTTCCCTTGTAAAGGTCCCTTTAAAAGTTTAAGGCCGGAAAATAAACTTATTACTATATTCCAAGGCTTCGTTTGGCATTCGCAAAAATAATGACACACCAAGTAAACTACATTTCCGACGTAATTTTATCCGTTTTAAAAACTCTATTTGTTTCACTAGCCGCATGTTTGATTTATTTGTTTGTTAGACTTGTCTTGAGGGTCCAGCAGTTAAAATCTATTTTCAAAGACGTTCCAGGGCCCGAAAAACACTGGCTGTTTGGTTGTTTACATTTGGTAAGGTCTATTTCCGGATCCGAAAGGAAGTTTTTTTATATTTAAAATCTGCATATAATATAAAACAAAAGAGTTTCATGAATTAGGACGATTATATTTTTTTCATTTGTAGTCTTTTAGTGGAGGTTTAAAGCGAGCTTATTAAGCCGACACTTAAATAATTTATTCGAACTCAAGACATTTCGTACCGCTGGTCAGCTGATGCAGTCTGACTATAGTCGACAATATATATATGGTTGTTACTTATTTAAGATAGCACACAGAGGTGCATTCTAAGAGATAGATAAAAATCCTGCTTTATGATTTTCACGTATTAACTGTTCCAAATTTGGATTTTCTGCGCCCCGGCGCCCCGGCGCAGAAGTCTCCCCCCCCCCCCCCCCCCCCCACACACACACACCTGGAATTTCTGTGTTAAAATACTGTAATTCTCAACTAAGTGTTAACACAAAACACACATCTTATTTTACGCATACAGATACATAAAAAAGTTTATATGGCATGAAAGAACTGTGTGTTTGTAAGCAAAAAACCTTACCTGGATCGCAGTAATAGTATGCTGAAATCTGCTGGAGGAAATGTGTATACCTTAAACTCAAAGTTTGTTTTGAATGCAATAATTTCCAGGGAAGAATTGTTTGTTCATGTGCACACAGTTCTTACACTCGTATTAACATTTTTTGTGTATCTATATCTAAAAATTCAGAAAATCCAGGGGTGGAGCTTCTACGCCAGGGTGCAGATTATCCAAATTTGAAGAGATTATAACTCCCATTTTCAACTCGGTCCATCCGCAAGTCTTTGCCCCATTTATAACTCGGCCCCAATTTCATTTTATGCCAAAGCCGTCTTATTTTCAATTATTTATTCAGTTTTTACTAACATTACAAAAGAACTCAATCTTTATTCAGTCATAAGGATTTATATTCACGTATGCATCAGAAAATTAATAAAAACAGTGTTTATTCTAGGCAGGGGGATTGGGGTATTCCCCCACTTTTTTCAAAGATCCCCCATATTTTCTGGATTTGTGGGGGATTTTATAATATAACCAAAGAGCATGAATTACCAAATTTCTCAATTGCATCAATTTTTGTGCTGAAATCCCCACATTTTTGAAATCCTAAAATAAACACTGAAAAAGTAAATTTAAATTCAAGGATCTTTCTTGGAATTGCACATAATCAAACATTAAAAAGTCAAAAATATATATCTAAAATAATAAAGATAAAACTAGTAAGGTATAAAAGCATCGTTTGCTTTTACATAGTTAATGAAAGATAGTCCATGTTACTATAGACTATTATATTTGGGCCTATGTTACTATAGACTCTATATTTGGGCTGAGTTGACAGGGTTGAGTTATTCGATAGGCCGAGTTGACTGGTAACCATAATTTTCGATAATTTGAGTGAAAACATTCGACATCGTCAAGATTTCTTGTTTAAGTCAATGCCAAGCAGTCTTTGTTTCCTCCTTTAGATTTCTTATGATTCTTAGTAAGCAGCTCAAAAATCTCATTCTACAAACACTTTGTCTTAAAAATCTTAATTAGAATCTTAAAAATCTCTCTGTAATGAATGCACCTCAGTTTTTTCAGATTGTCCCTTTTTAACCACTGTTGTTTCAATCTAAGGGTGAAATGGTATTTTACAGCATTAATGTACCCCTCTATTTAAGAGACACAGAAGGCAGAAGAGTTTGGGAATATTCTGATTACGCTTTAATTTATGGGTAATTTACCCATTCTTTTTTTTGGCCTGATATGACAGATCACACACTGGTATTTATATCGATGGGTCAGCGCAAAACTATTGTAAAAGCCTATATATTTATAGGCACTTACAATAGTGTTGCGTCGACCCCTCAATAAATAAACAAGTTATTGTGCTGTCTGTTTTATTTTAACCTGTTCACTTAATCTTCTAAAGTCCAAAAGTTGTGTAGACATATTGTAGGTACACAAAAATGGAAATGCAACTGAAATCACCAATCATTGTTATATTGAAGATATTTCATATAGACAAAACATCGCTTACATTACACACACAATTGAATTGTGAAAACGAGCCCCATCAAATCATTTTTTATCAGATAAACCTGCTCAGTGATGGCAAGAACCTAGCATTATTATGCACAAAATTTGTCAGAATAAATACGAAAATATAGTAAATAACATATAAGCTTTAATATCCATGTTTATACTTTATCTATAAAACAGTATAAATTTTTGTGAATGAAAATACAAGGGGATTTTGCTCTTAGGTTTAGCTTCTTTTTTTGTGTATTACTTAAAGTCATCAAGGTGCTCTGATTTAGATGTGCAGAATTGCCATCCTTATATACCGGTAGTAGTAATGCATCTGTTTACTGCCTTACAGCTACCAAAATCAAGTTCTGATCGGTTGAAGTTTGTAACGAGTAACTGCAACAAATACAAAAGATATTACACATTTTGGATCAGTTCAGCTCAAGCCAGTATTACAGTATGTCACCCAGAGACGATAAAAAAAGTGCTGAAAACTTCAGGTATCTTCTATATGAACTACAGGTGTCTTAACCCTTTTCCTGCTGAATTCAAATTTTATTTCAAACAATCAAAATTTCTTAGACATTCCATACATTGTGGCCCTTGAAAGTCTTTGCCATAATAATTAAGTTGAAAGCCAAAGCATAGGCTTAGATCAGCCCTGAAGGGTTAATGAAAGAGATAAACGTCATTCTAGAATTATTATAGTTCATTTAGAATTATCTTGACAGCTGGAGTATTTAATCTTCTCTCACAATAAATGGTAGATTTTTAGGTCAAGCAGAAAATATGCTGTCGATGAAAGTCCCAAGACTATATTCATGGCATTGTGACTGTAGAGTTTGTAGCCCAGTTACTTCCCTTTTAAATCAGGGCTCATGTTCAACCCTAAAACCAGGGTTTTGACCCCAAAAAAGGTAATGTCTGATAATGTCTTATTTTGACCCAAAGAAATTTCTTCCAAGGGGGTAATTCTGACCCTCTTGTGGGAAATTTCTAAAGGGTAAAACTTTTTAAGATGCATCTGATAATGATGGGCTAATTAATCAATATAATCAATAATCACTTGGTTTTAGCTTCCGATGGCAACTATTGATTAAGAAATCTCTTGATGGATTAATCGTTTATTAATGTGTAAATTGCAGCCATTAAATAATATTTTAATATGTGACTTGTTATTTTCTGGTATCATCATTGTAAATGGAAAAAAACAACAAATAATTCACTCTAAACCAACACTGGGAATGAACCTACACTTAACCATCCGTGGTCACTGACTGCAGATGGTTAAGTGTAGGTCCATTCCAGATATATGCTAAAGGATACAACAAAAATTAGTTGCTTACTTCATTTCTTTAAAAGAAAAAAATCAAACGACTCTTAAACCTATGAAATTCTTACTCGTGATCAATTCTTTCTTGTCTTTTGACCTCTCTAAAATCTGTTTTGACCCCATAGTTTAATGATTAAGGGGTCAATGACAAATACAAACAGTACGAGTCCTGATAAATATTGTAGTGACTGATGAAATATTTGATCCAGAACTATAGGTAGAGTGGGTGAAATAGTCTTTATATCTTTATAATATTTCTACAATACAAAACAGTGAGAGACCCTATTTTTTTTTAGGTATTTATAGAGACAATTTTGGAGTGGTCTCAATCTCTGCCTGTCACCCTAATCTTTAGCTTTACCATATATTCAGCAGGGGTGTGGAATTCTCATGCCCGACTTGTCTGACACAGTGTTTTCCACCTGCAGCCACATACTTTTTTCTATGCCACTTGTCCATTGACAAGTAAATACCAGGACAAATATCAGAATGGTACTAAACAGATCTAAAAGATTGGTTATCATAATGTTGATATCCAAGAGTAGAAAACATTGTTTTTAGTGAAGAAAATGCTTATGTCCAGCATTTTCTTCTTTAAAAACAAATGTTTTGTCAAACTTGATTGATGTTCTTTTTTGATGACTTTTTTTTTTGGTGGGGGACAAGTAGGAAATCATCTTTGACTTGTCCGGGGACAAGTGGAGAAATTCTGTATTTCCACATCCTTGCACTCAGGAAGATAGAGCAGGCAGTTGATACAAAAAAACATTATAATATTGTTTTATCTTGATTAACCTTTACTCTGCTAAAATTAAATTTTGTTTCAAACAAATTACCAATTTTCTGGATATTTCAATTAGTTTGGCGCATGCTTTGTCCAAACTTATTTGTAGAAAGCAGGTAGTGTATGTTAAAATGTACCAAAACTTCGTATCCAGTAGAAACATGCTGTGAACAGTAGGGTAAGGGTTAAATAAAGACCTCTTAATACCCTTTCTTCCACAGAACCAAAGCCTATTGGGTTTTTTGGTATATACAGATTTGCCTTGCCCTGGCTAGGTGAGGGTTTGCTGATTGCTGGAGGTCAGAAGTGGGCACGATCTCGACGTCTCCTCACCCCGGCATTTCATTTTGATATCCTGAAGCCATATATGGATGTATACAACAGTGCAGCTGAAGTTCTTATTGTAAATATCATAATTTATCTTATAACTATACAAATATCTGTGTGATAACACACCGTATGATATTTTTTATGATATCACATAGTTATTTTTAAAACAATGATACAATGTGGTTATTTTTAGAAACTTGCATTTCAGTTAGAAACACCGACGAAAACCAGACAAATATAGGTTATAAGATAAATATAATACGTACTTAGTGTATTGAATGAAAAAATATCAAACTCAGTTGTGAGAATTGATAATTGTCTCGGCAGAGCCTCGACAATTTTCAATTCCCCCAACCTCAGATATTTTTTTTCATACAATACACTAAGTACGTATTATATATATACTTTATTTAATAACTCTACAAATATCAGTGTGATTACATCCAATATGATATTTTTTTCTTATAAAACATGGATATTTTTAGAACAAAATCATCATTTGGTTATTTTTAGAAACTTGCATTTCTGTTAGAAACATTGATGAAAACATGGTAAATAGAGGTTATAAGATAAATATAATACCTAATTAGTGTATTGTATGTTAAAATATCTTAACTCGGTTGTGGGAATTGATAATTTGCCTCGACGATTATCAATTCCCACAACTTGTTACGTATTTGTTTTCATACAAAACACTAAGTACGTATTATATATATTACTTTCACTTGAACAAGGATTATCTTGAGAGAGAAACGTTTACCCTGGTTAAATTTTTAGCTCTACTTCATAGAATAGGTGGGCCATTCTGGTCACTTGGGCGTTGGTGTCAGCATTATGCATTAGTTAAAGCATGCAACTGTTGTATATCTTTGTTTATATGTATGCTATTGCTCTGAAACTTTGCACATACTTCTGTGACCATAATATCAACCCATAGACAAAGATTCTTCACTCTGACATTTAATTTAGTGGAACTTTTTCTAAACCTTTTCTGACTTATAAATTTTGGTTAAGTTTTTACGTGCAAGTGTTGACTATTGCTTTGAAACTTTGCAAATGCTTCTATGACCATTATTTCAGCCTAGACAAAGGTTCATTTCTCTGACATTTAATTTAGTGGAATTTTAACCCTTTTCTGATTTAAAATTCTTGATAAAGTGCAACTGTTCTTTACGTGGATTATCTCTTTTTCTACATGAGCTATAGCTTGAAAACTGGGCAACTGCTTCTCTGCATGCATCTGGTCAATATCTGTAAAATCTCAGTTTCTACTTTTTAAAGCTATTTAAAGCTTTTGCTTTGAAACTGTGAACATGCTTCTTTGACCATAATATCAACCTGTGGATGAAAGATTCATTTCTCTGATATTTGATTTAAATTGGTTAAATATTTCATTTAATGAAATTTATTTCAATGGCGACATTGATTTACTGTTACTATCCTGCGCTTAGAATAGTCAAACTTCACTGTCCTCCAAAAGCTCTTGTCTTAAGAATTAGGGTTAACTTATCCTTGAATGACTTTAGTTTGTTAATAAATTATTGTTCAATGGAAGAATGCTGTTAATCTGATTTTGTCAAGGAGAGTTGTATTTTTCTATATTTGGTGCCTGATCGAATCATTTCATTTTAGTATAAATTTAGTATAAAATAGACCTAAAGAAAAAATAATATTATTTTTCACTGAAATATGAACATGCTTTTACCTCTGTTAGTCTTGGAGGCCAAAAAATACACAGACATGAAAATGATCACATGAAAGGGTTTAATTACCATACAATTTACTTCTCAGACAGGGGGCTGGGGGTTGTATTTTGATATAATGAAATATGATGAGAGATTATTTTTCTAAAACTATTTTCAGACAACAAAATTTTAGCCTTAGCTTAAAATTTCCAAAAAAGTCACATGCTTGTGAGTTTGAAGCCAATCTTGGCCAACTTTCATCTGACCTTTGACAAATTTCATTTAACCGGTGCTTGGCCTGGATCCCTGCGTTACAAATGTATTTGATATTTTTTTCAGAAAAATCTGGGACTGTATGCAGATGAAAAGACAAGTTTTGAGGTTTTCACCTACATCTGTAAAAATACACTGGATATAATTCTACGATGTGCTTTCTCTTACGAGACAGACTGTCAAAAGGAAGGGTAAATAGACCATTGTTAATCTCTACTGAAGCTGAGATAGAGATTAAGGAGTAGTATAATCATTTGAAAGTTATCATAATAATTATCATGATAATTATGTTAAAATTTTATGAACTTTTTATGTAGATGATTTTAGGTTTATAGGAATATCTAGATATTTTAATTGGTAGCTTGATTTTATGAACTTTTTGGAGACTTCTTCGCTAATTTGAGATGAATTTCCTCTAAACAATCATGATTATTATTGTTAAGAGGAAATTCACCTCAAATTAAAGGTAGAATGGCCTTAAAGACATAAATTTAATGATTTTTTTTTAAATCTGAAAATGCATACTAAATAAAAGCTCCAGGACCATGAAATGTATAGCTCCTGGGAGCATTTATTAGGAGAAATATCGTAGGCAATAATGTGTATGATGTCATTCTGGCTGCACACCAATGGCATGTTGATCATTCTTCATTTGTATTAGTTTGATTTTGAGTGGGGTTTTACTTTCAGCTATAACCCCGGTGGCTGGAACACCTAACAATGGATTCCTAGTATTTCACACACCAGTACTACCATTACATCCTTTCCTAGCCTTCAGCTGCTATCCCACAAAGGTCTACGATTTATCAAACCAATACTGAGAGCCATATAGTCCCTTAATATTGAAAAAATACAGATAAACAGATGCTTGTCAGCCCAGCTGTTTTGAAGACAATTGTCAAACTTAATGTCCTGAGTATAGCATAGTTTATGATGATGTTGGAACTGTAAAATATTACCTTGAATTCATTCAGCACAACTATGGTAAACAATGTTTTCATGTAAAGTTATTTGAAATATCACACACCATTTCAAAATTGAAACAATTGTTTTTTCAGAGCTGCCCATCCATATGTGACCGCTGTAAATGATATCGCAGATGCATGGACAAAGAGAGGAAGAACACTGTGGATGTATCCCGACTTTTTGTATTATTTGACATCAGATGGCAGGAAGTTTAAAAAGGACTGTGATTATGTACATAAAGTTGCTGAGGATATTATGCAGAAAAGGAAACTGACCCTGGTAAAGTGTTTTTATTCAAAACTTAATTCAAGAAAAGCAATACTCTCTATTACTGTATTATATTAGTATACCCCCAACCTACAAAGCAGAGGGGGGTAATTTGGTCTCCTTCTTTCTGTCTGTCTATCCGTTCTTCCATCCTTGGACCTTTTTCGTTTCGGGACTCTAACTCAAGAACAAAGTGAAATAGAATCATGAAACTTTATACAATTTTTACCCTTGACCTAAGGAGGTGACCAGTTGTTTTTATGTCATGAAGGTCTAAGGTCAAGGTCACAATTGAACTTCATGCAACAATCATTTACGGAACTGGCACAAATCAACATTATGGGTGCGAGTCTACTTTGTGACAGATCTAGTTTTTACTTCTTTTAGAAAAAAGGCCTTGAGTGATACGGGACATGTTTCCATGTACAGTCAACTCCTGTTTTAACAACATTCAATACAACGACATTTTCACTTCATTCGTTATAAGGGATTTCTGACACTGACACTGTTTTTCAGGACTTATTTCTTACACCTTTTATAATTTGATATTGTTTTACATGAATTATTTGTTTATACACTTTTATGTACAACGCCATTGAATATGTTTTTAACGTAGAAATAGGCGTTTAATCAAATTACCAAGTTTAAGTTTAAGTTTAAGTTTAAGTTTCAGGAAATGAAGTGCATATTACCTATGTAACCTCGTTCATTACAACGACACAATAATTATGGTCAAGCTTGTCAATTACACAGAACCATAGGCATTATATATATATGTACCACCTTAAATTTGCTGATAATTGACAAGTCTTTCACACTAACAAACTAATTGTCTTTCGGATGAGACCAAGGCCCTATGAGACGGTGCTATACACCGAGCACGTTAAAGAACCATGGAGGATCTCAGCAGTAGTTTTGTCATGTATCCTTGCACTATCCCTCGTAACAACTAACCGTCTTTTGGGGGCGTCACTCATATGGGCATGTGCTAGGGTAGCAACGATAAATAAATGGAAGTACACACAAGTCTTTCAGTATGAAATGTGCAATTGCTTGACATGCAAACAATTGCAATGTTATATTATCACCTTTAACACCTTATGCCTTTCAATACACTTTATTTAGATAACATCCACAATTGTTTGTTAAAATTTTCTCTGTTTCGCTAAACAGATGTTAGTTTAAGACAATCCTAATTCAATTTTGATACAAATGCATATGGCAAAGAAAGAATAGAACGATATATTCAATAAAGGAATTTAGTTATTTATAATAAAACTGAAACAAAGAGGTTCCTTTAGTATGCACTCTGCATGGTATATTGAATAAATGGCACAGCTTTTATCAACAAGCGTGCATTGAGTTTAGTGTTCATTCAATACAGTGAAATTTTCATTACAGCAAAATATTTTCTAAAAAAACATGGTCGTTGAAACAAGAGTTGACTGTAAAACAAGGTCAAGTAATGTTTGATTAGAAATGTAAGTCCCACAGAGGGAAAAATAGCACTTTTTATGCCCCCGTATCGAAAGATCGGGGGCATATTGTTTTACCGTTGTCCGTCTGTCCGTCTGTCCTTCTGTCTGTCCGTCCGTCCGTCTGTCTGTCTGTCTGTCTGCAAAAGTTAACCAAAAAACTTAACATTGCCAATATCTTCAAGCCTTTTTAAGATACAAGGCTCATATTTGGCATGATGATAGATCTCAATGATCTGCATCTGCTGGTACCAAAGTCAAGGTCATGTGACAAGGTCAAGGTCATCTGTCAAGGTCAAATAACTCAAAAAGTTAACCAAAAAACTTAACATTGCCAATATCTTCAAGCCTATTCAAGATACAAGGCTCATATTTGGCATGATGATAGATCTCAATGATCTGCATCTGCTGGTACCAAAGTCAAGGTCATGTGACAAGGTCAAGGTCATCTGTCAAGGTCAAATAACTCAAAAAGTTAACCAAAAAACTTAACATTGCCAATATCTTCAAGCCTATTCAAGATACAAGGCTCATATTTGGCATGATGATAGATCTCAATGATCCGCATCTGCTGGTACCAAAGTCAAGGTCATGTGACAAGGTCAAGGTCATCTGTCAAGGTCAAACTTTGAAAAAAAATGCTGTTTCGGGGGCATTTGTGTTTCACAAACACATCTTGTTTATCACATCATTTAAATTCTTAGAAAAAAGAATGTAGAACATTAGCACTACAAGTAGATTTATGTTAAAAAAAAAAACAGGGTTAAGCTAGACAAGGGTTAACAGAACTCTAGATTTTAAAGGTTTAATTTCTCATTCCTTTAGGAGCAGAATGGATTTATAAACAAAGACAGAAAGTACCTTGACTTCTTGGATATCTTACTGACTGCACAGGATGAACATGGTGAAGGTTTAACATCTCTTGAAATTAGAAATGAAGTGGATACTTTCCTATTTGAAGGTAATTTTGTTGGTTGCACATATATGAAAGATAAATTTTTAACAAGTCAATGGGTTTACTTACTTAGTTTACAGGCATATTATTCATCATCAGGTATAAAATATATTGATCAATCCTATTTGAGTCTGTGTGCAACATTTCCAACAATTTCATGTATGAATGATGGACTTTCATAGTGTAGCTTAGACAACCACACAATACCACACAATACAATAAGAAAGTTTGCTGACTGCCTAGAGAGGGGTTCACACCTTCACTATCTACACACCACACAGTGAAGACTCTGGTCAGACTGTGCAACTGCACATGCTGGCCAAAGGCTTTGCCCCGCACACATGTTAAATTGTTGGAAATCTCAGGCACAGGCTCATTCATAAAAACATTGATTTTCTGTAACATATGAAAATGGATCAGATCAAACAGCTATTTTTATCTCTCTTGAGAAAAATTTGCCAAAGTTGAGATCACTTGTCAAACGAAATTCTCAAGGTGAGCTTTGATGGTTGTTTGATGTATGTTGTAAATTGTCTTTCAGTATACTATCCATTAACCCTACCCAATAGGGCATAATTGTATAAAAGACCATTTGGAACAAAAATAAGAAAAAGTTTTGTTGAACATAAAGTGTTTATAAATTATAAAAAGAGAATAAAATGTCAGTGTCTTAAAATATCAATGTTATCTGGCCGAGGTTGGGAGAATTTATCATATGAGGCTTGGCCAAGTCATGATAATTTCTCACAGCTGAGACCAGATAACATTGATATTTTAAGACACTTACATTTTATTCTATATATCATGCAATCATTTTTCAGCACTTAATAATAACAAACCTTTAAAAATCAAAGAAATTCAGGTAAAAGTGTATGCAAATTGTTTCTCAAAATAGACTGTCTGATATCACATGTTATCAGACAGGAGATATCAGGTCAACACAGGCTTCATTGCATGATTAATTATATTCCAGGACATGACACAACTGCCAGTGCTATATCCTGGATATTATACTCTCTGGCTACTCATCCAGAACATCAGACAAAATGTCAGGAAGAAATAGACACTATTTTACACAACAGACAAACAGATTATATTGAATGGTAACATTTCTATTACAGATTCACTAAAGTTTCCAGAAATATCTTTTGGTTTTTATAACCGCCGGAGGCGGACGTATATTGGCGTCATCTTCTCCGTCTGTCCGTACATCCGTCCACTTTTCTTGTCAACGCAACTCCTCCTAAACTACTGGCTGGATCTTCTTGAAACTTGGTCAATGTTATCACCTCAATTGGTAGATGTGCATGAAGGAAGGCTTTTACGGTTCGTTGATTTTTGCCTGAGTTATGCCCCTTGATAACTTAGTCTCTGGGTCCACTTTTCTTGTCAACGCAACTCCTAAGTTTCTGGCTGGATCTTCTTGAAACTTGGTCAATGTAATCACCTCAATTGGTAGATGTGCATGAAGGAAGGATTTTAGGGTTCATTGATTTTTGCCTGAGTTATGCCCCTTGATAACTTAGTCTCTGGGTCCACTTTTCTTGTCAACGCAACGCCTCCTAAGTTTCTGGCTGGATCTTTTTTAAACTTGGTCAATGTTATCACCTCAATTGGTAGATGTGCATGAAGGAAGGATTTTATGGTTCGTTAATTTTTGCCTGAGTTATGCCCCTTGATAACTTAGTCTCTGGGTCCACTTTTCTTGTCAATGCAACTACTCCTAAGTTTCTGGATGGATCTTCTTGAAATTTGGTCAATGTAATCACCTCAATTGGTAGATGTGCATGAAGGAAGGATTTTACGGTTCATTGATTTTTGCCGGAGTTATGCCCCTTGATAACTTAGTCTCTGGGTCCACTTTTCTTGTCAACACAACTCCTCCTAAGTTTCTGGCTGGATCTACTTGAAACTTGGTCAATGTTATCACCTCAATTGGTAGATGTGCATGAAGGTAGGATTTTATGGTTCGTTAATTTTTGCCTGAGTTATGCCCCTTGATAACTTAGTCTCTGGGTTCACTTTTCTTGTCAACGCAACGCCTCCTAAGTTTCTGGCTGGATCTACTTGAAACTTGGTCAATGTAATCACCTCAATTGGTAGATGTGCATGAAGGAAGGATTTTACGGTTCATTGTTTTTTGCCTGAGTTATGCCCCTTGATAACTTAGTCTCTGGGTCCACTTTTCTTGTCAACGCAACTCCTCCTAAGTTTCTGGCTGGATCTTTTTGAAACTTGGTCAATGTTATCACCTCAATTGGTAGATGTGCATGAAGGAAGGATTTTACGGTTCATTGTTTTTTGCCTGAGTTATGCCCCTTGATAACTTAGTCTCTGGGTCCACTTTTCTTGTCAACGCAACTCCTCCTAAGTTTCTGGCTGGATCTTTTTGAAACTTGGTCAATGTTATCAACTCAATTGGTAGTTGTGCATGAAGGAAGGATTTTATGGTTCGTTAATTTTTGCCTGAGTTATGCCCCCTTAAAACTTAGTGCCTGGTGCTTATTGTAATTGCAGCCTTGTGAAGGCAACTTCTCCTAACTTTTTGTCTTGATTTAAATGAAACTTGGTCATTTTCAATTTGGTTCTGTCAAAATAAGTAGTGTCTACAATTATTTCTGTGAAACAGCAGCAATTTGGCGGCGTATTTTGTGACGATGGCACTCTTGTTTATGCCCATGTATTGGTAGATCTGTGATAAAAACTGATAAAAGTGTCAAAAATTTTCGAAAACAGAAAAGAAAATATCGGACATGTAAAGTATGTAGCCGGGATGTTGAGTGAGTTGGAAGCCCTGGAGATGAGAGCAGATGACAGCTCAGAAGAGTTTATCGGGTGTAATTGTGACAAATTCTATAAGAGGAAAGAGCAGATGCATAAAGCATTGGATGTATACACAAAGTATGCTGAGTGGAAACAAAACTATTAATATACTGCGGATCATAAAATTTTCACATGATGCATGCGCTTACATACTTAAATATCCATGTTATTTCCCCTTTATATACTTTTTGTGTACCTAATAAATCTGCCTTGTTTACTTTTTCATCCAAAGCAGATAAAACCTACGAGGATGGATTGAAGATACAGAGGAAGTACAAGGGATGGTATCGGCTATGTAGCGTTTTTTCCTTGTATTGTTTTGCATTTACATCGTACATAGTGGAAATTTTATCCGCTCTACAAGTTTGGTCCATCTCAAAACATTCTGGGTGGATGAAATCACAATGGACAGATGCTCGACGGACAGAGCGTATTCAAAGCACATGTACAGGGTAAAAAACAGATGCAAACATCTTTTCAACGGATGAAAAGATTTTCACACATTTTACATCCCCAATGCATCCATGAGTGCAGTGGGACCGGGCCTTAACCTATAGACTAAGCATTTCCCCGAACCTTCAATAGTACTTGCACAAAGTAGAATCAGAGATATATCTTTGAAAAAATAAATAACTATTAATTTGGATGTTTCAATTCATGGAAGAGAATTGAAAATAATATTTTTTTTTTTGTTTATAGGTGTGACCTGCCAAAGATGGAATACCTGACTATGTGTATTAAAGAAGGAATGAGATTACACAGTCCTGTACCATTTATACAGAGACAGTTTAAACAGGATTTTGAAATGGATGGTAGAATCTTCCCTGGTGAGTAACCATAGGCATTTGGAATAGGCTGTAGAGACTCTACAAATTCAGTTTTCTCAAGCAAGCTTTGGGTTTACAAACATAGCTGTAGCCTGTTGCAAGGCTTTGTTGTATGTGTCTCTACATCTGTATGTAAGCCAGTCAATCTAGTTTAGTCTAGATAGTATTGTATTCACTCTTAATACATGAGTTGATTTGAGCATGTTTTTTTAAACCCATCATTATAGGGGACATCTCTAAAGACTCAAATTACAACATTTTAGATGGATCGAAATGGGCAAAGAAATTGAAAAATGTTGTTTCTTGCATTTTTGAAATGATACAAATTGAAGATATTTGTTTTTGTGGGTAGAAAATATTTTGGAAAATGAAAGAAATTTTTTTTTTGTTCTGTGAGAATGAATTAAACCATGTTAAATCTCATTCAACTTATTTGCGTTTTTTGTGAATGGTGGACATCTTAGTCATGCTGACATGAAGGCTATAAAGGACCAACATGATATATTTCCCATAAACATTCAATGATATCATCAATCTCACATATATGGATGATATCATTGAGCATGTATAGACAAAATTGAAAAATTGATTTAATATTATTGTCAATGGTATTGATAATATATGAGCATTTTTAAGAAAATATGTTTAACCCTGATCCTGCTAAAAATAAAATTTTCAGACATTTCAGGTGCTCTAGCTCAAGAATTTCAAATTAAAAGTATGTAGAAAGAAGGCAATGTGGGCTAAGATTAGACTGCTCATTAGTGCATGCTTATCTTAGTCTACAACGCCTGCCAAAGATTTGTGAGCAGTGGTAATATGTTGTGAACAACGGAATAAAATTCAATGTTGTAATTACAGCCGGTACAACAGTGTCAGTACCAATCTACGGTGTCCATCATTCCGACCATGTATGGGACAAACCCATGGAATATATTCCAGACAGATTTTCTAAAGAAAACAGCGTCAACATTGACAGTTATCAGTTTGTGCCCTTCTCTGCTGGTCCAAGGTAATCATTTCAATTCAATAAATGAAATTGCAAATGCTTAATATATTATTTTACAGATGGGAACAAGTATTTGATTAATCAAACGACCAATTATCAATATCAATAGGAAAGACAAAAATAAATCATAAAAATCAATGCTAAACTGTTCTTTAACTCCACTGGACGAAGACCACAGGGGCTATTGTCATGGCGCTGTGTTTGTCGTGTGTCCGTCTGTCTGGTCGCTTTCTTCTTTTTTAAAAATCTTCTCCTCAACTACTGGATGAATTTCAACCAAACTTCACAGGAATGATCCTTGGGTGACCCTCTTTGAAAGTTGTTCAAGGAATTTTAATCAAATGAAAAACATGGATTTAATGGGCGGGGCTTATTTCCAAATATGGTAAAAAGTGAGTTTTCTTAGATTCTAATTGATGAATACCAATGAAATTTTACATGAATAATTCCTGGCTGACCCTTTAACAGTCTACAAAAAAAATCAGATGAAAATAGTATTTTATGGGCGGAGGTCATTTATCCATATGTTATATAGTGGAAACTTTGAAAATCATTTTCTCAGAATGTAAGTGAGTGGTATCAACCAAATTTCACTTGAATAATACTTGAGTGACCCTATATCAGTCAACCAAAAATTATTGTGATTGGGTGAAAAATATGTCTTTTACGGGCGGAGTTCATTTCTCAATATGTTATCAGGTGTAAACTTTGTAGATCATTTTCAACATTAGTAGAACCCAAAATATCTAAAAATTTAGTCAAAACTTTGATATACTATACAAGAATTTTAAGCCTGTTGAGCAACTCGAGCCATTCATGGCTTTCTAGTCTAAATATTGTTTTTCAAAATATGAATCTTTAATTTCATTGCTTTACCAACATGAAGTAAGCATGCAGCAACTTGTCATCTGCAGATCATCTAATCCTTCGATTATTTTCCAATCTTGCAACCAAGGCTCAATAGGTATTGTTCTTGCTTGATAACCAATGCCATAAATTTGCACCTTCTATATTCTAGAGTTGATGAGCTTTAGTTTGAATGATCAAGATCTCTTTGGATCAATGGGATACGTTATTGCCATACAAAAACATTTTACTCAAGCTTATTGATATGGTAGCCACTAGTTTTGGTCTTCGAAAAATATTTATTACAACAACAACAAAATAACAGAGAAATGCCATTCCCTCAACATGTCTACAACAATTTTATGTCGCTTAAAATAAAAGAGCAATCATATGCCATCTCAACAGCCATTTCTGACGCCATGTATTCTGCAAACATAGTGTATCAATTTGTTTTATAAACAGAGTCAATAATCAAAAATCATCCGTTCTATCCATGTACTGGACTACTGGTATGGAAAGATGACCAAGTAATCAATTAGTAAATTTGGTATTCATTACCATCCCTAATTTTTTTTAAAAAGCTGTAATTGAATTTTTATTATTTTTTCATTGAACTATTACATAACACATATAACTGACTAAATAAAAAGAGTGATATATTGTCCCACTTGTATCATCCATTGGGTAATGAAACTAAACTATTATAAGATCTAATGAAATGGAGCTGGTTATTTTGTAATTTCCTTGCCATAAGGATACAGCTTATTTGAGACTTATCTCCTGGGTATATATCGATCTACCTTCTATATGATTATTTAAGAGATGCCAACTCCAAATAACCTATGCTGAATCGAGTCTTTTTTCTTTTCTTCTCAAACCTTTATTTTACCAAATTCTGAATTCTGCATGATGATGAGTGATATTTGTGTCATAACAGAATCCAAACTCATAACTGTTTACTTTCAGGAATTGTATTGGTCAACATTTTGCTATGAATGAAGAAAAGGTGGTTTTGGCCAGACTACTACGGGAGTAAGTACCTAGATTCAGATACAATTTACCAAAATTTCAAAAATAAACTGTCTATAGAGTAAGTACTGAGATACAATTTACTTGTCAAATGTCCAATGTAAACTGCCCTGTGTTCAGGATGTAAAAGCATTTCACAAGCCCTTGAGATGATACCCTGCTTTGCACATGCACATACATGCAAAGCGAGGTACCATTTAGAAAGCGCTTCCCTAACGTTTTCACCCTGAAAGCAGGGCTGTTTAAAAAGTAATTATGGAGATATAATTTACTTCTCTATACTTTTTCTACACATTACTTATCCAATATCAAGTTAATGTTTATCAGTTTATAGAGGGATATAATTTACTTTTAATATGTTAAACAAGTTAAATACACTTGTGTTGTATAATTTGTTTACCCATGTTAGACTGTACCTAGAGTTATATGTTCTGTATGTGCCATATACAAAGAAAAACAAGCCCAGCAATCTAGCCTTATCTTGGCTAAACTATCTTTTTAAAACAACAGCTGTTTATGAAACTTTTCTCTTTGGGAAAATTGTGGCATATTATCAGACTTGATTATTTTCAGAACTTTGATTATCATTCTATAATGAGAGAAAAATCTATTGTCATGCATATTTGCAGAGAGTGCAACATAGCTGTCACTATGACATGCAGGAATTAGTGTGTTGGTCGTTCTGTCCTTCCAAATTTGTCTAGATCATTACTCCAACATTGTGTGATATAAAACTAAACTAACTAAAAGGTCAATATTAAATATTACCTTGCAGGGTTGACATCAGGGGCCTGTTTTACCAAACATCTTACCATCATTTTCCTAAGTCAAATATTTAAGTTGCTTCTACAGTAGTAACTAAATATGGAATTCTGCCATGCATCATCTCATTGGAATTGTCTGCTAAAGACAATTTCAATGAGATATTGCAAGGCAGAATCTGACAATGAATGAAAACACCAAGTATGATTTGTGATTTTGACGAAGAAGTTTAGTAAAACAGGCCCAGAAAACTGTTGTCCTGTGACCACATATCTAGTTCAGTATGACAAATTTAAACTTCTTATCATTGTACAGGTATTGGTTTGACCTTAACCCATCTGTTGATGTGAAGTACAAAGTGGCTGCTGTTATGAGGACAGAAAATGGAATGTACATGTTTGCAAAGAGGAGACGAAGCTCTTAACCCTTCAATATACAGTCCTGACTCTTTTTAGTTCGTTAGGAGTTATATTATGGAAAACATTTTAAAACTAGAAAGCATTGGTCACAATATAAGCTTCCACAAGAAAATTTGATGATCAAAGCCATTAAGGTGACCTTTTCCATTACCTCATGTATTATGTGATGAGTCACATAATGTCCACCTTCTGTGGTGTGATAATCCAGCTCCAATCAAAGAGTTTCCTGTTGGATATGGCAAATATATTTTTCATTTCAAATAAACTTTAACTGTTCAGTTCATCAGTTTTGACT
Organism: Fragum whitleyi; assembly: GCA_948146395.1. Lineage (NCBI taxonomy): Eukaryota > Metazoa > Mollusca > Bivalvia > Cardiida > Cardiidae > Fragum > Fragum whitleyi. The sequence continues at coordinate 34,062,847 of OX411554.1, read as the reverse complement.
TGGACCAATCTATCATTTTGTCTTACTGAAGAGATAACTTGAGCCTGTGCGTGACATTTCCAACAATTTACATTGTTCATGAGGTGCAAATATTGACAAAATAGACATCCACAAACTTTAACTATAAAGCTACCTGATAGTCTACATATACTTTGAGACCTTATCTATCTACTAAGTGTATAGTGAAGACACTGGCCAGTCTGTGCAGATGCACAGACTGGTCAGAGTCTTTGCTTTGTGCATATTTGAAATTGTTGAAAATCACATGCACAAGCTCAATTATTATTATAATGTTTACACATAGACATAACTAGGAATTTGAAATTCAGAAGGTGACCACCAAAAGATATATAGGATAAGTGCGATACGTGGACTGTGATAAAAGCTTTGAGTGTTGATGATTAAGCTGTAATTACAATGTTTTTATCATTCATCAACAATATTTTTTGAAAGAAGATTTATTTGTTTTACGGACTTGTGTAATGTGCATAATGGTAGTTACGCCTTTGGTACATTCCCTGCATTTTATATTGAGATAAAATTGAAAAAAAACCCCAACAGATAATGTACAACATCCGATTTCATGTTTTCACAATATTTCTTACTGCATAAAAAGATTTCAATTTCTAAATTCAACTTCTTTTAATTTGGATCAATCTTAAATCATGAACGTACGGAGCAAGAGATCTCAGTGGACAGCCAAGCTTAATTATTGCTAGTACTGGATAGTGACAGCAAGATTTTTCACATAGTTCAATGTCAGTCCGTGACCTTGATCTTAACCTGGTTTAAGGAATATTGTATATTCTGGACCCCTAATGATAAGCTAATTGTTTATCTCTCTGAATCACCTCTGAAGGGTCAATCACCCTTTATATTCTACACATGACATTGACCATTATTGGTCATCATTATCTCGTAAATTGATTTGAAAAGAGTTAGAAAAATGAAATATTTATATTATATTTAAACAGAAAGTTCATGATTTTTAAAAGTTTTATTTAAATCTGCCCCAAGTTATCATTCAAAAAATTTTTACCTGTACATTTAAGAATTCAGTTTCACAATGTGACCTTGATCATTAACAGACTTATCCCAAAAGGTCCCCACCCCACCCCCACATTGATAAACAGGGGACATATCATTTTACAGATGTCTGTCTGCCAACATTTAAGATGCAAACAAATTAGTTTGCTGTAATTTCAAAACTATTTGCGCAATACTGCTTATATTTGGTGTGAAGGTTTAATACACACTATTCAATGTCCATCCATCAAGGTCAAACTTCTAAAAAAAAAAATGCCGTTTCAAGGGCATAAATTAGTGTTTTAAAAAGACATCTTTTTATTTATATATAACCCTTGACCTTTATTATTGATTCTTTATAATTCAAAATGGATCAAAGACATATGGACATGAATGTGGAATTTTTGAATTTTTTAATTCTGTCTCATTCTATCACCAGAACAAGGTTTTTTATCTGTCAATGTTCAATGTCACCCAAGAATTATGCATGCCATGTTTGGTTGAAATCAGTCCGGGCAGGACCGTTCTTTAATTTGAAATCTTTAAACCTATTCCCCCATCCCCCATGAAGCACCACCATAGCTCTATTTTACTGGGAATCCTAAATTCCTGAACAAGTTTTGAATAGGAACATCTGATGGACTTTCATACAAATTGAAAGTTTGGTTGAAATTTACAAAATTGTCTAGGCTAGGAGATTTTTAGCTCCACTGACTGAAGGCCAGCAACCTTTTGTAATGGCGGAGTGTCCATCATGCATTCATAAGTGTGTGTAAACCTTTCTTTAAACATCTCCTCCAATGGGCAAATTTTGAGAAAAGTTGGCAGAAATGTTCCTTGGGCGACACTCCTCTTAATTTGTTCAATAAATTTGGATTGACCCCTAAATATAGGCATGGTAGGGTGGGACTTACTTTCATTAAGAAATATTTGAAATTCTTCTCCCCCCAAACCATTGGCCTTAGTTAAACAAAACTTGGCATAAATAATCCTTGGGTGACCCTCTTCTAAAAGTTTTTCGAGAAATTTTGATTGACCCCCAAATATGGGCATGGCAGGGCGGGGCTAATTTTCACTATATAAGTCTTTAAAAATCTTCCCACCCATTCACCTGATTTTAACAAAACTTGACATTGATGATCCTTGTGTGACCCTCATCAAAAGTTTTTCAAGATATTTTGATTAACTCTTCAAATAAAGTCTTGGCAGGGGGGGGAGCGCTGGCGCTTATTTTCTCCATATAAATCTTTAAAAATCTTCTCCTCCCAAACCATTGGCTCAAGTGTAATGAAACTTATTATTAACGGTCTTTGGGTTAACCCATTCTTAAGTTGTTCAAATAAATTGGATTTACCTCCAAATATGGGCATGGCAGTGCAGGGCTTATTTTCACTATATAAATCTTTAAAACACTTCTCCCAAACCATTGGGTAGATTTCAATGAAACTTTGCATTGTATTTCACAGGTGACCCTCTTTTAAAATTGTTCAAGGAATTTGGATTAAACCCCCCCCCCCCCCCCCCCCCCCCCCCAAAAAAAAAAAAAAATGAGCACGGTAGGTCAGGGCTTACTTTCACTATAAAATCTCCTCCCAACCCATTGGCCCGATTTAAACTGAACTTTGAAAGATCATGTTTCTTGGGTAAATCTCCCCCTAGCAGAATTATAATTTGCCCATTTATGGGCGGTGGGGCTACTGTTCACAAAAATGATTGTCGTTTTCCCATATAGTATTGTTTATTGGTTAAAGATCCATCAAGACTTATCTATCTGATAAAAAAAGAACTTTTTTTTATGTAAAATCGATACTAATATACATAATGCAAAACAGCTTTCATGTAAGGTTTAGCCTACACTAAGATCAGCTTTTCATTCCATCTTTTGGCCTCTTCATAAATTTCCTTTTAAAATTACATATCTAGCTGATATTCTTATTGATAGACACTTGCAAAGCCAGTGGAGCAATATAGGCCCTATTGGGCCTCTTGTAAAAGAATTAATCTATGACTTCCCTAAGTCTTAAAAGCCCTACAATGCCCCACATTTTCCTGCCAATTCATATTTCATAAACAAATTTTCGAAAAGGGTCGCACTAGAAATATTCTTGCCAAGTTTTGCTGAAATTAGCCCATTTGTATAGGAAAAGAAGGTGTTTGATTAATTGTTGATGACATGATGTACATAGTAATCTCATTTTCTGCTCAGGTAAGTTTAACATGACAGACTTTGAAATAAATTTATGTTTACAGCTTTCAAGATTAATTGTTTTTTGACTTTGACAGGCATTTAGCTTAAAGCTATTTGTATGACTTTCATTGTTGATAGTTTTGACATTGTTGAAATATCTGAAAATAAAACATAATCCTAGAACCTTCTGTTTTTTGTTGAGCCTGATTGTGGTGAGGTTTAATATAATTGTAAACTGTGAAAAATCAGTGTATGTGCATTAGTGTGTTAATCAGTTTGTCATAATTCGTCAGGACAATAACTGTTACATTTATGAATGGATTTTTAAATCATTTGGCACAATTATTTTCCATCATGAGCAGATGAGCCATCGGAAACAAAATTTAGAATAGCTTCAGGTCATGACTGAAGGTTGCATTTTAAAACTGAGATTGTCCAAAGCATATCTCCTACATTTATGTGTGGTTTTCAAAAAAAAACACGGCACAATTGTATCCCACAATGTACAGATGTGACATCTGAAACAAAATTACAGCTCTGGTATAAAGCTATTAGCATAGGATCAAAACTTAAAAATGAAATTGTAAAAAGCATATCTCCTACAATTATAACTAGAATTCAAATTAAATTTGCACAATTACTGTCCATCACTGCAGGTACCAATTTAAAAGTGTTTCCAGTAGATAATCTTATAAGTGGCCAATACACCTTCAGTAAACTCATCCAATTTAAATATTACCAATGCACAATGAATAAACTGATGGTCTACAGGATTGAAAATTGATCAATATCTTAATTCCATATAAACATCAATAATATTGATCATGCAGGGGTGTGGAGTTCCTATGTATTACTTGTCCAACAAAGGCTTTTCTACTTGCAGTCAAGTTATTCTCTACTAACTTGCAATCAAGTTGTTCTCAAAACTTACTTTTTATACGCCTGTCAAAAGACGGAGTATTACTCTCACCTTATGTCTGATTGACTTGGAACTTGGCAGTTATGTTCCATTCCTGATTACCGAGTGCATTGCACAAAAACTGTAACTCTACCTAACTTAATTTTTTAGTTATTTCCCTTTTGTTGTTCTTCATTCAGCAGTGACAATTTGCCACCTTGTTTTCAGCCAAGATCGTTTTCATCCTAGTGCCATTTAAGATTATCTAAAGTGAAACAGAGTAATGATGGATAAATTGCTTGGAACAATCACTAAGCAATTACCTACTTCTATAATCTGGACTTAAATGCAATGTGTTTTAGAATTAAAATACTGTTTTCCGAATAAAGAGGACAATTTATTTGAAATGTGGTTGAAAACTGATAGATTGTTTCTGAGAAGTTTTTTTCTGTTATTGTTATTGGATGGACAGACAACCAACAACCATCAATTTGGTAAGCAAACAATAGCCCAATTGAAAGCCTGAGATGCTTCACTCATATGATTATTCATATTCATAATAATTCATGAAAGTATATCTATGATCAAATTTTTTTGAAGCCCCCACCATAGCGCAGTTGGTTATTGATAAGACTTCCAATCTGGAAGTCGTGGGTTCGATCCCCGTTGGTGGCATATATCCTTTCCGACGTTTGTCTCTCACCAATGGGTAGATAATCTTAAGCCTATGTGAGATAGCAGTCCGAGGCTAAGAAAGGGTGTAATGGTAGTACAGATGAACGAAATACCAGGAATACATTGTTAGGTGCTCTTGCCACGCAATATAACTGCGAAATTGTTGAAAGCAGTGTAAACCCATTCAAACAAACAAAAAAACAAAATTTTTATGAATGTTATTTCTTAATTTGACTGTAGGTGCTGGATAGCAAAAAAATCTAAGTTCAAAATGTGCTATGACTCGTACAAAAATGCTTTCAGAGTTATCTATCTTGATGGTATGGTTTACCCTTGTGAAAGTGAACATACTAGATTTAAATTTTCCCATGTTTTTTATTGGATCAAGTCCACATCCAAAAGTGATGATCCTTATGACCATTCCACATTTAAGTAACAAGAGCATTGGGTAATATTCGTAGACTCTATTACTTAAACAAGATTGTTTTAAGTGAAATTCCATAAGACCCTTTTCCCCTGGTTATCAACAGATTGTCCCCATATCAAAGGCAGTGATCCTAATGTCCCAATGATTGTTCTGTGAAAGTTCAAAAGAATCAGATTTAATAAGTGGAAACATATTGCATTAAGTGACCCTTCCTTCTGTCTGACCTCTGGCCAGAAGAGCTAAAAACTTACAACAGCTCTCTAACTGTAGCATACTTAGTCTTCAAAGTTAAATACTGACTAGAGATTGATAAAGGTCACACAAGGATCTTGTCTGTGTAAGTTATTTGAAATCCATCATTCAATCCCTGAAGAAGTTTGTTTTCATTACCCTATATATTATGGAGATGAACTCTGCTCATACAGACATATTTTTTATTTGATCAAATTCCTCTGCACTTGTGTTCATACACCACTCATGATGACAGACATACGTAAGACTGCACTTGTGTACATACACCACATATGATGGATAGACATTTTTCAGTTATATCGCGGCAGCTGGAGCACTTTACAATGGATTCCTGGTATTTCTCTCACCAGTACAACCATCACATCCTTTCCTAGCCTCCAGCTGCTATCTCACATAGGTCTGCAATTATCAACTCATTGGTTAGAGACAGATATTTGGAAAGAATGAGTGTGGCCGTCAGAGACAGATGAGAACAATGACAACAAGAGGGCCTTTGGCCCTGGTCCTCTCACCTGAGTCAAAGTACATAAGGGTAATTTGCATTACTTTTGATTCAGATGATAAAGTTATTTAACTGTAACAAATTTATGAATAAAGGAAAATAATCTTATGATCAGACCAGTAAGATTCCACGGTCTCAGTTTTACTATTTCTGTTTGAAAATACAAGATCCAAAGTGGAATTGGTATCAGTCATTGGTTTTTTTCATGATCATTTTACAAGAGAATATCTGGGATAACTTTTGTACAACATTTTTATGCTTATCTTTGATATCAAGATTGAAATCTCCCATGATAAATAAAGGTTTTATATGTCTACATGAGAAACAAGTTCTTCTTTTAACACTTCTAACACACTTTAAGAAGGCATATTTGATGCTTTATACAGAACAACAAGCTGTATTTGGTTGGAAGTAAAATCCAGGCATAAAATTGTAAACTCCAGTTGCCTAGAGGTGAAAGACAAATTTGTTTTGATACATAGCCAAACCATGTGGAGGTCTTGCCTCAGTATATCTTGTTTTTTGGTCATTTCGAATAAGAGCGGACCCATCTAAAGCATAGTCAATATCATTGTCAGAATCAAGTTATCTATGAAACATTTCTGTAAAATTTGGTGTAAATTGGCCCAGTAGTTTAGGACAAGATGTTGTTTAAAGAAATTGTTGACGGACGCCAGACGACAACCTAAGGACGGAAGCTGGACAAAGGGTGATCACAGTACCTCACATGAGCACTTTGTGCCAAACTATGTGGAGGTCTCGCCCCAGTATATCCCGTTTTTTGTCAATTTGAATCTAAAGCATAGTCAATATCATTGTCGGAATCAAGTAATCCATAAAACATTTCTGTAAAATTTGGTGTAAATTGGCCCAGTTGTTTAGGACAAGATGTCGTTTAAAGAAATTATTGACGGATGCCAGACGGCAACCAAAGGATGGAAGCTGGACAAAGGGTGATCACAATGTCTCACATGAGCACTTTGTGCTCAGGTGAACTTAAAAAAAAGGTCAAATGTTAAAATTGACCTGAAGTACTACCCTCTCCCCTCTGTAGCTCCGCACCTGGTGGCCCAACAGTCATAATAGCTGTTTTAATTAAGTTCTATGAGCTGATTATTCTATATCAAATGAAACAATTGTTAAATTTACCACAAAGCACTACCCCCTCCCTTTGGGTCTCTGCCCCTGGTCACAAAACAATCATGAAAATATCTATTTTGATTTACTTATATCAATGGCTCAGCGTGAAACAGTTGTTACTCCCTATATGTTTATAGGGAGTTACAACTGTGCAAGCAGAGCCATCGGTATGAGCTGATGACTCATGCCAAATTCAGAGCCTGTAAGGTTCCAACTTCATCATCAGAAGGTTTAACATTTCAAAATTGACTCAAAATACTACCCTCTCCCCCAGTGCTCTTAATATGGTAGCCAAACATTCATGATTATAGCTATGTAAAATAGGGTCTATGAGCTGATCATCCATGTCAAATATTAAGGTTGTAGAGATTCTGGTTCATCAGAAGAAGAAGGTTATGGATTTAAATTTTTTTAAGTACTACCCCTTCCCCCCACCCCCCGGTGGCTCCGCACCTGGTGGCCCAGTAGTTATGATTTTAGCTATTCTAATTATGGTCCATATGCTGATCATCCTTGCCATTTTTTAAGTCTGTAGGGCACATGGTTTATCAGAAGAAGAATGTTAAAGATTTAAGAATTGCTCTGAAAAGCTACCCTCCCACCTCCTGGTGCTCTGCACCTGGTGGCCAACCATTCATGATTTTAGCTATTTCAGATAGGGCCTATGAGCTGATCATTCATGCCAAATATAAAGGCTGTAGGGATTCTGGTTCATCAGAAGAAGACAGTTAAAGATTTCAAAATTTTCAACAAAGCACTCCCCCCTCCACCCAGATGCTCTGCACACGGTGGCCCTATAGTCATGATTTTAAGTATTTAGATTAAGGTTTATAAGCTGATCATCCATGCCAATTTTCAAGTCTAAAGGGCTCCTGGTTCTGAAGAAGAAGAGGGTTAAAGATTACAAAATTTAACCAAAGTACTACACAATCACCCCCTGGTGCTCCACACCTGGGAGCCCAACAGATAAGATTTTAGCTATTTTAATTCAAGTCTATGAACTGATCATCCATGCCAAATTAGTCTGTAGGACTGACTCCTGGTTGAAAAGAAGAAGATTTTTTAAGATTTTCACCTTTGGTTGCCATAGCAACCAGGGTTTTTCATGGATTTCAATTCTTTTAGCTGGAAGGGGACCACCTAAGCAACAATTCTGTAAAATTTAGTGTTAATTGGCCTAGTAGTTTAGGAGGAGATATTGCTTAAAGAAATTTTTGACGGACGACGACCGACGTACGGACGCCGGGCGAAAGGTGATAAAAATAGATCACATGAGCACTTCTTGCTCAGGTGAGCTAAAAATGATACAGGCCTTTAACAATCAAGAGGGCCAGAATGGCCCTAAACCACTCACCTGAATTTTATTGGTCCAGTGGAAGCATTCCAAGTAACTTTCTGACAAAGTTTACATTTACATTTGACTAACTATTGAAGAGAAGATATTATTCCACAATTTTAAAGTGAGAATAGACCCTGCCCACCCATTCTTCACTGAGGCAACTCAAAATAAGCGCCACCCTGCCACGCCCATATCTATGAGCCAACAAAATTATGCGAACAATTTATGAAGAGGGTCACCCAAGGAACATTCTGGTAAAGTTTCATTGATATCGGCCCGGTGGTTCAGGAGGAAATGTTGTTCAAAGATTTCAGGCTCAAAATAAGCCCTGCCCTGCAACGCCCTTATTTATAAGCCAATAAAAATTTTGTGAACAATTAATGAAGAGGGTCACCCAAGGAACATTCTGGTTCATTGAAATCAGCCCAGTGGTTCAGGAGGAGTTGTTGTTTAAAGATTTCGGGCTCAAAATAAGGTCTGCCCTGCCACACCCATATTAATGGGCCAATCAAAATTTTGCGAACAATTTTTGAAGAGGGTCACCGAAGGAACATTCTGGTAAAGTTTCATCGAAATCGGCCCAGTGGTTTAGGAGGAGATTTTGTTCAATGATTTCAAAGTGAAACAAGATGTGTTTGTGAAACACGAATGCCCCCGTAACAGCCTTTTTTTTAAAGTTTGACCTTGACAGATGACCTTGACCTTGCCAAATGACCTTGACCTTGTCACATGACCTTGACTTTGGTGTACAGCTTTGTATGTCAAATACTTTTGAAAAGAAAGCAAAGGTTAAGTTTGGTTAAGTTTTCGGACAGACGGACGGACGGACAGACAGACGGATGGACAGACAGACGGACATGAGTAAAACAATATGCCCCCGATCTCTCGATACGAGAGCATAAAAATGCCATGCCCTGCAACGCCCATATTTATGGGAATTTAGTGAACAATTTTTGAAAAGAGTCACCCAAGGAAAATCTTGCAAAGTTTCATTGAAATTGGCCCAGTGGTTCAGGAGAAGTAGAATTTGTTTGTTTGAATGGGTTTTACGCCGCTTTCAACAATTTTGCAGTTATATCGCGGCGGCCGGAGCACCTAACAATGGATTCCTGGTATTTCTTTCACCTGTACTACCATTACACCCTTTCCTAGCCTCCGACTGCTATCTCACATAGGTTTACGATTATCTACCCATTGGTGAGAGACAAACGTCGGAAAGGATATTTGCCGCCACCGGGGATCGAACCCACGACTTCCAGATTGGAAGTCTTATGCCTAACCAACTGCGCTATGGTGGCGGCTGAGGAGAAGTAGAAGTTTTTCTACATTGTTGACAATGGACGACGTACGATGCACGACGGACCCAGGACCACCCTAAAAGCTCCCCTTGAGCACGTTGTGCTCAGGTGAGCTAAAAAGAAATAAGATGGTAATATCAATTTTACAATCTTTACACAATGGCATAAAAGTAACAATTCATTAGACAAATTATCCAATATGTGTTGTAGTCCACTCCTGTGTATGGGATAAAATCTGCTATCAAGTTATTGAGAACTCTTTTTCTTCTCCTTCATCATTTTTAGGTGATCACCAAGAGACTTGACTTCCGGTTTTGGAATACCAAATCCAAACGACTCCGCATCTGGCCCAAACATATCATATTTATAGCCCTGTTTTTTGGCTTCCTCAAGATCTCTCTTTATCTCCTCCATCACATCATAATCCTCAGCAAATTTGTTGTACATGTTACATTTCTCACGAATCTGACGTTCTTTTCGTTGATTCCTCAAGAAGACAATCTTTTTCTTAATTGGCCAAACTTTTGCCTGCACCTTCTGTAATTGTCGCAACTTCCTTTTACGCTTCTTTAAACGCAGGACGTACATGTTACCATTTTTTGAGGCAGATTTAGGGGTTCCATTAGAGGGTGATTCAATAGTTGTTTTGTGTGTTTTAGGTGATTCAATTGGTTTGATGATAGTAGAAAGTGGATTACTTATTGAATTGTCAATATCTGATGATCTTGGTGTCTCTACGACAGCAGGAGGTTTCAACCTGTCTGTTATCTCTATTATATTAAATGCACTACAGATATTAGATAGTTCAGGTAGTGTTGACTGTAAATTAGTCTGTATTTGTCTTTCTTTGGCTGGATCTTTGTTCACTGTGAGGTACAGAGGTAACTTTCTAACTTGGCTGGTGGTAAATGCAGTTGTATGGGTATTCCTGACCACTATAGAAAAGAAACAATGTACAATAATATAGAGGATAATCGTTTGTTTCAGTGTAACATCGATTTATATTTCGTTGAGTGAACAACAAAAGCTAAATTTTCACGAGTGGCAGTGCCACGAGTGAAAATATAGCTTTTGTTGTTCTCGAAATGAAATATTAATCGATCTTACTCGAAAAACAAACGATTATTCTATTTCTTTAATGCAAAAATGAGACAAAATGTGAAATTCTTAAGACATATTTTCGTAAAGCGTGTCATTTTGCGCGTGATTGCTATGCAACGTTCATTGTGATGTCACTTATTTCGCCCCGCAGAGATGATGTCAGATGCACAAAAGCAGGGTATAAGATTTTGATAATTTCACTGCTTTTATGGTGAGTTTATCAAGTGATAATCTACCGTTATTTCTCAATAAACCACCGATAGGCATTAAAGAAATATCTTTAAACACTACCTTCTCAACATAAACAATCAGAGGTCCATCTTGAAAAACTACAATTGTTCCAAAGCCAACTAACAGGGTAATGTAGATAAGCCACCAGAACAGGAGGTAATTGTTAAAGTTAATGAGAAATGGAGCGGACAGGATTTTTTATCAAAGGACCATCACTCTTATAAAAAGTCAATTGACTGTGCCCAAAATAGGATATGTAGACCTATGCTTTCAACTGAGAATAGCTGTGAAGTTGGAATTCGATTTGCCCATTGGTTAACCGTTGCAAAGGGATTAAGCAGACAAAAAAAAGTACTTAAAAGGGTCATCATTCTGTCAAAACTAAATGAACTGTTACCAAAACAGAATAACATTTCTCCAACTAATACTGTCTGAGCTTATATGGTATGCATATCCTATTTCAGTAATGGTCCATTCACTTCGGAAAGAGTTATAAAATATCTTGTTTGCCCAGTTTCTGAGTAACTAATGAAGGGATATGATTCAAATTTCATAGAAAGACCTTATTTGTAGCAATTATATCATACAATGATACTTAAGAGATGAAGAGAGTATTTGTTGATTTCATAGAGGTGTAACGTTTTGTATCTGGAGTACTGGTGTATTTTCCAGGAAGCCTAAAATAACGGGCACAATAGAGTTGAAGAAACTATCAATATCCAGTCTAATTTATGAAGCCACATTAATCCAGTCTATATATTGAAAATTAGTTAGGAAAGGTTATTTCCCCTGTAAAGTTCCCCACTTTTTACACATGTGACAGCTACAGGAAACACGTTCTTTACATTAACTATCCGGTTTGAATCCATTTTTAAGCCATGAATTGCTTTCTTGAAATAGTAATTGATAGAGATTCAATTTGATATCAGCATTCCATACAGTACAACGTTTAATCATTGAATTATCGTATGTTTTAAAAACGTTTGAGAAACGTTTTGGCAGGAAAGGTAGAAATCGGCCGTTCCCGTGATTCTTCGGCTCTTATCGGGAAGCCGCTAGGTGGCGTTGGTTAAAGTTAGTATAAATACGGCCGTCTCGCAAGGTTTTAATCAGTCCGCATTAGATTGTTGACTCGGTCACTAGTTCTTGAATTAAATAGACGAGTGGATAATACTGCTTAGCAGTGTATTGTTGGATCCTGGGTAGAAGGCTCTCATCTCTTCTACAAAGCTCGTGAAGCCTCGCTTCCTTGCACGTAAAGAGATACAGCCGTGCAGCTCAGGTTGTGACATACACTGCGACGTAGCTTATCAGATAAGTGAACTCTTGTGAAGCTATAGCTTAGTCTCTTGCGTAGAGACAGTGATAGGAGCTATAGCCGTGACTCAAAGTCTGTGCTGTTGCAGCTCTATCTCTTGCGTAGAGATAGTGTGAGGAGCTGTAGCCAAGACTCTACTTCAGTCTCTTGCGTAGAGACAGATAATTGTTTGGTTGGACCGAGTATTTGTGGCCTCAGCACTATAGACCTAGCTCCATCGCATTTCTACCTGTTTTGCCGTAGCGTAGTCTGCCTTACCACTCTACCAGAATATTCTTTCGCAACAGCAAGTTAGAAAGAACAAGAGCTGTCACTGTAAGATGACAATGCCCCCGACACCGCTTTGATTTAGAAGTTATGGCCAATGTTAAAGTTTTTGGACGGAATGACGGACGGACGGACAGATGGACGGACGGACGGACGGACGGACAGACGGACGGACAGACAAGTCAAATTTATGATGCCTCCCTATCGGGGGCATAAAAAGGAAAAACGCTACAGAGGTATGAAACTAAAAACCTTATCACATTGTAAGAATATGCGAAGCAGAATCATCAAGAGTGGTTTTAGGTTTTAAGTTTAATATAGTGCAGTTTTATTGACTTGAATCTGACCCCTTCTATTTAGATGAATAAAAATCTGATTATTCCTACTCGGCTTTGCACGTGCTTTCATAGGAATGAATATCAAACGATATTAAATGTATTATACATTTTGTTAATTGATAAAATATGTCGGTAATTGTTATTTGAGCATTTTTTCCACAGAAGTCAAAGTCGGGTCAAATTAACTAGGCTATACCACTATGAAATCAACAAATATTATCTTCATGTCTTATAATTTCATGAAGCAAATATGTAAAGATTTATCAATTTAAGAAAAAGATTTCTTGCAGAAATACTTTTTGCGGAAGCTAACAAAACAGCTGCGTTTCATTGGGGAATAAATCTAACTTTTCAGCCAATCAGATTGCACAAATTTTGATGGACACAACTAAAATTACATTATTTGAGGTTGAACAAAGAAGGGTACCCTGTTGGTTCCAGAGATTTACCATACAGTGAGAGATTGAAACTAGAACTGTTGCAAAGCCGACTTATACCCCCCATAAGCAGTATTTGCATAAAGTTTCATGATTGTCGGTTGCTTGGTTCAAGTAAGAGTCCGGAAATAAAAATTGAACAAAAATTAACTGTGACCTAGAATTTTGACCTGTGTGACTCAAAAACAATAGACATTCCTTGGTCATAACCAGCATTGACATTAAGTTTCATGATTTTAGGTCGCTTGGTTCTCAAGTTAGGTTCTGAAAACAAAAATTGAACAAAGGCTTCCTGTGACCTTAACCTTTGACCTATGTGACCCCAAAACAATAGGGCACTTCCTTGGGTCATAAGCTATATTTGTATGAAGTTTCATGATTCTAAGTCACATTGTTCTCGAGTAAAAGTCCAGAAACAAAGGTCTACGGATGGACGGACAGACAGACATGGTGAAACCAATATACCCCCCACTACTTCATAGGTGGGGGTATAAAAAAAGCTTGGTTTGGTTATTTTACAATAAAGACTTTATAGGGCTGACAGGATACAGATGTACAAGTCATTATATGGTCTGAACCAAATGAAATGGGTTAACTTATTCTTACTTGCTGAAAACACTTTAAGGGGACACCATCTTAAATTACAACCAAGAACACAAGACTTCCGTCTTACAGTCAACAACCAATCCGTCTGTGTAACGGTTAGTGAAAATACTTTTTCAGCCAAAAGTTTAAATGTCTTCACGTCATCACTAAACAATTGACAACGGAATGGCACTAGATACAATAAAACAATGTTACAACACTCCTTAGCTACTTACTAGTTCTAACCAAACTGATAAGTTTTCGTATTGAGATATTAATTAAGACATTCAAGAGAGGGACCATGATAGCTTTGACTAAGATTACAGCCCAACAATCCAGGCATCTAGATATGGACAAAATGTTTGTGTGTGTGGAGGGGTGTATTAGTAGTTTTGCAACAGTTCTAGTTTGATCAATTGTAATGTGCACCATTCTTTGTCTTTCTATAAAGTATGAATCTTTTTAAATTCTCCATTGAAAAAATAGAACAGACACAAAAAAGCTGAATGACTTGATGACAGGATGGCCAACAGTCTTGATAAGATGGTGTAACACAAATCTACAATTGTTTTTTCTAATCAAAACCATATTTTGTGGACACCCATGTGAAATATCTTGACCACACGATTCTTATATGACAGTGCTCATACTAAGATGATCTATATAATGGTCACATTGCAGGATCTTTCAGTGTTAATGAAATTTTGATGTAAAGTTTCATTTTAACCCATTTATTGTTAGGTCATCCTTTTCTGCAATATTATTGATCTGGTGGGTCATGGCTTTGATATGATGAAATTTGAGGAATCTACTTTTCAATATACATGTTATGTATTCCATCAAAAGTTTGTAGATATTCTAAATTGTTTTGTATACCTGTATCTAATAACAGTATCATAAAATTGGAAGAATTAAAGTGCTTTGCAAAAGTGAACACATTTCATTGCTGGATTACTTAAAACTTTTGATCTGCAGCTTATACAAGCTCAACAATAGGGAAGGAAATTTTGGTGTTTTATTTTTTATCTTATTGTTTTGTTTAGTTTGGTTTAAAATATTACATTGTTTGTATTTTAACATTTTTACATAATTTATAGTCTCTTGTAATTCTTATAAAGAATGGCCGTATACTTCTTGTAAATAATTACTCTTACTCTGTAGATATGTATTATTGTTTGTATATGGATGAGACTTAAATAAACTATTAAATCCTAAATCCTCATGTAACAAGCTTTTGGCAACCCATCCATATAAACATTCTGTTTCCTAAACTCAGCCCTGCCATACCAAAAATCATTTAATTACTACATGATAATTACCTGTTAGGTTTAACTGATTTAGACCTCTAATCACACTTTGTACAAACACTGCTTTATTCAAATGGACAGCCATTTCTCTGAAATAATAGAATAGTCATGGAGTTGGGTTTGTGTGATGATTTCCAACAGTTCCAGTTTGTGCTGAGTGAAATCTGATCTACCTATGCATCCATGGTCCATAGAAATGCAGTTAAGAACATTGTGAATTAACACTCATTCCGACCAAAATTGTTCACTCCGCACTCCATTCATTCATTCCAAGCACTCACTCAAATTGATCAAGAACACTCCAAAATTGTTAGAAAATACTTTGAAATCGTCTAAAGGCTATCAAAATTTAATTCAAATTGATCAAATTATTCTAGGAAAAGTATGTATATTTTATTAAAGGGGGGTAATAAATATCACTTGTTTTGTTCATCTTGAACAAAAATAGAGATATTGGATTACCTCCCTTTAATTTCACACAAAACTTACTCCACACACTCATTCAATTTAATTCATATATCATTCACAAATCAATCATCTTGTCAATTCAATGATGTTTTTAACTGTACCAAACTATTCAGTATTACCAATTTAAACCAAACTTTTACCAAATTAATCCTAATTTCATGGCTATAATAAGGTTTAATCATGTTTTTAATTAAGATATTTGAAACAACTAACAAGACTTAGTATGAAAATAATAATTTCATTTGCTCTGATAATAGACGGAATTTTCAGGTAATATTTTTAGGGGATATGTATTGGTACAATTGGAAAATAAAATTATGAAGATTTTTGGTCAAAAAGTGAGTTACAACTGTTTTGCACTAAGCCTGCGAGTTCTTAATTTTTCTTCATTTTTTTTACACAAAGTAAAACTTTACACAGTTAGGTTTTACAAATATCATCATAATATTATAAATTTGACATGCATAATTCCAATGAGAAGGCACAAAATGATAAGAAACAGGGATGATAAAGTCATCATCATAAACACTGATAAAATCAATTTACCGAAGTTGTAATTTAACGAATTTGGTAATAGTTTGGTTTGATTATTAGCTCCACTAGCCGAAGGCCACTGGGGCTATTGTCAATGTGCTGTGTCCATTGTGGGTCTGTCCATCCGTGCAAAAAATACTTTTAAAAAATCTTCCCCAGAAACTTATTGATGAATTTCAACCAAACTTCACAGGAATGATCCTTGGGTGACCCTCTTTCAAATTTGTCCAAGAAATTTTGATCCAATGAAAAATATGGATTTAATGGGTGTGGCTAATTTCCTAATACATGGATAACAATAAAATTTCACATGAATAATCTTTGGGTGACCAGTCTACAGGTCATTTCTGTATATGTTATATAGTGGAAACTTGGAAAATCATTTTCCTCGGAATCAAACTGATAGAAGATATCAACCAAATTTCACTGGAATGTTAGATAGATAGATTTATTTCGGTATAAAATATTACACCACAAAAAGCATTATTATACATGATGTTCTAAAATAGCATGATATAATGATGGTTATGCATCTATATTTTTATACAAAGGATAACACAAAAAGGGATTGAAAATTTCTTATTTCCATTGTGGTTCTTTGTTCCTTTGGTGACCCATTTTCAGGCTGCACAAAATTACTGTAATTGGATTACTAGAAAACCAATGCCATGAATGGCTTGAGTAGCTCAACAGGCTTGAAATTCTTGTAATAGCAAATCAAAGTTTTGACTATATTTTTCAATATTTTAGGCCCTACTGTTGTTGAAAATGATTTACAAAGTTTCCACTGTATAACATATATAGAGCAATGACCTCCATCCATAAAAGACATATTTTTCATCAAATCATGGTAATTTTTGGCTGCATGATAATGGGTCACCCAAGGATCATACACGATGTAACTGATGGATATCAATCAAACTTAATGGTATGATACCATTAAGTTTGATTGATATCCATCAGTTACATTCTGAGAAAATGAGTTTTGCAAAGTTTCTACAATGTAGCATATAAAGAAATGACCTCCATGCATAAAAGACATATTTCTCATCCAATCACAATAACTTTTGGTAGACTGATAAAGGGTCACTCAATGATCATTCCAGTGAAATTTGGTTGATATCCATCAGTTATATTCTGAGAAAATGATTCTCAAAGTTTCCATTATATAACAGATTGAGATAGAGAAATGACCTCCGCCCATAAAATACATATTTTCCATCAGATCACAATAATTTTTGGTAGACTGACAAAGGGTCACTCAAGGATCATTCTAGTATAATTTGGTTGATATCCATCTGTTACATTCTGAGAAAATAATTTTCAAAATTTTCTCTATATAAAATTAAGAGAAATGACCACCGCCCATAAAATGCATAAATTTTTCATTAGATCACAATAATTTTTGGCTGCATGATAATGGGTCACCCAAGGATCATTCCTGTGAAATTTGGTTGATATCCATCGGTTACGTTCGAAGAAAATGATTTTCAAAGATTCCACTATAGATAGAAAAATGACCTCTGCCCATAAAAAACATATTTTCATTTGATCATAATAATTTTTTTGTACACAGATAGAGGATCACCCAAGGATCTTTGATGTAAAATTAAATTGGTATCCATCAATGAGAATCTGAGAAAACACACTCTTAACCATATTTGGAAATTAGCCACAACCATTGTACTCCTTGACCCTATTACCGGTGGTCTTAATGCAAATTGTCTGTGTTTAAGAATTTCTTGATTTTTTTCTTTGAATATTTTATGTCATCACATAGGAAAATCATTTCGGAATCAAAATCAGTAATTATGTTTCTAGGAAAATCCACTTCAAAAAATTTCTTAGGTTGGAAATTACATGACCCTTAAGATTTGCCAGAACTACTTTTGTACCAATTACCGGTGGACTTACGAAAACCTCCAAAGTTTACAAATTGTGAACCCTTTCATTTTCCTTTTATACATTATAAACAGACACTGACCTATTTTGCTGCAATCTATCTTATTTTGTGTTGCAAATCGCTTAAGTTAAGCCGAACAAAAGAAAACAAGAGGACCATGATGGTCCTTAATCGCTCACCTTCGTTATTTTAGTCATAATTGATAATTATCAAATTTTCCAGTTAGTCTTTATTTATGATTTGTTAAAGTGTAAACAAGAAAATTGTCTTTTAGGCCCCTTTTTCCGTGATATGGCATTTTCGATAGGGTTAATTCTTGCGGCCTGGCAAATATTCTGACCAAGTTTCATGATGACTGGACCATATTTGTGGCCTCTAGAGTGTAAACAAGAAAATTGTCTTGAGGGCCCCTTTTCCTGTGATATGGCATGGATCCTTCCCATTTTCAATAGAATTCATCCTTGCACCGGGAGATCATTCTGACAAAGTTTCATGATGATTGGACCATATTTGTGACCTCTGGAGTGTAAACAAGAAAATTGTCTTTTAGGCCCCTTTTCCTGTGATATGGCACGGATCCTTCCCATTTTCTATAGGTTCAATCCTTGCAACCTGGAGAACATTCTGACAAAGTTTCATAATGATTGGACCATATTTGTGGCCTCTAGAGTGTAAACAAGAAAATTGTCTTTTAGGCCCCTTTTCCCTGATATGGCACGGATCCTTCCCATTTTTGATAGAGTTAATCCTTGCAACCTGGAGAACATTCTGACAAAGTTTTAATGGTGATTGGACCATATTTGTGGCCTCTGGAGTGTAAACAAGAAAATTGTCTTTTAGGCCCCTTTTCCTGTGATATGGCACGGATCCTTCCCATTTTCGATAGGCTTAATCCTTTTGACCTGGAGAAGATTCTGACAAAGTTACATGATGATTGAACCATATTTGTGGCCTCTAGAGTGTAAACAAGAGAATTGTCTTGAGGGCCCCTTTACCCATGATATGGCACCAATCCTTCCCATTTTTGGTAGGGTTAATCCTTTCGACCTGGAGAAGATTCTGAGAAAGTTTCATAATGATTGGTCCATATTTGTGGCCTCTAGAGTGTAAACACCTAAATTGTTGATGTCTGACGACGGACATCCAATGATCACAAAAGCTCTCCTTGAGCACGATGTGCTCAGGTGAGCTAAAAATACACCGCCATTTCTAAATTTTGTTTTCTTCTTTGAAATAGTGAAATTGAATGATGGATGTTATAAAATAATTAACGGGATATATATCAGGGGCCAACCTAGTTTAATTATTGTAGAAAAGGGTACAGTTAAAATTATGAAACATTGTCTGAAGTATTTCTTTATTTCAAATTTGAAATTTATTACTACACCGGTAATTGGTATGCCCCAGTAATAGGGTAACTGAGCATAAATCCATGTTTTTCATTGGATCAGTGTTTATTCTAGGATTTCAAAACTTTAGGGGATTTCAGCACAAAATTGAAGCAATTGAGAAATAACTGGTACTCTATACTCTTTGTTCAAAGTAAAACATCCCCACAAATCTAGAAAATATGGAATATGGCTGAATTGAACAGTCACCTGACCTCCATGCACAAGTGCATTTGCAGTGTTGTCAGCTGGTCAATTTTCACTACCCTAGGTACGAGCTGATTTTTTTTTTCAAACTAGCTATTTGCAAAACCAAACTTTTAGCGTAATTCAAGTCCCCTTCAATGAAATACCTTTACGTGAATTTGATAACAATATAGTTTCCAAGGTTAGTTACGATTTTTTCAGAGTACGAAAATATAAAAAAATTGTAAGAGGCTTTCTTCAAATAGAAAGACGTTGACATGAAAATCCTTTGTCAAAACAGTTAACAAAGTTTGATAATCTTGGACAAAATTAGAAAGAAACAACTTAATTTTAATCAGAATGTTTGTTTTTTCCTTACCAAACGGAAGTGAATAGTCTTTAAGCCCTGTCTCACCTTAGTTTAGACTGGTTAATATCGACAGATTGATGTAGACTCGCCAGTCAAATCTTGGCTAGACTGGAATTCTCACAGGTTTATTTGAACATGTTACTCGAATAATGAATCAGCTGTCGATACCTCTATATTATCATATATATATATTTAAAAAAAAAATCAGCGGAACATCTCCCTGTGCTGTCGATTGGACACTGGGCTTAACTATAGAGTGTGCGCTCATTGCCCCATCTAACGCCACGAGACTTAACATTTTGGACCACTGCTTTATTGACCATTACCTTGATTTACCAGAAAATGATTGGTGATTAACCCCAGGTGGCTCGTAACTCCAGGCATCTGATTACTTTACTGGAACGAGGTGAATTCGCAAGCTAGTTCCCAGAAATGCTTTAATTCTTATTTACACATTTTACACTTATATGAATATGTAACTTAAAAATAGCAGTGTTAGACATATTCTGTTTCCGTATTTCCTTATTAAAGACATTTATCTTATCATTTCAACATTTTGTTTAACGGTAAAAACTCAAAGAATGAATCTTCTTTCTATTGACCCATAACAAGATGATAGAATTTTAGATTGGATACAATTGAAGGATCATACTAGACCCACTAACAGACAAAATAAAAACAGCGCAAGATATGAAATACAATACTTTTTTTTCATGGATACCTTAAAAAATCATCTGTTTTCAGGTGAATAATCCCTGAACAACAAAAACAGTGTCCTTAGACCAGCTGTTTTAACTATTCCTTGTACCCTGATAACAATATACATGTATTAACAATAATTAGATTTGAAGTTTACCAATTTTCTTCCACTGTTAGGATAACTCTTAATGGACTAATGAAGGGTGCTACTGCAGTTTGAGCAAATCTGTAGTTTTCTCATTTAGTCTTGAAAAGAGAAGCGAGTTCTAGAGTTAGAGACCTGTATACCTGGTCAGTCTGTGATAAACACAAGAACAGTTTACTGCATTACTCAACAGTAACAGGCTGCATGGTACATGTAATGGTTCCATGGTAGTAATTATCAGATAGTCATTGAACCATGATAAAACTGTCCAGTAAATTTGGAGAAATTTTGGCCAAGTTGGCGTCAGATTGTAGACTGCACTGTCAGAGTTTACCAAAATTGTTTAAACAGACAGCCGGGGGCATTTTATGCTTAATTTCAAATTTGGTGCCCACACTTTGCAAACCATAGAGTATCAAAAGTTGTTCATTGTTATTTTTCGCGTTATGTAAAATTCAAAGAAAATGAGAGTAAATGTTCTATGCAATTGCGAATTTATACCGGATTTGGTGTAGATATAACGTGGAAGTTGGTGTTTCTTTAATTTCGTGAGTGTGTATTTCCGTTTATTTATCGTCGCTACCGTAGCACATGCCCATATGAGCGACGCCCCCAGAAGACGGTTAGTTGTAATGGGGGATACATGACGAAACTACTGCTGAGATCAACCATGGTTCTTTAGCGTGCTCGGTGTAAAGCACCGTCTCACGGGACCTCGGTTTAACGTCTCATCCGAAATACAATTAGTTTGTTAGTGTGCCAGCCCGGGTTTGAACCCACGCCGTCGAGTCAATGGTTTTGAAGTCCGGTGCTCTACCAACTGAGCTAATCGGGCTGTAAAATTTAATTTTGTTGTTGTTACTTTGCACTTTTTTTCAGTGTAGCCTACTTATGAAGTTGTGTGTTGATATCCCTTGAATTTTTAACTCAACCGAGGCTATTGCACTGCAATGTATATCGTGCGTCAGTTCATGTTGCATCCGTCTGGCGGTCCTATTAATTTCATTTCCAATATTCCTCTCCAAGAACAGTTGGCCAGTTACAACCAAACTTACGGTGGGAGTGAACTTTCGGTGACCTTTCACTTAACTTGAAACTCGTGAATTTTTTATTGGTCATATATGGATGTCTTAAGTGTGAAGCTTATTTTCACCGTCAAATCCATAAAATATCTTTTCTAAAGCACATCACTAATTTCAACGAAACTCGACATGAAAATTCATCTACATGTAGTTAAATTTAGACTGGCCCTTAAATATGGATGTGGCGCCGAGTGCAGGGCAGGGCTTTATTTTACCAAAACATTATTTTTGCTCGAGTATTGCTTTCAAACGTGCTTGTTAAATTTTGATCGGCCAAATGAATACGGGTGTGGTAGCGTTGGGCCTTTTTTTTATTAAGAAAACCTTTAAATCGTTTGAACTTCTTCTCCTTGAAAACCCCGTCGGTCAATTGCAACCAAACTTTGCATAAATGTTCATTCATTGCTCCTCCCCAAACAACAGTAAGACAAAGACAATTCTATTAGCTCATAAGTATTTATAGGAGGGGCAAGATAGAGCCAATGTTCTCTTTGAAATCTTGAACATAGTCTTCTCCGAAACCACTTAGCAAATTTGAACCAACCTTTGCAGTGTGTGTGGCACTTTTCAAAGCTATTGGAATTTGATTAGCCCATAAATATAGGTGTGGCAAATTCCATTTACTTTCAATTTGAAATCTTTAATTTTGTCTCCTTCCAAAACACTGAGCATTTTTAATCAAAACTTTGTAGAACTAAGGTTTAGTCACTCTTTTCAAAACTTAAAAGTCTGATTGGCCCGTAAATATGGGTACGGCAGGGTAGGACTTCTTTTCGAAAAGAAAATATTGCTGTGCCTACCCCATGCCCTTTTGACGGGAAAAGTTGTGCCGATTTACCTACAACATTTGACACATAATTTTATTTTTGATTTATAGCTAGAGGGTAAACAATGTCATAAAAAGATAGCCCACACACAAAACTTTGCTTGGAATATACTTGATTAGCGACTGGTTACAGGGGGAGTTTAATAAGTGTTTACAAATGAAAATTGGCACATTCATCCCCGTTCTCCCCTAAATTTTCAGACACAATAGATATGCAAAAAAAAAAGATAAAGCAATGGCCTTGCGTCGCACACTGACCCGAGAAAAGCTCTATTGTTTCGGTTTATGCAACCCCAGGAAAGCGATTTACACATTCAACCATTTAAGCTTTTTGTAAGCACCAGACCTGGAGTCGATTACATGCCAATGTAATCGATTACAATTACAATTTCTTGCAGATTCTATGATTTCTGATTACATTATGATTACACAGTTTTTCATTGTAATCAATTACAATTACAATTACTTTTATGATGTAATCATGATTACATCTGATTACACCTGATTACATTTTTATTTCAACCTTACTCATAAACATTTTTGTCTTTTTGGAAGTTTATTCATTCAAATTAGGTTTGTTAACAATTAACAAAATGTGGAAGGATAAACAATAGATAATTTATGCTAATTCTTCCCTTAGGTCTGTTAATATTTACCTTGGTACTTTTTATGAATTTAGATATACCCGAAGATTTAATATCCTCTTATATTTGCCTCCACTGCTATGGGAAGCATTCAGCACCTATAGCTTAGGTTGACATTTATAAATGCTCTTATTGGTAATTTTGAATATTTGATGCACCAATAAAAAAAATAAAATTTAGATTATTTTCTGGCCAGAATTTTCTCAATTTTCTATTATTTTTAACATTATTATTTAACATTTTCTAGTTTTCATTTTCAAGTTCAGAAAATAAGAGTTTTTGCTAAAGAAATAATTCAGTATGTTTAACATTGTGAAAAAAAATAAACTAAAGGCCTTAGATAGAGTTAAAAATTCTTCTTTTTTTCAAAAGTGTTTTGCAGTACTATATTGAATTTTGCCTGATGGACTTTAAAATTTACCCTAATGAACCAACATCAAGACTCCTGCATGGTATTGTAATGGTACAATTATAGCATAGATGCATTTCCGTAGAACTTTTGTCATGTTATTTGGATTTGAGAAAATTTTCAGACAATTGAAAATTTTTATAAGAAGAGAAGATTAATTTGTTTTGCCAATGTATAAATGGATATCAAAATATAACTTTCATGGGCTGTCAAATACTAGTTAAGGGTTATTAACAGGTAATTGTTCAATAAGTGCCAGAGGCTATGGATAATCTTAGATGAGACTGACACTTCTTTTAATTCCTTAACACCTTAAACATTATCATTATAACACTTCATGTTCATTAGACATTTTGACTAGTTTGAATTTTCAATATTTAAAGCAAGAAACCAGAATGTTCTAAACTAGGAGAAAAAAAAACCATCGTTTGGGTATAAGACAATAATAGAAATTTCCTATAAAGCCAAATGAAAAATTAACTACTTGATTATTTTTCCCAATACATTATCTGTTTTGGGAAAAATCTTTTCTCAATTCAAGTTCTATCTCGTCACTCCAATTACTTTGAAGGTATTTTCATTTGACATTTTTGTATTCAACACTAAAACCTAGGACCATTATTTAAATATAAATAAAAAATTGCCAAAATTAATATGACTATCATTGAAAATATTTTTTTCAAAGCTTGTACTTGCAACCACAACAAATGTAATCATAATGTAATCGAGATGTAATCACTATTACAGGCCTTTTTGCAATGTAATTGATTAAATTACGATTACATGTAATTAGAAATGCTCCGATTACCGATTACAATATGATTACCTGAAAATTGTAATCGATTACATGTAATTATTATTACCGATTACGTTTACCCCAGGTCTGGTAAGCACTTCCTATCAAACGTGGCTGAAATATGATCTGTCAATCCAGCTTTTTGCTATTTAGAGAGGGAATCAGCCATCTTTTGGAGTCCTCATTCCTTCAAACATTTTTTTTATAGCAATTTCTTAGTATTTCAGGAGATAACATTTGAAATAACCCTTCTATATACCGTTTTAGAAGATCTGAGGGGCCCACAATAGAGGGTTAGAAGAAGAATTCGGATTGTTTTATAAGACCAAAATTAGTCCTATCCCCTCCTTCGATGCACTGCCCCTGAATGTCTAGCAGTGATAGTTTAAGCTATTTTCATACTATGCATAACATTAGGAATGTTGGATTTCTGGTTTAGAAATAGAAGAAATTCATTGCCCTCATATCTAAATTGACCCCGAAAACCATTGACATGAATGAAGTCATGCTTCTTGCCAAATACAACTAGACTGTTCGGGACCTGGTTAAGACGAAGATGAATTTAAATAAATTTAATGATATCTATATAGACTGATATATCTGCGTCCTGCCATCTCCCCATGGTACTCTGATGGTCCAATCAAGCATGCTTTTAGCTAGTCTAATTAAGGTCTATCAGCTGAGCATCCAAGCAAAATTTCAAGGCTGTTAAACTGCTGGTTCAGAATATCGAGGAACAGGTAAACGTGAAATCGGAGACAAGTCCTGCGTTTAGGATAAACAAGAGGGTATTTGGCCCTGGTCCGCTCACCTGAGTCAATGCACCTAAGGGTAACTTGCATTACTTTTGATTCAGATGATAAAGTAATTGAACTGTAACAAATTTAAGTGTATAGGAAAATAATCTTATGGTCAGACCAGTAAGATTCCACAGTCTCAGTTTTACTATTTCTGTTTGAAAATACAAGATCCAAAATGGAATTGTTGTCAGTCGTTGGTTTTTGCATGATCATTTTACAAGAGAATATCTAGGATAACCTTAGTACAACATTTTCATGCTTATCTTTGATATCAAGATTGAAATCTCCCATGATAAATAAAGGTTTTGTTATGTCTAAATGAGAAACAAGTTCTTCTTTTAACACTTCTAAAAAAAACTTGAAGAAGGCATATGTAGTGCTTTATACAGAACAACAAGCTGCATTTGGTAGAAAGTTAAACCTAGGCATAATATTGTAAACTCCAGTTGCTTAGAGGTGAAAGACAAATGTGTTTTGACAGGAATATTTTCCTTTACATACATAGCCAAACCATGTGGAGGTCTCGCCCCAGTATATCCTGTGTTTTGGTCATTTCAAATAAGAGTGAACCCTTCTAAAGCATAGTCAATATCATTGTTAGAATCAAGTAAGCTGGTTTCAGCAAGTGCAATTACATGTGCAGTGTTCAGACCTTTGTTATGTTTAATGTCCTCAATGTGCAGATGTAAAGATCTACAATTATTGAAAGTGATCTTTAATGGTGAATCAACAGATTCTATAGAAACATAAGATAATTCTAGTTGGAATTCTGGTTCAGTAGAATTTTTAACAATTGTTAAATTTACCACAAAGCACTACTCCCTCCCCTTGGGTCTCTGCCCCTGGTCACAAAACAATCATGACTATATCTATTTTGATTAAGGTATATGAGCTGAAGACTCATGCCAAATTTAGAGCCTGTAAGGTTCCTACTTCATCATCATCAGAAGGTTTAAATTTTCAAAATTGACCAAAATACCTCTCCCCCAGTGCTCTTCACATGGTAGCCAAACATTCATGGTTATAGCTATGTAAAATAGGGTCTTTGAGCTGATCATCTGTGCCAAATATAAAGGTTGTAGGGATTCTGGTTCAGAAGAAGTAGGTTATGGATTTAATTTTTTTAACAAAATACTACCCCTTCCCCCCTGTGGCTCCGCACCTGGTGGCCCAACAGCTATGATTTAAGCTATTCTAATTATGGTCCATATGCTGATCACCCTTGCCATTTTTCAAGTCTGTGGGCACATTATTCAGGTTTATCGGAAGAAGAATGTTCAAGATTTAAGAATTGCTCTGAAAAGCTACCCTCCTGCCCCCTGGTGCTCCGCACCTGGTGGCCGAACATTCATGATTTTAGCTATTTCAGATAGGGTCTATGAGCTGATCATTCATGTCAATTATAAAGGCTGTAGGGATTCTGGTTCACGAGAAGAAGACAGTTAAAGATTTCAAAATTTTTCAACAAAGCACTGCACCTCCCCCAGATGCTCTGCACCTGTTGGCCCAACATTCATGATTTTAAGTATTTTAATTAAGGTTTATAAGCTGATCATCCATGTCAATTTTCAAGTCTGTAGGGCTCCTGGTTCCAAAGAAGAAAAAGGTTAAAGATTACAAAATTTACCCAAAGTACTAACCCCCCCCCCCCCCCCTGGACGGGCGACGGACGACGACCGACGGACGGACAAGAGGTGATCACAATAATAATAATAAAATCTTTATTTAACGAAGGTAACTTATAAAGACATCATCATACACATAAATCAAACAGCATAATGATTAGCTTATTTACAATAAGGCCTTCGAATAACAAGATAACATGTAATGAATCACACACATACTCGTCAAACACGCGCGCACGAATAACTCACACTCTTTTTAAATAGCATTGCAAAGCACACACACACATACACTCACACTCAATATATAGATCCGGACATACACATTTAACTTACGAAAAATCATTCATAGATATCAGATATTCTTTTAATCTTATCTTAAAGCATTTGATGTTAGATGTTTGTCTTAAGTATAATGGGAGTGAATTCCAATACTTCATACCTCTAAACGAGAAAGTTTTTTTCTTGTTTTTCGTTTTTGGTATACAGTCCAAAGAAATATTATTGTTCGTTTCGGATCTTAGAAGATAAAAATTATTGCTACTTAAGATTTAAGAGATTTGACATATAAGAAGGAGTTAACCCATTTATTATCTTAAATATCATCAAAACGGTGAAATATACGCATCGAGTTTTAAATGTTAACCATTTTAATTCAATAAAATTGTCTTTAGTGTTCGACATCCTAGGTTTACTTAGAATGATCCGTGCTGCCCTTTTTTGAATTTTGGTTATCCTATTTATGGATGCAGACGAGCACTGATTCCATGTTATACAGCAGTAGTCAAAACATGGAGATATATATGAATTGTAAAAGATTTGTCTCATTTCAGGGGGTTAAGAAATAATTAATTCTTTTCAGTAAATGCAATTTAGACGATAACTTTAGGCCTACACAAGTTTTATCAATATGACTTTTCCAGGAAAGGGTGTTATTAATATAAATTCCTAAAAGTTTCTGAGAAGATACATTATCTATTTGATCATCTAAAACTTTTAAATTTAGTTTTTGAGATTGTTTAAGTTTGAATTTTGTTCCAATTAGCATACACGTAGTTTTTTTAGGATTTAAAACCATGTTGTTGAGGTGACACCAGCGCTCAACCTTAAGAAGGTCTTCCTTTAGGGTCTCGTTAATTTCTATTGTATTTGAACCGAACTTGTGGAGCGTTGCGTCATCAACATACATGTCAATATCTGAGGATATATTTAATGGTATGTCATTTACATAAAGCAAAAATAAAATGGGTCCAAGAATAGATCCTTGAGGTACCCCAGATGTTACAGGTCTCATTTCGGAAGATTTTGTTCCATTTTTTACAACTTGAAATCTATAAACCAAATATAAATGAAAGAAATTACATGTGTCGTTTGAGAAATGATACAGTTTTAACTTATAAAGCAGTATATCATGATCGACAAGATCAAATGCTTTTTTGAAATCGAGAAAAACAGACCCAATAACATTTCCATTGTCAATATGAGTTAACCAAGAATCTATTAAATGAGTGAGTGCTGTTTGGCATGAGTGGTTTTCCCTGAAGCCAGATTGACGAGCATATAAGATATAAAAAATTTTAAAGAAATCTTTTAGCTGATTTGCAATGTGTCTTTCAAAAATTTTCGATAATGTAGGTAAAATAGAAATTGGTCTATAATTGTTTGGGTCACTCTTTTCGCCACCTTTGAAAATAGGAGTGATATTCGCTTTTTTGAATTCTGTCGGGAAAATGCCTTTCGATATGCAGTTATTGAAACTACTTGAGATTGGTACAGAAATAACGTCTTTGCTTAATATCAATATATTAGCCCCAATATTATCGATTCCCGACGATTTTTTAGAGTCCAACTTTTCAATCATGTTTTTAACCTCTAGTGGTGTAATGAATTTGATATCAAAATAATTATTCTCTAATTTTACGTCGAGGTGATTTTTTAAATTTTCGAACATTACTGTATCTAAAGGAACCTTCTTTACTATTAAGAAAATATCTGAAAAATGAGTATTGAGTTCATTTATTACATGTTCAGTGCCTTCTATTTCTCTATCGCTGATACATAATCTGGAAGGTATTTGGGACTCGGTAACCTCATTAGAAGAAATATGTCTCAGATTTTGCCATAAAATTTTTGGGTCATATTGATTTTGAACTGCTTTATTAAAAAACTCCTTTTTACTCTTTCTTATTTTTTCCGTTACCTTGTTTCTATGAATTTTATACATTTTCCAATTCCTCGACCGTTTAAATTTATCCCGTTCTGATATTGCTTTTTTGATTTCATTATTATACCAATCCGGTTGTTTCAGTCTCTTAACTCGTTTTTCTTTCATAGGAATATGCTTATCTAGAATGTCATTCAAACAAGAGTAGAAATATTTCAATGCTTCGCCTGGGCTTAATAAAGTTTCGATTACGTCAAAATGTATAAAAGATAAATCATTAATAAAATTTTCCATTATCAGCTTGGAAAATGATCGATATCTCATTGTTTTGAGCGTGTTTAGTTTTTCTGTTGAAACACTGCATTTGTACGTTAGTGCAATGGGGTTATGGTCGCTTATTCCTATGTCAGGAACACTAGTTTCAAGTATAAATTGCGGGCACGTACCATAAATATGATCGATTATATTCGCGGAATTTTTTCGCGATTCTTGTAGGCGTTTCAATGTGTTGGTGAAGACCAAAGTCTCGGACTAACCTAGCCCATTTAGAATTGCCATAAGTTAAGGGTGGTGAATAAGTAATAGTTATAGTTCATTTCTGACAATTTACGCGATATAACCTAAGCGGAGCGTTAGCGGAGCGCAAGGTTATACGCGTAAATTGTCAGAATATGAACTATAACTGTTTTACCGATCGACTTATTTTTTCATCAAATAACGCTAGTTCAATTCAGTTTCACGTCAATCAATGATGTCATTCATTTTTGTTGCGTCATACATTCTTCAATCAAATCGAGGTAAACAAAAAGTGGGAGGAGCAAATTTAATCACCATCGGGTTTCTGTAATTATTTCGTCATTTGGCGAGACAATATCAGTTGAGTACGTTCGGTGAACAAAACCTCGTGATTGCTGCTAGTGGATTTTGTATTGCTTTTGGTTCATTTTTTGGGGGGTGGGGGGGGGCATTATGAGATTTTGTATTTTTAGAAAAATAGTTATCTACCACGGCATATTCAGCTGAGCAGTGTTAGCTCGTCGGACAACCATTCAAATTGTCCCCGGGTTCGACCCCCGATGGTGGCACTCATCCTTTCTGACTATTTGTCTCCGACCTATGGGTTGATAATCGTAGACCTATGTGGGATAGCAGCTGGAAACTAGAAAAGGAATGGTAGAACTTGTGTAACAAATACCAGAAATTCATTTTTAGGTGCTGCAGCCGCCGCAACATAACTGAAGGACTCTTGAAAGCGGTGTTAAACCCAAAAGAAACAAACAAAACCACGGCATATTCATTATCAATAATATTAAGTTTGCAACAAAACGTTAGTAGAAAATATTCAAAGTGCAATGACAAGCTCTAACTACCAAGTTTTGGTTCCCAAACGATACGTCACAGTTAAACGGATCACACTGTTTTTCGATATTAGTCAGCTATCATAGGCATAGTGCTTCGAATCACTTTCTTTTTGCAAATATTTGTATCCCTAGAATCCTTTAAGTAGGCATTTTGTATTTTTTGTACAATTATTTTGCATACAAGTACTTTTCATAGGAACATTTAAAATCATTTTGTAAAGATTTGGATATTTTCAGAACTACTAATTTAAAATGTCGTTCAAAAGATCCAAAGTATTCATTTTAAAAAGGAATTTAAATTTTATATCGTTTCAACACTGTCGTCTTTTCTTTTTTATGTCAATGTGAAAATATGGAAAGGTTCGGTATGAGCAAACTCGTCGATGTCATTCTTACTGCTGTATACCATGTATATTAATATTCTATTATCAGAATCATTGATTTATCCGTTAAAATCTCGTTCGATAAACATGCAGACAAATTATTCAAGAATTTTCTCCTCCCTTTAATGAGTAATTGAGTATAAGCATAACTTTAAAAGAACATTCACAAACCCCCCCCTTTTTTTTGTAAATACTAGATTACAAGTAAGGGTCTTTCGGGACAAGATTATGACGTCATTGTCTGGTTTTGAATGTATTCTCCGCCCATTATAACCTAAAGTCACGTAGCTCACTTATTCGAGTAGATCATCAGGTTACGGGATATATTTTTTGAATTTCAAACGAAATAGCGGCCTTTCATTGGCGTAAAAAATAGGGCGATCGGTAATTTATATTAAAGTCACCTAACAATACAAAATCAGTTTTGCACTTTTCCGCAAAATTCAACCACTCTTCAAAAACATCAATCCAGCCTTGGTTATTATTTGGTGCTCTGTAACAGAAATTTAATAATAAGGCTTTGTTATTTCGAAAAGTTACCTCAATCCAGATGCTTTCGATACCACCTAATTCTAGATCATTTCGTCTGCGATAATTTACATAATCTGCAATATATATTAATAATCCTCCACCAATTTTACCTTCCCTATCTTTTCTTTCGATTGCAAAGCTGTCGATTTTAAGATATTTGTTATCAATCTTTTCGGTCAGAAATGTTTCTGACACACAAAAAATATCAAGTAAATTTGATTCTTTTAACATAACCCTAACTTCATCCATTTAGGAAGTATGTGCTGTATATTTAAATAAGCTACGTGTAAACCTTTTTGTTTGTATTGAAAAGTTTGATTAAATTTTTCATTATTTTTCTGGCAATTCCAATTATTTTCTGTATTATTTTTTGAAATGAGTTAAAAAACGACACAAACAGTTTTCCACGTATACGCCGCGTTGTACGCGTGTAAAGCTTGGTACTATTGGAAAGCTGTTTGAACCGTTTGGTGATCCTGTACGCAGGGCAGACAAGAAAAGGACCATTTAGGCACAAGCCCAGAATCAGTCTCGAGGAACAGGTACGGGAGAAGAATTCTGTTGATTTTCATAAAACTTCAACCTTGGTTGTCATGGCAACCAGAGTTTGTTTTTACGCATTTTTAACTCTTAGCTACTTGAAACAGGACCGTCTAAGGATAATCCCTGTAAAATTTGATGATGATCAGCCCAGGAGTTTAGGGAGGGGGATGCCATTTTAAGACATTGACGGACGACAGTGATCACAATAGATGACATGATAAAAAATTTATTATCACGCAAAAAATACATCTTAACCAAGAAAATCTTTTTTGTGTGTTCAATATTGTTTAAATATTTGGCTTCTATGTGAAAGGTTGGCGTGTTCTTGCTAAAACAGAATAATCTAATTTTGGTTGCTTCCATCAATTTTCGTGCATTTTAATCGGCTAAAAAAATAATTTCATTCGCCAATAAAACTATTTTTACTACGCTGCTTTTTTTTATAAGCTTCCGAACAAAGTAGTCCCAAAAGAAATATTTCCAATTGAAGAAATATTTACATTTTTTGTTTTTTGATAATTAAGATATGAAGAGATTATTTGTTGATATCATGGAGGTATGAAACTAAAAATCCAATCAATCTAATCATGTATGAATCCGCTTACAATTATTATCACACTTTGTACATTTACATTTTCTTTAGTTTCTCCATATTTACGAATCCTGACATACGGAAAATGATAGATATTATAAGTTTAGAACAATAAAGATGTGACTTGACTGATGTCTGAAACCAAACAGACAAAACAAGAAAAATGAAGAATTTAACCAAAAGCGGATGCTCAGTTTAAGGTAGTCTGACGCCATTTTGCACTTGTTCCAATCTTTATCAAATAAATATATTTCGAAGAGTGTACCTTTCCGATAATGTGACCAAAAAATCAGCATAGCTTTCCATGAATTTTTTCTGAGAAAATAGATTTTTTGAAAATACCACTTTTTCTTGCAAAATGCCAAGAAAAGGAAGATAAGAAGCTGAATGCTACCGTTCAATGTTAGTGAGTTGATGCACTTGATTTATTGAATACAAGAAATTGTAAAATATTTGATAAGAAACACTTACAAGTCGAAAATGCAGGAATAAACGTTCTCGAAAAAATACTCGTTTATTCACCGAAATCTAATTTTCTTTTTAAAATCAACACAAAACATACTCCTACATTAAATAAAGTTGAAATAATAAGATAACAAATTAGTTTAACATTAATAGAGTTTAATATTATTTGCTGTAATTGAAAACATGTAGCTTATTGACATTTGTCAAACTGCTATTTAAGTTTTAAATACTGACGATCCAGGCACGTAGGAGGCCATTTAGGGGGATGCGTGGGTTAGACTTGTTCCTTTGGGACTCTTCTTTCCTTACAAGACAAAATAAAATTTCGTTTTCTACACGTGTAATAATTACTGAGAAGAAAAGATGCTTCTTCTTCTTTACTTTTACAAAGGAAACTACATATGTAAGAAAAAAATATTTATAATCAGACCAATCATCATGTATATCAGTCATAAGGTGATGTATTTCAGGCAACAATGTTTAAGCATCCATGTCATACTTAATATCTAAGTCCTATTTGTTGAATCTTCTAGCAAAAAATGAAAAAGTTGAAAGATAATGCAATGGCAGAGAAAAAAAGTCAGGTTATAACATTAAAAGAAAAGGAATCATTGCTTGCAACAAGAGTTTTCCCACTTTCCAACAAAATATCCCAATTTTTCAAAACGTTGGCTATGAAAGAAATAATCGTTTGCCATTTAAGGTTCTGTGTCATTTTTACCTACCAATTCTAATTCCAGTGTCCTAGTCGGAAAAAAGTAATTGTAAAATTAAAAAGCAAAATTACCCCACTCCCCCCCCTCTAATCAATATTGCACAATTTATAAAAGGGTTTACAATTTTATAACCGAATAAATTTAACATCAGCCGAAAAAAATCATTTCATTGCAATATATTTTCAAAACAACATAACAATAAACATCTAAAACGCAAATATCTTTGTTACAAAAAAATAACGATAGGGATAATTTTTTAATAAAGGGGGGTAATATTTTTGCTAAAACAAGTTAAGGTTTCCAAATGTGTCTGATAGCCTTAAGACTAGGGGAAATTAATGGGATTTTTCTATTAAGTAAAGGATATTTACGCGTGGTTGTTTTTTCATATGTCTTATGACTCTTTTTCTTATGGACATATATTGATAACAACAATATTATCTTATTTATCAGCATCGAAGAGCTCATTCTTTGAAAATTCGATCTAAATATGAATGCATTTGAATCACGAGAATTCCTCTCACCATGCTATTTTGCCATATTGCTTATTATATATATACTAGTCAAAACTTCTAACCGGCCACTTTAAAAACAAAGATATTTTTTTGTGGTGTTTGGATTGTCGTGAAATTTGCTATGTGAATTTTTAAGCAATTTTCCAGATGATTTTGGTAAAAAGTTAACGTTATTTCATTGAATTTAAAGCGCAACATGAGAAAAGCTCAAAAAGCTCTAAATTCACAGAGCTCAAAATATTGTCAATGTAGCGATTTTTGTCTCATGGGTCATTAGCTGCAACATGCACTAGGAAAAAATTGAAAATGTTCGACAATTGTGCGCGGCATATAGCCCTAGAAGAAAGTGATAGAGCTTATGTATGCAGAAAACGGTTCCTAGAACAACACCTAAAACACGTTTTTCTTCAAAAATGCATAAAACAGAGCCTGATAATTCCCGTTGAGCTACAAAATGTAGGATATGTGAAAAAAATCAGTTTGATACATCGTTTCTTTCACACCAGACCATATTTGAGCATATTCGCTAGATAAAATGGGTTTCCGGTTTAATTTTAACACCATTTTACCATGCCTCCTATTCTTTCTGTTTCTCCTGTAGTCAAAGGTCACACAAAATTGACAATGTTTTCTGATTTTTTTCTTAGTCTGGGTTGCAGCTAACGATTTGCGGACTTTGATTTGTTGAAAGTGTAATATCCCGAGCTCTATTAAGAATTAGAGCTTTTTGAGCTTTTCCTTTATTACACATCCTAATTTGATAACTATTGTTAAATCATAATGGAAATCCACGTACATTATGCTTAAAAATTCACACATCAAATTTCAATAAAATGTAATAACTTTTAAAAAAGTTATCGTCATTTTTAAAGTGGCCGGTTAGGGCTTTTGGCCAGTATATTTATTTCTTTAACAAAATAGGTGATATAGAAATAACAACCTGTATATTTATGTCTCTGAAAACGTCTAATCAAGAAACAAAGCTTGTCGAGTTAAATCCGGAAGTTCTTGAATTACCCGGACACAATCCGTTCCATATAACTGGTCGAACCTATTATATATACTGAACGGAAAAAGTTTAGTCGCACTTTTAATAACGTCTCAAAGAAGTCAAACATTTTAGCTAAACGAAAGTTTCAATTTGAAATTTTCTTGTCATTTAACTTGCTTTCTTTTGATCGCAGGTTTTTTTATTTTTTCTTGCATAAATAAGTCTGTAATGACGTTTACGTGAATTTAACGTACTTAGTCGTTGTACGGGTATAGCAAAATGGCTTAATTTTCTTTTTTGTCTCGTTTGATAACTCTTATTCCGAAATAATATTAAACACTTAAATCCAACGTATCCTTCGCAGAAGAGCAAACTTTTGAGATAACGTTAAACTAGGTGGACAGCGCAATGACATATCTTTACTGTGTACATATCTGGTAGATGTTGAAAATGATTTTAGTTTCTGTCACAAGTGTTTTTATTGCCATGTGGTTTGTTGCAATTAGACATTGACATGGCATGGACCACTTTCCTTTAACTGATCTCGTTTAACGACAATAAAATTACACCCGAACGTCATGACGTTACGCTGATCAATGAAATATTTTTGTTACCCATATTGATTGCAATCAGTAAAACAACTCTGTACATGATTCATGTTTTACTTTTGATCAATAGAAACCAACTGAATACAAACTACCAGTGAACATGTTAAATCAACACACCCGTGGATGTCAGCAGAACGTAAGTGATAGCTGAAACGTAAATGGACAATAACTCATTTTTTGGGGATAAGAAGAAGCATGGACTGTCGTTTTATTCCTGAAAAACAATATTTCACGAAATTGTCACTCTTTAAGCAAAAGTTGTATTTTGGTGGGTAGGGTGTAAAGACGATGCTGTAGAGCAATCAGAAATGTCCCATACTCTCACCAACTTTCTCTTTTATTTCGACGAGATATCCTTAAATGATATTGATGACAAGAATCATTTGGAATGTGTTCAAAACCGAAAGACGTCCGATGATTAAACTATGTGACTTTTCCATTCTACCGCTCTGTAGAGAATCATAGCGTTACGACTGACCAGTTTCGTCTAACTACTCAAAATCATTTCATTCTGGGAGGAAATTGAATTAAATTTTAATCAGTAATCTTTCTTATTGAAAGATGAATCACAACTTGAAATATATCCAATCGAAGACGGAACGACTAAACTTTTTGCGCTCAGCTATATATATCTCAAAAGTTTCGTAAGTAAAGGGGTACCCTAAGTAAAGTATAATAAGCCTTTCCCAAATGTGTTCTCGTTTGCAAATTCTGTCTATGTTTTGGACCCGGGACCTCTAGAATGACAGTCCGACGCGAGACCAACTGAGCTATGCCGACGGCAAGCTTTGGATGTAAAGAGTCTTGTTATATGCACTGCGACCATGATTATGAACCAGCTTGGCGCCTTGGTGTAACCAGAAAGTTGTCATAGAATTAGCAGGAAATGGCTTGAAAATGTTCCAGTTCGGAAAAACATCATAATATTATTAAATATTTCCAACCAGATCAGTTTTATTGAATGATTGAGTGAAGGTTTACGCCGCTTTCAACAATTTTTCAGTTATATCGCGGCGGTTGGAGCACCTAACAATGGATTCCTGGTATTTCTCTCACCAGTACTACCATTACATCCTTTTCCTAGTCTCCAACTGCTATCTCTCATAGGGCTTCGATTATCAACTCATTGGTGTTTAAATACCACACATACATACACATGTATCCATGCAAAAATACACATTTGTACTTTTACAGACATAAATATCTGTCTCTTCTTTCTCTCTTTCTCTCCCTCATTATCCCTGCCTCATGCGCTCT
Organism: Fragum whitleyi; assembly: GCA_948146395.1. Taxonomy (NCBI): domain Eukaryota; kingdom Metazoa; phylum Mollusca; class Bivalvia; order Cardiida; family Cardiidae; genus Fragum; species Fragum whitleyi. The sequence continues at coordinate 34,025,520 of OX411554.1, read as the reverse complement.
CTCTCTCTCTCTCTCTTTCGCTCTCTCTAGCTTGTTCGCTCACTCACTCACTATCTCGCACAATTCCCCCCTCAATCACTATCTTCCTGAATGTTTGTACACCTTCAAGAAATGGTTCAATGTTCTTATATCATGTTAATGTTGTTTATCCGTATCACTCTATGGTGGAAATAAAGTAATAATAAAAGGTTCATTCATTGAGAGATTGACTTTTAGAAAATCATACTTTTTTACTTATAGAAAGATATGAATGCAATGTTTTTCCCAAATCACTGGTAGAATACCATGTCATTTTGTGTATGATTGACATGACAAAAAGATGACATGATCCGTAACTTTATTCCCACTGATACGACTTTCAGTAAAGCAGAATCAAAGCTTAATTTAACAAAACATTTTATTTCATAATTCACCGGTTACCTGGTGAAAACTATCAAGTGATTATCCACAAAGATATGTTGAAATTTCACCGGAAAGCATTAAAACATTTAAGATCATAGACTTGCATAACAGATTGATTCTTTCTCCAGTTTATGTGAGAAGAGGCGTGTTTTCATCGTTGAATTTTGAGTTTTTGATTTGTTTCTTGATAATTTTATTTGTGTCTGTTCCATTCCTTTGGCTCTCGACACAGAATCTACTGGTCTCCTCTGTACTATGGAACATTCCATACCCGAAATACAACACAAACCCTGTGGATAGAAAAAATATTGTTAAACCTTATCCTGCTTAATTAATTTCTTTTCAAACAAATGGCTCATTTTGGGACATTTTCTACTAGTCTTGGTTATTTTTTCCTTGAAACAATTATGTAGAAAGCAGTAAGTGTAGGCTGTGTTTTAACTGTACAAGTCTATACTGTCAGTCAAAGCTTTGTGTACAAGAAGAATATGTTGTAAACAGCAGGAGTAAGGTGTGAACATAACAAGAGGACCAAGATGGTCCTAGATCGCTCACCTGAGTCTCTATGACCCCTGGGACATCACATTAAATAGATAGGCAGATGTCAAAAAGAAGATAATTGCCTAAGATCAAAAGCATGGAACGTTTTCAGCGAAGAGCAAGACAGATATGCCTTTTTGCTCTTTGATTCTATGTAAAAAGGGATGCACCCGGGTGGACCCCAAAAGTGACCCCAGGGTCTTGATATGAACAAACTTGGAAGAGGTCCATAAGATGATGCTACATTCTAAATATGAAAGCTGTCTGCCTTCTGGTTTCAGAGAAGAAGATTTTTGAAGGTTTTCCCATTTTCACCCATCATGCTCAGATGAGCTGAAAGGGATGCGCCCGGGTGGAGCCCAAATATGACCAAAGGGTCTTGATATGAACAAACTTGGTAGGGGCCCACAAGCTGATGCTACCTACCAAAAATGAAAGCAGTGTGCCCTCTGGTTTCGATTAAAGAAGATTTTAAAAGATTTCGCTCTTTGATTCTATGTAAAAAGGGTTGCGCCCGGGTGGAGCCCAAATATGATCCTAGGGTCTTGATATGAACGAACTTGGTAGAGGTCCACTAGATGATGCTACATACCAAATATGAAAGCTGTCTGCCTTCTGGTTTCAGGGAAGAAGATTTTTGAAGATTTTCATTTTTTTACCCTTCATGCTCATAAGAGATAAAGGGATGCACCTATGCAAAGCCCAAATATGACCCAAGGGTCTTGTTATGAACAAACTTGGTAGAGGCCCACTAGGTGATGCTACACACCAAATATCAAAGCTGTCTTCCATCTGGTTACAGAAAAGAAGATTTTTAAAGATTTTCGCTCTTTGATTCTATGCAAAAAGGGTTGGGCCTGGGCAAATCCCAAACATGACCCCAGGGTCTTGATATGAACAAACTTGGTAGAGGTCCACTAGTTGATGCTACTTACCAAATATGAAAGCTGTCTGCCTTCTGGTTTCAGAGAAGAAGATTTTTGAAGATTTTCATTTTTTTACCCTTCGTGCTCTTAAGAGATAAAGGGATGCACCTGTGCAAAGCCAAAATATGACCCAAGGGTCTTTTTATGAACAAACTTGATAGAGGCCCACTAGGTGATGCTACATACCAAATATTTAAGGTGTCTGCCATCTGGTTACAGAGAAGAAGATTTTTAAAGATTTTCGCTCTTTGATTCTATGTAAAAAGGGTTGGGCCGGGGCAAAGCCCAAATATGACCCCAGGGTCTTGATATGAACAAACTTGGTAGAGGTCCACTAGAGGATGCTACATACCAAATATGAAAGCTGTCTGCCTTCTGGTTTCAGAGAAGAAGATTTTTAAAGATTTTGATATTTTCACCCTTTTTGTTAAGGGTAAAGGGAAAGTTAAGGGTGGATTTCATTTATTTGAACAACTTTGGTAGAGCTTGACCCAAGGAACATCCCTGCCAAGTTTCATCAAGATTGGCCCACTGGTTTAGGAGGAGAAGATGTTTAAAGAAATTGTGGACGACGCACGACGGACGACACACGACGCACGACGGACATTCTACGATCCCAATAGCTCACCTTGAGCACTTTGTGCTCAGGTGAGCTAAAAATATGTAAGCAAAGACTTGTTTTAATCAAAACAAGAACCCTCAAACAATGATTTATGGTACATGTTTTTGTAGAAAATTTACCAAAATGAATATTAATAACAGAATATAAATGGAAAAGAAATATAATTATCATTTAATTTCTTATATAAATATATCAAAGGTTCTAGCTTATAACATTTCTTTTGTTTGAAAACAGGACTGAATGATTGCTTGAAAATAATTTTAGATCTAAATTATGATGAAATACTTTGATTGAAATATAGTGGCAGCCATATTAAGGTTCCACAAACAATCTGTTACATGAGAAAATATAGAACAAAAGTACAAAGAGAAAATCATCTGTCATTCCAAGAATAAGAAGGCCACTGGCCTGAAAGGGCTCACCTGCAGCAGTTTTAACAAAGGTGGAAAGAAGATAAAACTACTTAATTCAAATCTATTGCTGGCTTGATATGTTCAAAGATAATAGAAAGTCAAACTTTCGAACTTAGTGTTAAGGCATTTGAGCCAAATTATATTTGTTTGTGTTAACACTACTTTCAACATTATTGCAGTTTTATCCCAATGGCTGGTGCACCTATCCAGGGGTTTCTGTCGTTTCTCACACCAGAACAACCACAATATTTTATTCGTGCCACCAACTGCTCATCCCAGTTCGGAGTTATACTGATCACATGCCCATTGGTGGAAGACATATAACTTGAGTCATATTGACTTTTGTCAAATATCAGATGTAAGTTAGCCATTCATGGGTTTAAAGCTCACAATCCAAGGGTTAACAGCCCAAAGTATTACCCCTGTCGGACGGAAGGAGGGACTGACACCCACAAGCCGACGACTTAATGCTCCCCCGAATTTTTTTTCGGGGAGCATAATAACTCTGATTTTGTCCTGTATACACTGGTCTTACTATAGTAGTTGCTATAGGTATGTATCCTATGTTTGTCCTACAAGATGTATCACGATCAGGTAGGAGCCAAGTATATCTCATCCTCAGATTCCTCTAACAGCTGATCTGTGTCGGTGCTAGATATACGGGAAAAAGTGTGCAGGGATATATGGGAGGCTAGAATATTTTCTGAACTGTGTCGTATGCCATAGGTAAAATAAAGCAGGAAACCTGAAAAATGACATTTAACATGATCCTACTCTATTCTCTCAAGAAATGAAAATTATTCATTATGAACATTCAATAACTTGTCTCAGTATTCAACTGCAATATCATTATATAATTTCATTCAGATAATTCTGCTGTTATGTGGGTTGGTGATGGAATGAATATATATAAGCTCTTCAACAAAATACTTAACATGTAACACAAATAAACACAAGAACGTTCTATTAAGTTCATTTACAGAAGCATAGCATACAGATGACTGACATATGTTCCAGATTATAAGTTAATGGAATTAAATGATACAAGTATTATCACAAAAGGTCAACAATTTTTCACAGCAATTATTGTTACGTTGATACTGTTGACAACAAGGCCATGACTATTCCTTTGTTATGGCAGAGCTTTAAAGCATACGCTAAGGTCCGCTAAGGTCCGATTTAAGATTATATGCACATCAAATGTTCCCTGAGGTGAGCTTATCAGGAGAGGTTGCCAGTTGCAAACTATTTCTCAACATGACTTTCTAACCTTTTTCTTTGTCTTTTTACAGCAAAATTTGAGATAATTTGTCATTTGTAACTAAGCTGCAATATTCATTTATTTATTTGCTTATTACATATATAAATATAATAGACAATAGGGGGTAGTGTCTTAAATTGAGGGATCAGCGCAATACTATTGTAAGTGCCTATTTATTTATAGGCACTTACAATAGTATTGCGCTGTCCCCTCGAATTTTAATGTTTCTCAAAGAAATCCTGTCTCATGGGTACTTGTTAAAATTGTCTTAATATGTACACATAGCTTACAGTTTGCATAAATATTGAAGTAAAACACTCACACCATCTTGAGCTCTGACAATATTTACCTAAAGCCATCCAAATAGCAAATCTGTACCACGTGGGAACAGGTAAACGTATCATCAGAAATGTGTTGATAAAGATACTAACACCGGGTAGCACAGGGACCCATGGTACCTAAAATATCGTGTTATGACAACTTTAACAGAGGAACAGACAAGAGGCCCAAGAGGGCCTGTATCGCTCCACTGGCTAAAAAATCTTAAGATTTGAAAGAGAGATATTGAAAATAGAAGGTAATGAAAGTTAACAGCATTCAGAAGGAATTCCGACTTTTTCTAAGTTGAAACTGACTTATGAAGGAATGAATTCATTTAACTAATATGTAAAATTACAAGGAAGCAAACTATTTAGATATCACTTTGAAACAAGAGGACCAGAATGGCCCTAAACTGCTCCCCTGAATTTCATTGATCTAGTGGATCTCATCAAATCCAAATTATTTGAACAATTAGAAGAGGGTCACCCAAGGAACATTCTGGTAAAGTTTCATTGAAATCGACCCAATGGTTCAGGAGGAGATGATGTTCAAATATTTCGAGGTCAAAATAAGCCCCGCCCTGCCACGCACATTTTTGGGGTCAATCAAAACTTTTTCAACAACTTTAGAAGAAGATCACCCAAGGAACATTCTGGAAAAGTTTCATTGAAATCAGCCTAATGGTTCAGGAGGAGATGTCGTTCAAAGAATGGGGTCAAAATAAGCTCTGCCTATCCCATATTTGGGGGTCAATCCAAATTTCTTGAACAACTTTAAAAGAGGGTCACCCAAGGAACATTCTGGCCAAGTTTTGTCAAAATCCACCCATTGGTTAAGGAGGAGAAGATGCTTCAAGAAAAGTTTACGCATGCTCAGACGGACGGACGCAAGACGGTCACCCCTCCATGAAAATAGCTCACTGGCCGTCGACCAGTGGGGCTTATAAGAGGGGGAAATGCCAATCTAAATTTTATTTCTCGACAAAACCCTATGTTGTTGGTACTCATTTGAATCATCTCAATCAGATGATTCCAAAGATTTCCCACAACACATAGTTTGTGTAAGTCTCTTTGATTTTTGTAATTTGAAAACAAAAATATCCCCTCTTTCTGTAGCATAACTTTAAAAGACCCATCAATAATCAATATTACCTTCATAAACAAAAAATATAGGCAAAATCATGGTATAAATCATAAATTTTGCCAATATATGATCAATCTTGAATATTGCCCATACATCTATGATATTTACAATATTATGATATGATTTATGTTGTGGGAGTGAAATAACCCCACTGATTATTTTTTTTGTATTTCAAGGGTGTTATTTCACTAGATGAATAACTATGCAAATCGGCTTAGAGGGGGAAACAAAGTTATTTTGTTGTCGTAAAACTGATATTATAATGGTTGTAATGAAGTCATTTTACAAACGCAAACAGTGTTATATATTCCGTGGAAAATTTTACTTAATCAATTTTAAGAGTTTCATCAATTTTTCACAGAAATTTGTGTCATATAAATTAAACATCAAATCTGTATTCATAAGATACTTAATTAATTAAAATAGTCATCTAAACGGATAAATACTCTGCAAAACCTTGTTTAATCTGTTTCTGGATGACTTGTTTAATGAATTTCATTACCATTTATTCAATATCCTCAATAAATATCAAAGACTTACAGGGAAGATTAAAGATTGGTCATTACATAAATTCAATAACATTGATAGTGTATCAGCCCTTTTGCTCAAGCAAGAAATATGAGAGTTCATACTCAATTTGTATTTCCACGAATTTTCTTAGTAAATATTAACAATAAAATTCATCATACAAGCAAAAATTCTGAATTTCCCAATGGTCCCAATAGGTATAGATATAATGTTGTATCAGCTCTGACTTGAGGATGACAAAATGGTGAACAATGTTTGCCAATTGTATTCTGCTTTGCACGCAAATTCACATGCAGCGCAGGGTATTTTTATACAAACAGTTTGAATCCCTTTGTCATACTGAATACAGGACTGGTGTGTCTCATCGTTTATGTAGTGCATTATTTAAATATCCATGTATTATTACCAAATTCTACTTAATTTTGATCATCCAATCAGGAAAAGATTTTACTGCAAGAGTCACAAATTCTATACACAGAAGAAAATAAATGAATAAGACATCCTGTGGCAATTATGATCAAATGAATTCAGCCATTCATACTATTAAACCTTGTCATGCTGACTCTGGAATATTCCTGCCTTGACAGGAACTATAGACAAACATCAGCCTGCACATAATGGGCAGTCTGATCTTTGTCTTTAGCACCTGTTTTTACTTTTTGAAGCAAGAAAAGCTTAAAAAAATAATTTTCACAATGAATTCCCTATCATATTTAGTGCATTTGGCGTTTTGAACACATAGATTTTGTTGCAAATTTGCCAAGATTTTTTATTCAGCATGACAAGGGTTAAGTATTTCACTGGAGCTCAGATATCTCACCTTAAATGTAATAGCTGCTTGGTTTTGTGGCTGACATCCCATAGATATCAGTAAAACTAACATACACACTGTAAAGATGACAACTAGTAATATTGCCCATACTTTACCCTCACCCAGGGCATCTTCTGTCAGTTTTAAAACCACTCCAAATATCACAGATATAACACCTGCAGTATGGAATATAGCAATTTTAGTTGTTTATTATAGGAATATAGATACTCTTAACTTTATGAGTGCTATTCAAAATATGTAAACATGTGGTTAAAAATACAAACAAAACTTGCTTAATAGAAATGAAACTTGTACATATAGAATCTCATTATAATACTTTGATTGCAAAATTGTTTTATTCTTACAAAATTCATACTGTGTGATCACACCAATAAATCAGCAAATCATTTATGAAATTGATAGAACAGCTGATAAACTAGAATTGCAGCATCATATTCATCACCATATTGATACTATCAAACTGTAATACTTGTATATCATTGCATTCTTTAAAGTCCTGAAATATTTATCAAGATAATGGGTTTTCAAAGTAGTCATGAAATATACAGCTCAAAAGGACTAGAGTGTTGTCACAGTGCAGCTGGTGTCAAGCCTGCAAAGTAATGTTTGACCTTGAGCTGTGACCTTGACCTCTCTCACAACAAGTAGGCTAGACATTATCCCATATTGTAAAAATCAGACTGACACCTATGTTTTTGAGAACCAATCCAAACTTGCTTGAGTTTACATAAATTTCACCTCCCTTTTCCAAAAAAATATCTAAATATATATGAAAAGAAAGAAACTGGAAACACATGTTTATTCTTCATTTAACTGTTTATATATATTACTCTTAGATAAATCTCATCAACTTTTCTGCTTAAATCTACCATTACAATATATTTTTACAATGCGGTACAATATATTTTTACAATGCGTACTGCATCCTGAATAAAGACAACAAATTTCATGACAAGAGCATCGATTGCATTGATTACCTATTAGGTATCATTTGGGACCATTTTTGGTGACACAACAGGCCATAGAGCCTATGTTATCAACCCGATCAGAATTTAACTAAGAAATCTGAAAGGGCATGTTATGAGCATCATTCCTGTGATGTTAAACTGAATTCTGATCAGACTTGTTTCAAAGGAGACTTTTTTTCAGATTTTATCACATGGGACATTTTATGGTGTCATATCAAGCGCATAATAACCATGTTATCAGCCTGGCCAGATTTAAAGGAGGAGATCTCCAAAAGTGTGTCCCACGGATCATTCTAGTGAAATCTTTATTGAATTCTAAACAGTACTTTCAAAGAAGTAGATTCTTTTTATTTTTCATCATTAGGGACCATTGTTCAGTGGTGCAACAGCCCATAGAGTCCATGGAATCAATCAGATCAGAATTAAACAAAAAAAATCTAAAGAGTAAGTTCTGAGGATCATTCCTGTAGAGTTCTGTAAAGTTTAGTTGGACTCAGTAGTTTCAGAGAAGAAGATTATTTTTAGATTTTGTAATATGGATGACATGACAGCCCATAGCACCCATATCATCCACCCAATCATAATTTCATGAACAAATCAGGACATATCTGAAAGACCATGTTCAGAGAAGAAGATTTTTTGATATTTCATAATTGTGGACCATTTTCTGTGATGCAATGGCCGTAAAGCCCATGTTATTAATCTGATCAGAATGTAATCTGAAAGGGCATGCCTTTAGCATCATTCCTGTGAGTTTAATTTGAATTCTGATCTGTTATTTAGGAGAAGAACATGTTTTTAGGGACCATTTTCGGCTGATTCAAAAGCCCACAGCACCAATGATATCAGCCTGACCAGAATTTAATGAACAAATCTGAAAGAACATGTCCCAACGATCATTCTTGTGGAATTTAAGAAGATGATGTTTAAAGAAAAAGTTACAACTGATGCATGCATGGGAACACAAACAACAGACACCAGACCACGACAATAGCTCCAATTGAGCTCTAGATAACAATTTATAAATGATGATGCTGCCAAGCCTCTAGAAATACCTGCTGTTCATTCTAAAAACAGCCCTGTGTCCAGGATGACAAAACAACCAAACTGTTTGCAAATTAAATCCCCTTTTCATGAAAACACACATGCAAAATGGGAAATAATTTGCAAACTGTTTCCATCTCTTTGTCATCCTGAATGCAGTGCTGCTAAGCTAAAGTAAATGACAATACCCTATATTTTTACACCGCTGATAAAGTATTAAATACCTACAAAATATCACAGTTAGAATAGTTGCCAGTTTTTCTGTCGCTGTACTGGGAGATTTATTACGGCAGGTAAACAGTAGTGACAGGGTAATGTTATCATCTTGGTCCCAGTAATCCTCATTTATACTGAAAATACAGACAAGCAATTCATATACTGTTAAAACTCTAATAAAGCCTGATACTCTTCTTCAGACTTCAAGATTTAGGATTTTTCGTATGATTTTCGGAAAAAATAAGACCTCTCTTAAGCCCCTCTCCCCACCAAATTAATGTGACAATGATTTCAACGGAGAGTAAAATTTATGTAACTTTTTCAAACCAAATATTAAGCTTTTGTGCACAAAGTCAATCAACAAAGGACAATAACTCACAAAACATTAGAACAGAATTATGGTTCTCAATTAGATCTATCCATCTCTGAAGTTTAATCATTCTAGCTTGCATAATTTTTGAGTTATCTTCTGGACAAAAAATGGTCTTCTGACAGACAAACCAACCGACAGATAGACAGACCGACTGACATGTGCAAAGCAATATACCTCTCCTCTCCTTCGAAGGCATAATAATTCATTTCATTTCTTTGATATTATCCATCATAATTTATGCTCAGGCAATTTTAATCTCAAGGATACTTTGAGATTTATTCTTCGATTTTTTTCACACCTGAATAATTTAGCCCTCTGATATTTTGCATCACATGAGAGTGAAATTTCTAGATATATCTAGAAAGAAAATGGGACACTATGTTTATCGTTAATTTAACTGTTTACATTTACAAGCTAAAATAAACATTTCTTTGAGAAGAACACTATACATCATAACTATGTGCTTTGCACCACAATTTATGACATCACATTTCATGATTTTTAAACAAGAGCATTGAAACAAAATGTAATTAAAGACTGCTAAATCCAGTTAGCTCAGTCTATCAACCCTTTAGTAAGTTGTGTTGATACTGGTGTGAGAAATGACAGGAGGTCTAAAAGAGATGTTTCATCAGCAATATATCTAAAATGTTGTTAAAAATAGCATTAAACCATATACATTTACAACAAGATGTGTTTGTGAAACACGAATGCCCCCGGAACGGCATTTTTTTTCAAAGTTTGACCTTGACAGATGACCTTGACCTTGTCACATGACCTTGACTTTGGTACCAGCGGATGCGGATCATTGAGATCTATCATCATGCCAAATATTAGCTTTGTATCTTGAATAGGCTTGAAGATATTGGCAAGGTTTAGTTTTCGGGTTAAGTTTTCGGACAGACGGACGGACAGACAGACAGACAGACAGACAGACACGAGTAAAACAATATGCCCCCGATCTCTCGATACGGGGGCATAAAAAGATTTAAGAATGTAATACAAAAATTCTCACTTGCCTTTGATCGTCTGTTCCACCAATCGAATTAACTTTATATCTGAAATAGTTATTTGAAACATGCCTTAGTCAAACCACTGTAACTCATGTAATTCAGAGAAAGATTTAAGACTTTGTTAGTCTATGTTCAAGAGTATGCAGACATTAGTTTAAAAATAATTTAATCCTTCTAGAACCCATCCACATTCATGATTTCTGATTGGTTGATAAATGGGATTTATTTCTCAACCAAAACAATTTTGAGAATGCAGCTATTTTGTAAGGTTCCTCACAAAGTAGTTCCTTGGGAAATCTATTAAGTTGACAATTCTTTATATTTTAGTTACAATATTAAATAATAAGATATAAAGATATTTTTAGTTGATTTCATGGAGATGTGAAACTAAAAACCCAATTTGCTTGGCAGAAACAAGTTGGTTAAAAAATTGTAATAAAATTCCAGCAAAAATGTGTGAAAAACTGATACAATAATAAGATCTATCATTATTCTATCTATGAAGTTTGATTTTTTTTTTACAAATATACCAGACACTAATGCTATGACTTATATTCACAATTTAAGACTGTACACTAGAAAGCTTCCCTCAATATACTTACAATAATTTGTCTTATGGACTGTATAAACTAGATAAGACGTTTTATTTTGGCCGTTCATGTAAAATGCAACAAAATAAATCGCCACCAATTAATCATAACTAAAATACTAAATGTAGACAGCACTGTTTGCTATGCAACATTCATGATGACCCCACTTTTTGGGCTCTGCTGAGATGACATAAGTTAGGGTAAAATGAAAAAAAAATCTGGTATAAGTTTTTGATAATTTCACTGGTTAGGTGGTGAGTTTTTTCAAGTGATAATCTACAGATATTTCTAAATAAACCACAGTAAGAATTTAAGAAATAATTTTCCTGCCGTGACAGAACCTACCTTAATAAGAGAACTGATACAGCAACTAAAGTATAGGCAAGTAATGTTCCAATAGACATCATTTCAACCAGTTCTGTGAGGTCAAACATCATCGCCATCAAACCTACAACACAGGGTAAAATTCAAACATGTTTTGATAGGCTAAAAATTAAAGTCATAAGACCTACAAAACAAGTGGGTCAACAAAATGGGGTCCAAAAAGCTCGATTGTGAGGCTCAAAGGGGTCCTTCCTTAAGTTTAGGTAGTCTATGCTTTAAATATGGACTAATTTCTTTTGAGTTATCCTCATGTTTTTATATTTATGTAAAATTTTCTCTGGATTAAGCTACACAAGGTATTATAGAGATATGCAGAGAAAAAGACTAGCAGGGGCCAGCAGCCCTTGGCCCCTATATTTTGGGTTGGACCCCTGAACAGTTAGAGAAAATGCCTATTCCCCTAAAGTTAAAAAAGTAAATTTTGGCAGTCTGGCCCCTAAGTTAGAATTGTCAGTCTTTCCCCCAAATATGTACTTTTTAGAACCAACTTCAGATAAAACAAATCTGTTTTTGACCCTCCTTAACATCAAAACAAAGAAACACAAGCTGTAAATCCAAAGTATAAAAGCTCATAGATGACTTTAAGAATTTCAATTTGTGGAAGCACTTTGTGATAGCATGGGCCATTCTATTCCAATCTCTAAGGAACCTAGAAACCTGGGTTTGAATTAGAGGATAAATGCCTGAGTTATAAAGTCTTCCCTATTTAGTGTAGTATTGTGTATGGAATCCTTCTGGTCTTGTTTTCAGTGCATTATCAGGTAATATCAGGTAATGTCCGTCTAACATTTAAGAACTGAACAGTAAATAAGAAGCATCAAAAACAACAACTTATATTAGTATGTGTACTTTGTGTAGAATATTATTGATCAAAAATCATCTGATTTGTGATTGATTTACCCTACAAAAATAATAACATTCATAATATGACCTCTGGTAGGGGAGTGAAATAACCCAATTGATTATTTTTGATATTTGTTTGTTTTTGATATTACATGGGTGAAAATTTCACTAGTGGTTTAACTATACAAATGTCATAATGTCATAATGCATTTTAAAACGTCAATTGGCAAACAGCAATATATGTTTTGCTTAATAACTTGAATCAATAAACTTCTTGGTTTATCACAAAAATTCAGGTCATATTATGAATAGAATATCAAATTTGTGCTCATTGAATACTGAATTTATTAAACTTGTCATCTAGAACAGGTAACAAGAGGACCATGATAGTCCTTAATTGCTCACCTGAGTCTCTTTGAACCCTAGGACATCATATCAATTGAATATAAGGCAGATGTCAACAAGGAGATACATTTGTAATTTCTACATAAGATCAATGCCATGGAATGTTTTCAGCATAGATTCTGACCAAATTGTTTCCGGATTTGTTTCTTTGTAAAAAGTATAAGCCTGGGCACAGCCCTTATTTGAACATAGGTGTATGTAATGAAATTAGAGAGAAAATAAAAAAAGTCTTCATCAAAGCCACTTGTCCTGTGAAATGGCTGGGATCCTTCAAATCCTTTGGATCTATAAGCTTCATCTTTTTGTGAAAAAATCTTCATCCAATTGAGTCAAACTTAATGCTTCTACAAGAGTAAACAAGAAAATTGTCATTAAGGCCCCTTTTCCCATGATATGGCATGGATCCTTCCAAATTTCAATAGTATTCAACCTTGTGACCTGGCAAACATTCTGGTCAAGTTTCATGAAGATAGGGCCATATTTGTGGCCTCTAGAGTGTAAACAAGAAAGTTATCATCAAATCCCCTTTTCCCATGATATGTTATGGATCCTTCCCATTTTCAATAGGGTCCATCCTTGTGACCTGACCAACATTCTGGAGTTTCAAGAAGACTGGATCATATTTGTGGCCTCTAGAGTGTAAGCACTTCAATTTTGATGCTGGATGATGGACAAGTTCATTCAATGATCACAAAAGCTCATCTTGAGCAAGATGTGCTCATGTTAGCTAAAAATTGACAAAGCCTACAAAAATTTGGTATTCAATGCCCACTCGTTCAATATCATCTATTTTACTTTAAGGTCAAACATTTTAGCAATCAGACCATAAAACAACCAAATACAGGAACAGTCACCATCTAAAGCTCTTAAAGACTAAATGCTGTTTGTTTATCTGGTTTAGATTAAACTTTCAAGATTTCAGTTAAATTATAACCATGTCAGCAACTAACCATGAATTCATAGATTTCTTAACCCTTTCTTGTTTTTCAAAATTTGGACCTGTCCAAATTCAAAGGTTTTGCAGAACGAAAATTTAAAGTGGATTTAATTTGAAAAATAAACATTCAGTAGGGTAGAAAAAATGTGGAAAAAGAAGAAATTGCTTGTCAGAAGCAATTTCTTCTTTTTTCACAATGTTTTCTCAATCATAAAATCACAGGCACGTAAAAAGCAGGGATTAAACAGGGTTAATCAGTACAGGCTAAAGATTCTATCCAAGTTTAAACTGAATACCTGTAGTAAAAACAGAAATATCACAAATATTCAGACTTGATTTGGTTGTTTGTTTGAAAGGGATTTTACGCCGCTTTCATATCAACCCATTGGTGGGAGATAAATACTCATAGTTGAGAAAATTTTGTGAAAAAAAAAGAAGAAATAACAGACAATTTTTCCCTTTTCCATTATAGTTTTACCACATGTGATGATTATCTTTTTTTCAAATTGTACCCACTTGTTATTGTGGTCTTCAACCTCCATCAATTTGGAAAAGATTAACACTACTCACCAGCAAATATTCCAGAGAGAATAGTGGCAAGGAATGGAGTCTTGAACCGTTCACTGACTTTAGCAAGAACTCTGAATATGAGGCCATCACTTGCTATAGCATATATAACTCTGGGAAGGGGAAACATTGCTCCTAGCAAACTGAAAAATAAAACTCTAGAGAAAATGTTTAACCAGACATACAAAAATTTTCCTTACATATGTTACTTCTGAATGCCAGCTTCCCTTATGATTTACAAAGATTTGTCCACAATTCAAAGATTTCTTCTCGATATATATACTTGAGATATACTCCTTTTTAAAAAGAAAAAGTCTCAAATTAAAAGACCATTGTAGCCAGTTTATTCATCCTTTAAGAAAATGTGGAACAAAGAGCTTTTTGTTTGTACTTGCTATACTGACCCTGGAGTATTTACCCTTGTCATACTAAACCTGGAGGAGGTTTAATAAGAACACCACCTGAGGGTTTAAAAGCACAACTGCAGGTACTGGATTATGCACAAAACCAAGTCAAAAAGGGCATGACTCTTACTAGAATGCTTTTAGAGTTATCCCCCTTGATAGTTTGGATAGCTCTTGTGATGGTGACATACATGCAAAGTTTCATGAAGATGAGAATATTCAAACTTCGACAAATTTCATAAATGTCACAAATAACATTTAATCCAAATTATCTTACATTTTTTTTTTGCATTAAATTTTTAATAAGAAATCCAACCTTAATCTCAAGTTGAATTTAGAGCATTTTTTCATTTGAGTACAAAAATATTTTGCAATATCAGGCCCTATAAATATTGTGAAGAGTTAATGCAAAAGTCTCATGTTACCTAGTTGAAAGCCCACAAACAGCTCCTACGGCTATAATGTATTTAGCAATATCCCATCCAACACGCTGAAACACAGCCGGTAATGGTGCATCATGGTCTAGCAGGAAGTATGGACACATCAGCGTTATAACCACAGATATTCCAGAATACGCCAGACAACATATCAACAAAGAGACCACAATACTGACAGGAATGGCCTTCTGGGGATTCTTTACTTCTTCACCTGGTAACATATAATACTTAGTCGGTATGGTTAAGTGTTGGGATTGAAAGACACTTCAGTCTTTACCTTGTTGTGTTTAACCCTTGTCATGCTGAATTAAAAAGCTTTGTGAAATTATATATAAATTGAAGTACTGAAAGCTCTGTATTTCCTAATTGTGAGTCAGCATTTGATTTTGAAAATATATTTCTGAAACTTTTCTGGTTTAAAAAGGAAAATCAGGTTGTATGGACGGATTTTTGTCCAAACCTCCTGCCAAAGCAGGAATATTCCAGGATCAGCATGACAAGGGTTAAAATTTGTTTCAAATAATTATAAATTAACAATTTTTTGGACCTTGCAAACAGTCTAGCTCAAATCTAGACAAGAGCAATCTAAACTAAGCTGGTGTGCATAAGTAAATACTAAGACTACACCTTTAAAATCTATCATAAGGCATTACTAGGTGCATGCAGTCATTTTATGCTTGAAATTGTAATTCTATGAAAACATTTGAACAACTGTGTAGCAGCTAAAATTAGGAATTGTATAATCAGGGACTATTTATCACAAAGGATTTTTTTAAAGAGAAAGTATTTTCTTACCAGTAGTAGCAATAGCATCAAATCCAACAAAGGCATAAAAACATGTTGCTGCCCCTGACAGCATCCCAGAAAACCCAAAAGGAAGAAATCCACCATTACCAACTTCTTCCTTAGTAACATTAGAAACAACCTGAAACAAAGGTTTCAGAATGCAAAACTCAAGTTTGATGCCACAGATAGGGGGAGTATTTACGTTTTCAAATTTAAATATTCCATTTTGCCTTACTGGAAGCCCATATTGTTGGTACTCATTTGAAATGTCCCTGGTATTTAAACAACTAGCACCATGGGCCAGGGCCAATCACCTGATATCAAGGATCTTACTTTAACTATTCTCAATACTGTTCGTGGTTTATTCCTGATATACATAAAGCTTTTCATACACAGAATCTGATGAACAGTCTGATGTTTGACTTTACTGTCTTCATTATATGAAAAATATTTAAAAAATTGGCTATTTGTTTGAAATAAAATTTTTAAAATTTCTCCAGGTTAAGGGTTTAAATTTTGTATCTCTAACCCCTTTGGCTATTTTTCATCCCTAGGTCATTATAACTTGACAAACTTGCTAGAAATGGTAAAATTTATATGCTTTGAAATAAACCCAATGTGAGTGCATGTATCTAAATTGCCACAGTTTTACTTCTGAAGATGATGGAAGATGAGTTTTAGTTCCAGTCATTTTGAAGCCCAATGAGGATACGTTTTTCACAAAATAGGCATAATTTCAACAATTTGTAAGGGAAATATCTATTTATACATGGTATTTCAGAATAATTACTTGGGTTTTATGGAAGTTCTGCAACATTTCAGACCACATGATCTTTCAAAATGTTGACCAAGGTGAAAATGAAAATCCTTAGGAAACCTTGGTTAACACTGCTAAAGATCATGCTTCCGAAACGTTTCTGAAATATCATGGGTCTACTACCTAAAACCCACCTCATCGGGATTTATGTTCCAGTTTTTGGAATCAGCTTTAAAGGATCCACATAAGATGATATAGGTTACTACTAGAAGATTCACACCAGTAAATATGTTATTAAATCTGGAAGATTCTTTCACACCAACAGCCAAGATAACTGAAAAACATGAAAACATGAACAATGACACTTGTATTGAGGGGCGTTCAAAAAGTAATGCAATCTACCTTAAAACTTTTTTCAACCTGCTGTTCATGGTATATCTTGTTTTATATGACCTGGTTTTAACCTCTGGAAAAAATGCTTAAATAACATTTACCCACATATTTTATCAATTAACTAAATATATACATGTATTACATTCAATACCCTTCGTTATGCATTCCATGAAAAGCAAAGTAGGAATAATCAGATTTTTATTCATATAAATAACATGTAAATGTCAGATTTTGGTCAATAAAACCGTGCTATATAATTATGCTATACACAAAGCTTTTGGGCAGACAGTGAGGACTTAGATCAGCCTACACAGCCTGGTCTTAGTCTACACTGTCCGCTTTCTACTTATTAATTGAGGGAACAATTTGAGCAAGACCTATTAAAGTGTCCAAGAAATTTATAATTTGTTCGGAAAAGAAATTTAATTCAGCAGAATGAGTGTAATTACTTATTCCAAAATACTCTTTCAACATGCAGGTTCTCCTGCTGAAATTCATTCAGGACTTTTTACCTTGTAGCTTCATAATTATGTTGACTAGTATCAGACTTACTCAATATTCGATGAGAATAAAAAATTAATGTTAGAAATTATTTATATATTCTATAGTAGTTAAATCTGTTGCAAACATGGAAATGATACTTTTTGATAAGTCTATTTTAGTTGACATCCTAAAGTACTATTACCATTACTCATCAAACTTTTATCTGGCATCTCCTTTCCTACTCAACAAATCATTTATAGACAGTTGCATAATTGAACTTCAACTCTTCACAGCAAACCTGGACCATCTTAATCCAAAATACACAAACCTGTATTGCTGTTGAGAGAACAAACACTTGTAAGCCAAAGATAGATGTGTATTTGTCTTGTCCAGAAAATTAAAATGAGTACCAACAACATATGATTACATTGAGAAGCACTTCATTTACCATCTGAAAATTGTGTTATCTCCTCTCATCTAGCCCCATATTTACCTGTTAGTAAGAGGGTTATGCCAAATGAGAAGAAGTCCGGATATGGTGAGAGACCTGTTATATTCATTGGCATACTGTCCCTGAAGGCATGCTGTATTCTGTTATCTATCAATGAGTCGAAATATAAACTCCATGCTCTTGCAACACTCGATGTACCTGTAAAATAGAGAAAGTCATTTTGGTTGTGGGTGGCAGAAAACTTATAAATACGTAATTAACCCTTGTCATTCTCAACACTGAATATTCTTGCTTTGACAGGAGGTAAAGACAAAGATCAGCCTGCACATATGTGCAGTCTGATCTTAGATCATACCACCTGAATTTTATTTTTAAACCAGAAAGGTGTAAAACAATGCATTTCTGATATCAATACGCACTCAAATTTAGTAACTTCTAATGCTTTTAGCCCTTTGATTTGACATTTATTTTGCATAGATTTTCATTCAGCATGACAAGGGTTAAGCTTAACAAGAGGACCATGGTGGTCCTTTATCACTCACCTTCATCTCTTTGATACCTCACTTAGCAAATTGAAATACCTATTAGCTAATTGAAATACCTATTAGGATCATTAAATGACTTTAAAAGACCAAATTCATGTCAGTCTAATAATCCCTGTATAGGATTGTGACAGACAGACAGCCTGACCAACCTTCATGAATATTGAACTAAAATGGTACCTTCTAGAGTGTTAACAAGCCAATTGTCATTTTAAGCACCTTTCCACATGATTTCAAATTGATCATTCTAATTCAAACATTCTGACAAAGTTTCGTGAAAGGTTTCACCATATCTGCAGCCTCTTAGAGTGTAGACAAGAAAATTGTCATTAAGGCCCATTTTCTCATGAGATCGTTCCCATTTTCATTAGGGTGCATCATTGAGGATTTTCAAAGCTCAAGTCCCATGTACTGACTTACCTATTACATATTCCAGAATGAGGTTCCAGCCAATAACAAAAGCCATCAACTCTCCGACCGTCACATAGCTATAGACATACGCAGAGCCTGTCTTTGGTACTCGGGCCCCAAACTCAGCATAACACAGTCCTATAATATACAGTAGTGCTTCAGCGATAAGTTTACAAGAATTGTCTAGTATTTCGCTGTGTATGCGTATATTAAGCTGTGTTGTCAAATTAAGTGATTTCTTTGTATTTTAGTTGAATGGTCAAATTATAAAGATCTGTATGTACCATGGATAATTCTGACTCAAAATATCATGCGCAAAAACATCTCATTTAACCACAACTTATGACAAATTGAGACTTTTTGTTGAGAAATTTTACAAAAGTCCTTCACCAAATTACATTTCACTTTGTGATTTTTCTCTCGTTTAGCCAGTTTCAATGAGATTTCTGAGAGAAAAATGAGAGAATATCTAAATATAGACCTGACCCTAGATTATCCCTAATGTACAAATGAAAAGAACTTTTCCCTTTAGTGTTTATAAGGTAATTTACATATTTATTCAAAATATGGATGCAATCACTCTTATTTACCTGACAGTATAAGGTATGTTGTCATTGAATGATTTTGACATCCAATTTGAAAACATGCTTTTCTTATACATAACAGTGTGTGGACAATCTAACCAAAGGCCAAACTAGAACACCAAAGAATATATAGGACAACAGCAATAAGTGGAATTGACAAAAGATGAATGACCTCTGTCCACTCCCCTTTTTTATTTTATTTGAGCATTGGTGAGTTATCTAAACATAGTAACTACACTTTGAATAAGCTGTAGTTAAGATGTTATGATCATTTATCAACAATACTTTTGAAGATGGTCAAAAAACACCCTTGCTAACAGCTTTGTTTGTTACATATTGCTTACATAATGACAAAAACTTTTACAAAAAAGAACTCTTTTATAGATCAAAATAAGTCCAGGTGCTTCAGAAAAAATTCTTAATACCCTTGGAATGATAACTCAAAATAATGAACAAATAAAAAGAAGCTTACCAGCAAGTATAGAAGCTACAGCTGCCACAAGAAATGATAGAAATACAGATGGTCCAGAGTTAAGTTTGGCCACCTGACCTGCCACAACATATATACCAGCACCTAGGGTACTCCCAACACCTGAAACATGTAATAAAGTCTAGAAACCCTATACTGTTTTTAGCTCACCTGAGCACGAAGTGCTCAAGGTGAGCTATTGTGATCATGCAATGTCCATCGTCCGTCGTCAGTCTCCTGTCATGCGTCGTCCGTCGTCCACAATTTCTTTAAACATCTTCTCCTCCTAAACCAGTAAGCCAATCTTGATTAAACTTGGCAGGGATGTTCCTTGTGTCAAACTCTACCAAAGTTGTTCAAATAAATGAAATCCACCCTTAACTTTCCCTTTACCCTTAACAAAAAGGGTCAAAATTGGAAAATCTTCAAAATCTTCTTCTCTGAAACTAGAAGGCAGACAGCTTTCAAATTTGGTTTGTAGCATAATCTAGAAGACCTCTCCCAAGTTTGTTCCTATCAAGACCCAGGGGTCATATTTTGGCTTTGCCCGGGTGCATCCCTTTTAGCTCATCTTAGCACGATGGGTGAAAAAAATGAAAATCTTCAAAAATCTTCTTCTCTGAAACCAGAACGCAGACAGCTTTCATATTAGGTATGTAGCATCATCTAGTGGACCTCTACCAAGTTTGTTCATATTAAGACCCTAGGATCATATTTGGGCTCCACCCGGGCGCAACCCTTTTTACATAGAATCAAAGAGCGGAATCTTTTAAAAACTTCTTTTTTGAAACTAGAGGGCACACAGCTTTCATTTTTGGTAGGTAGCATCATATAGTGGGCCCCTAGCAGGTTTATTCTTATCAAGACCCTGGGGTCATATTTGGGCTCCACCCGGGCCCATCCCTTTTAGCTCATCTGAGCATGATGGGTGAAAATAGGAAAATCTTCAAAAATCTTCTTCTCCAAAACCAGAAGGCAGACAGCTTTCATATTTAGTTTGTAGCATCATCTTATGGACCTCTACCAAGTTTGCTAATATCAAGACCTTAGGGTCACATTTGGGCTCCACCCATGTGCATCCAGTTTTACATAGAATCAAAGAGTGCAAAGGCATATCTGTCTTGCCCTTTGCTGAAAACATTCCAGGGTATTTGATCTTATTTAGAAATTACCTCCTTTTTGACATCTGCCTATTCAATTAATGTGATGTCCTAAGTATCAATGAGACACAGGTGAGCAATCTAGGACCCTCATGGTCCTCTTGTTTTTTTTTTTTGATTTGAGACTAGTCCAAATTTAAAGAGGTTGAAGATACAATATAGAGCAATTAAAGCTAGTTTGTACAAGGCAGGAGAAACCCCCAGCTTAATTGTTTCTACAGCTGTAATAATTTTAAGTAACAAGTTCAAGTTTCTGGTTCTATAAACAAAAGGACCATGATGGTCCTATATCCCTCACCTTGGGCCCATTGACATATTTGTTGCCTTGAGAGTGTTAACAAGATAATTCTCATTTAAGCTGAATTCTTGCTTATTTTGAACAAAACCTTCCAAATTTCAAAAGATTTAATTCTTGTAACCTGACATACATTCTGACCAAGTTTCATGAAGATTAAGCACAATTTGCCGCCTCAAAGGTGTAGACAAGATAAATGTCAATAAGGGCCTTTTTCTCATGATTTTCGAATGGAACATTCCCAATTTCCATAAGATTTATCCCTTTGACATAGCAAACATCCTAAAAAGTTTTATGAAGATTTGACCATATTTGCAGTCTGTAGAAATCAAGAAAATTATCATTATGGCCTTATTTCCAGTGATTTCACATGGATTGTTCAATAGGGTCCATCCTTGTGACCTGAAGAATACCTAGGCAAAGTTTTATGAAGATTGTGTCATATTTGTGGCCTCAAGAATGTAAACACTTAAATGTTTGATGCTGGAAGATAGCTAGAGAATGGAGGACAAATAATTGACAATGTACAATGGACATTCATTAATCATAGAAGACAGGGTTCCTTGAGAATCATTTCATGAGTATTATGTAATTTAAACAGAAAACAAGAGACCTATGAGCACTTGAGACCACTCAAAAAAATTTCATGCAAATACAATAATAAGTAAAGGAGGAGTTGTGTTGACAAGGAAATTTACTTATAAGTCCCTTTTTCCATGACACCACATAATTGAACCAATTGGCAAAGTTGTGGCCATGGTCATATGAGAAATATTTTGTTTAGGTGACAATCCATGCTTAAATTTAGAAATTGTGTAAATAATAAATAACAAATATGACATAAAGCCCCTTTTTCCATGACACACTATATTACCACTGAACCTCCTTGAATCCTTGAAATGCCCAAAGTCACTTGATAAGGGACATTCTATTAGAATTTTATACAAATTTATCTATAAACAAAAGAGGAGTTGTGTTAACGAGGAAGTTAACATTAAGGTCCCTATTTCTGTGACATGGTGTATAACCAAATGGTGAATAAATGTCACTTGATCAACAAGAAGGCCAGAATGGCCCTTAACTGCTCACCTGAATTAATCGGTCCAACTGGTATATCATCCAAATAATTTACTGGCAAAGTTTTTTTCACATTTGTTGTCACATTGTTGAAGACGAGATATTATTCCAAGAATTTAAAGTCATTACAGACCCTGCCCAATACTAAGAATACTGAAAATAAGCCCCATCCATATTAAGTGGCCAATCAAAATTTTGCAAACAACCTTTGAAAAGGGTCACCTAAGGAACATTTTGGTAAAGTTTCATTGAAAGTAGGGATGGGAATGATTACCCGATTAATCGAGTACTCGATCGAAAGTCCGAGTATCGATTACCAATTTCACTAATCGAGGAATCGAAAAGAAAAAGAAAATCCTAAGAAATTCATTACGAAACTTTAAAAAAAATCCCAAAAATATCAATCTTTTCATTTTCTATGTTGTGCAAGGATAAAGTATGTAACTACTGATCGTCTGCCAATTATCTTATCCGTTGAAAACTTTCAATATTTACAATCAAGTGCCAACAGTTATTGTTCTGGCTGTCAACCTATGTCATAATTTTTCGCACCTTGGGCATTTGGTACTCTGGTTAGGGTCGATGCATTTTAGCTAAACATACGCTATATTTCCCTTTGAGTAGAATTTTCAAACTGCCCTCAAATCAACGAAATTTCTATTGTCATGTCAAAATCTTGTAACTCAGGCTTATCGATGTTGTAATTACTTGGTTATTGCCTACCGAAGATGGCACATCAAAACGTTGAATAACACTGTTAAATCACCGAGAAATGCCACTCTCTAAGCATGTGTTTTACAATTTGATGTTCTTCATAAAAATGGGGAACAATGTCACCTCAACTTTCATTTGACTGAAGATATGCTGCAAATACTTAATATCATATAACATAATGTTTTAAACACAATAATCAAACGTCGTCAATTCTATGCAAATACTCGAGTACTCTATCGCTAAGATTACCTAGTACTCGATTAGTAAAATAAGTACTCGTTACCATCCCTAATTGAAAGCAACCCAGTGGTTCAGGAAAAGATGTCATTCAAAGGTTTCGGGCCCAAAATCAGCCCAGCATGCCACGCCCATATTTATGGGCCAACCAAAATTTAGCAAACAATTTTTGAAAAGGGTCACCCAAGAAACATTCTGGTAAAGTTTCATTGAAATCGGCCCAGTAATTCAGGAGGAGATGTCATTCAAAGATTTCAAAATGAAAAAATGCAATACCCACATTTAAGGGCCAATCAAAATTTCGCAAACAATTTTTGAAAAGGGTCATTCTGGTAAAGTTTCATTGAAATGGACCCAGTGGTTCAGGAGGAGATGTCATTAAAAAATTTCAGGCTCAACATTAATCCCACCCTGCCAAGCCCATACTTATGGGCTGATCAAAATTTTGCAAACAATTTTGAAAAAAGAGTCACCAAAGGAAAATTCTGGTAAAGTTTCATTGAAAATCGGACCAGTAGTTCAGGACGAGATTTCGTTCAAAGATTTCGGGGCTCAAAAAAAACCCATGCCCTGCCAAACTAATATTCATAGGCCAATAAAAAAATTGCAAACAATTTTTGGAGAGGGTCACCCAAGGAACATTCTGGTAAAGATTCATTGAAATCGGCCCAGTGGTTCAGGAGGAGATGTCAGTCAAAGATTTCGGGCTCAAAATAAGCATCGTCCTGCCACCCCCATATATATATGGGGCAATCAAAATTTCATGAACAAATTTTGAAAAGGAGTCACCTTAGGAATATTCTTGTAAAGTTTCATCAAAGTGGTTCAAAGAGAGATATTGTTCAAATATTTTGAAGTGTTTTGACCAGAAAAAGATCAGCTTGCACATAAGTGAAGACTGATCTCAGTCTACACCATCTATTTATTTT
Organism: Fragum whitleyi; assembly: GCA_948146395.1. Lineage (NCBI taxonomy): Eukaryota > Metazoa > Mollusca > Bivalvia > Cardiida > Cardiidae > Fragum > Fragum whitleyi. Next base: position 34,001,063 of record OX411554.1, on the reverse strand, counting down.
GATTCAGCAAAAAATCCTGTAAAGACTAGACATTTTTGGATAAAAAAAAATTGGCATACAATTTGACATCAAGAGTCTACAGCACTTTGATTTAGCAGTAATTTTGCTAACATTTTTTAAGCAGCATGACAAGGGTTAAAAGGTTCCCATATATCTTTTGCACCTACAGTTGCAAACATCTTCCATTAATGGCAGTTAAAAAAAATCTGCCGTATTAACACCGAGGGATTTTTTCAATGTGACATTGTCAGCAATATAAGCAAGAATCATTATATTTAATCAATAATATTGTCAATTATATTGAATACACTCACCCAGGGCTGTAAGATCCAGTGTATTTAGACATCGAGCTAATTGTGTTTTTTCCAGATTTTCCGATGAAACATGTTTTTTCCTGGTAAGTCTCTGTATAAAGTCCCTCATTTTTTCTGTTTTTGTATTATCTGATCTATAATATAACAATATCTCTCACTAATCTAATCTAAAGCAGTATAGTTGAAGTAAAGAACACCTATATAAAGATATATATGATGATTTAACGTCATATAACCCTTGTCAGGCTGAAGTCATGTGACATGTCATTGAACAACCGGCTAATTTGAGTTCTATAGACAATCACATGTACTAGACAGAATGTGGTTTGATCAATATAACACAGAGGAGGAGGGGAGTAGATCCATTCTTAAATCTTTATTTCTCAAAGAAACCATATGTTGTGGGTACTAATTTGAATTGTCTTGGTGAGACTATTCAGATGAATACCAACAACATATTTTATGCTCAAGTTTAATTGAAATACATAAATCTTAAATTCAAAATACTCCCTCTATCTGTAGCGCTAACAACAAGTATAATTCACACATGCTCAAACTTCTGACATTGTAGTGCAACAATTCTGCAGTAGTTTCAGAGAAGTTGAAATTTAAAGAAATAGTTAACAGAGGGTTGCAGTGATGGGGCACATGGATGCTCTAACGTTGGACACCAGGCCACAACATAAGCTCCTCTGGACTTAGTCTAGTAGAGCTAAAAACTAAAAGTGAGACAAGTGACATTGGCTCCCGTCAATGGGCAATCTAATAGCCTAAGATATGATTTAGTTGCCTAGATCAAGTGGTGTGAGAATCTGCAGGAAACTATGGGTAGATGCACCAGCCACCATTATAGTTGCTCCAGCCGCCGTGATAGAACTGAAAAATTGTAGAAAGCGGCATAAAAAATTCAATTAATCAATCTTCAAAAGTTATTTCTGTAAGATCATTGTTTTCTCTGCATGCTCTGCTTTAAAAGATAACAGACATGGTGTAATGATGTGATCATCATATGGATTGTCCACTTACCTATATTTGGATTAGCCTTGATAACGGCAAGTGTAATAAGGACACTTTTAGTCACTGTTAGTCTACAGGTAATGTGTGAAGCATGGTAAGATTAAAGTCGAAGCTGTCTATAACATGTCATAGTGTCATCATCGCGCCTTACTTAGCTTATTACTGGTAACACGTCGAGGGGGAAACCGAGAAGAAAGAAATCTCGTAACTACATGTAGAATGATACTGTAGCTACGAGGTTTTAGATACTTACCATCACATATTGGTAATGTTTGGTTAGGGCTAGATATCACCTCAACAAATCCCTCGCTATTGTGTAAACCCCGCCCTCTTCGGTAAATCACCCTATCACGGAGTCCCTTTGTAAATGCACAGGAATTTGTTTGTAAACGTGCCTAAACGTTCATATACGCCGCCGAAGGTGGACGTGATTGGTATCATCTCCGTCTGTCATTCCGATGTCAGAACGTCCGTCCGTAGTTTACTATCTTGTGAACGCAACTCCTCCTTTTATGGACCGATTCATAGGTGGCAGTACTTACCAAATCATTTTTATTGTACAAAATATAAACATATGCTAAATATAGTCATTATTCAATAATTATCTTTTTTTCTATAATTTCATAATTTCTTTTATACTGCCACCTGTGGACCGATTTGGATGAGGGGGGGGGGGGGGGGGGGGGCGGTATACTTTGATTTTCTGAAAGGTACACGTATAAAAGCAACGTTTAAAAATATGTTAGCACTCTGGCTTTTGAAAGGTACGTTACATTGAAATCACCCACCCTAGATCCTTATTAAATGCTACATTTTGCTCCCATTTTGTAAAATACTTTTGGCAGATTGCGATTTTTAGTACTATCTCATTCATGATTCTAAAGTATGAGTGATCAAACATCCACACAATCCTGTATGATTTATTAAAATACGTGAACTATACGTTACTATTATAAAATTGTTTCTCCATATTCACATGTATAAAGATATATTGGCAGTCGGGCGCCAAACATATTCAAAGTCAACACTTATTGGCAAAACTCATAGGAAAATATGATGAATTCAATTTTAGATAGTTTATTTTGGCCTGCACATTACTTGTTTTATACGTAGAAACGAAAAGATTTGGGCCGCGTGACATGTCCTTTCAAACCATTTAAACAATGTAATTTAACATGCCGCAAATTAAGAGAAAGAAGAGGAATGGCAGCTGCAATTTACTACTCTTATCATGCATAATAAAACTAGAATATCATTTATAAGTGATATCCTTATAAAAACAATTACATTGTGTCTCTGAAGGAATGTTGTAACATACCTCAAAATATTTTACCAAGAACCGTTTTAACTGTTTTATTTTTCATCAGTAAGGGTTAAAGTTCTGAAAATTTATAGCTCTCAGTTCTGTTCTTGGAAAATGCATCAGCACTGAAGACAGATGCGTGCCCAAGAAAAGATCAAAGATCCTTTAGCACTAATGGTAATCATGAAAAGTTAGACCTTGATTGAGAATGCATTGTAATATCTTTGAACGACCAAGAAGGAAAATTCTTATTGAATGCTATTTTTTACGTATTGTCTTTCAGTTTAATATGAGTGTATTCCATTTCACAAAGTTAACGTTTTGATAAAAAGATTTGAGATCATAATTTTGAAATAGCCAAATCATTAATACACATATTTCCAATTGCTGAAATCGAAATACCTAAACCCTTCTAAATCAGCACAGATCTTTTAATCATTTTAAATTAGATATTACAAATACCTTGAAATATTCAAGTACAAGATGTCCGCAAGCGGGTGCCAACGCTCGGCTGTTAATCATTTCTTAGGTAAATGCAAATATTTGAACTTGTTAACTACAGAAAGCTCTTGTCCTAAGTAATGATCATGTGAAATTTGAAGGCTCATCGACTTACCATTCAAAAGTTATGACCAAGGTTATTTTTTTAAAAACAAATTTGACCTTCAAAAATGACCTTGACCTTAACTGATGACCTTGAACTTTGTACCTACAGAAAGCTCTTGTCCCAAGAAATGATCATGTAAAATATGAAGGCCCTATGACTAACCATTCAAAAGTTATTACAAAGGTTACAATTTTTAAAGAAATTTGGCCTTGAAAAATGACATTGACTTTGAGTTTGGTACCTACAGAAAGGTCTTGTCACAAGCATTGATCATGTGAAATATGAAGGCTCTATGACATACCATTCAAAAGTTATGACCAAGATAAATTTTTTAAAGAAATTTCACCTTGAAAAAATGACATTGACCTTGACTGATGACCTTGAACCTGGTACCTACAGAAAGGTCTTGTGCGAAGCAATGATCATGTGAAGTATGAAAGCTCTATCACCTACCATTCACAAGTTATGAGCAAGGTTAAAGTTTGTCACGCCAACGCCAACGCCAGCATCAACGCCAACTCCTTTCTGCGAGCGGCGCCAAGGTGATCATAATACCTTGGGTTTTTCTGCGAAAACAGCCGAGCTAAAAATACTGGCTTTTTGATAGATATGAATATGTACTTTGTGTTTTACTTTCATCATAGGGAAAGATCTGTTCAGTGCAATTACATATATATCTATCACACAGTCCAGCATGACAGCTAATAGAATTTAAGTAATCGAAGCTTTTTCCAAATTTCTTAGTTACATAAGCATGTATATCATTAATATGTAATTACGTGCATTTGTTTATTTGTTGTCTATAAATGTTTTAAAACAGAATACCAATGGTCATAATCTAGTAACGTATGTTACCATTTGTATGAAGTAAATCGCAATTATCTTAAATGCACTTCAGTGTCAATACTGTAGCCATTTAAATCAAAATCATTGTTTTTCTTTGATTTAGATGGATTTTTTTTGTTTTACTGCATGTTTTACGAATTGTTTGTCTGGAATGTTGGCCAAGTGGTAAGAATAAAACTTCATGGTTAGTAAGGGTCATGTACTTGTCGTATGAGAAAAATATTTGAGTTATGCCCAAGAACCATGTGTATATTCATTAAAATGGGCATTCTTTAATTCTTTTCTCTACCTTAACACAAACTGCATGTTCAAATATATTGAAAGTCAGCCAGCAATGTCAAGAGAAATGAAAATGGGATGTTAAATCATCAGCCATTTTAATACACATAAACACCTAGAAAGCCCCTATAAGAAGCGACTCATAGACATATCATGCAATGTTCATATTTTTATGAATCAAGTCTTAGGTTGCATTTGAATGAGGACTTGATATTGATGAAATCCTATCATTTAAGGATATTCATATGTGCCCAACAAGCAGCAAGGTTTCCAAAGAAAAGATCCTTTTTTTAAAATAGCTCAAATTGATAGTATGTTACCTAAGGCCTGTTAGGTAAAAACAAGAACATTGTTAAAGTTGCCAACGGATTTAAATAAATTTCAAATTTTTTACCTTCTGGTGTAGGGTTAGTTTCTAAGGGCATCAATTTTGATCCATTTTTCATGAAAAAGAATGATCGTGTCTGTTCATATGGATGAACCTTATTGAAAATGAAAAATATTTCGTTTTCCGTAAAATTGGCCTTAATGACAATATTCTTTTTCGTATTCAAAGGACCATAACTTTTGCCTTATGTTAAAAAATGAGGTCATAATATTTTTCTGGTCTGAAGGATAAACCCTTAGGAAAATGGAAAATTTCTACTATAAATTAGAAGGACAGGAGGGCCTGTGTCGCTCCACTGACTTAATCATATCTAGACTTTCATCTTAAACAAAACTTTGATGTCTATCTTTGCAAAAATAAACTGAGCCTGACCCACATTGCATCAAAAGACACAATCACCTTTACTAACTCCCATTACGCAATTTACGCAAGTGCGTAAAAGAAATAATCTTCTGTTGAAAGATATCGTTGATGAATGATCAAATTATCTAAACTACAGCTTATTCAAGCTGTAGTTACGATGTTTTGATTATTTCAAACACACGCGGCTCAAATCATACCGTAAAGGGAGCGCCGCGGACATAGGGCATGCATCTTTTGTCAGTCCTCATATCGCCTTCATCCTATACATTCATATTCTGCGGTTGTCGCCTTCTGAGTGCGTATAAATTTCAAAGCCCTAGATACGCCCATGATTTATCCATCATATACCAACATGGGGTGATTGCAATAAGTAAACCATTATGAACACATTTTCAGGGACAATTTTAGTAAAGGGTCTTTCATGGAACATTCATACCAAGATTCGATCAAATCAATCCAATCGATTTGGAGAAGATTTTTTTTTTGAGATTTTAAAGTGACAATTTTGCTCGCCCTGCCACACCTACATTTATAGACCCATAAAAATTCCATGACCAATTTAAGTAAAGGTGCTCATTGAGAATATTCATGACTCGTTTCATTGAAATTGGCCAAAGTTAGCGGATAGAAGAAGGTTTTTAAAAATTTCAAAGCAAAAAAAAAAAAAAAGAAAGAAAAAAAAAAAAGCACCCCACCAGCCACACCCACATTAAGGGTGCAATCAAAATGTTTGGACATTTTAAGTTAAGGGTCACTCAAGGAACACTCATGCAACTTTTGGTTGAGTTTGGCCAAATGGTCTGGGAGGAGCAGATTTTTTTTAAAAAAATGGTATCTGATCTTTGAACTCGGGTGAGCGATCTAGGGTCATCTTGTCCTCATTTTTAAATATGACTTAAAAACTTCCTTTTCGGTTGCCATAACAATCTGAGTTAAGATTGGATTTTCATACTTTGAACCCATTAACATTTCCGCCAAGTACAACTAAGATTGGATCATTGATATTTTAAAGAAACTGTTGACAGGCATGTCAACGACAATTATAACAGCCTTCTGACGTCAATGAAATGGCACATCCGGAACACCACTGGGCCAATCTCACGATCAACCTCGGATGAACATAGACGGACTGTTTTTAAAAATTACGGGAAAACCTTGGAAAAACTCGATGAAGTCAGTTAAAATGGCGTTAGGCCTCGAAACTGTGAGTGAAAACATTCGCCGTTCTGAACGCTACTCGTTTAAGTCAGTGAGGTTAAACCATCGAATGCTAATATAGATATCTTTAGATTCTTAAATAACGGCTGAAAGATCTCAATTTTTGAGAATGATTCGTCATTCTCACAATTAAGATTTTTCAGTCGTTATTTACTATAAAAGATAAAAATCTACAGTGCTAGTTTTTCTTACACTGTTTCTGCCTAACAAAATGCACGATTTTGTTACATATCCATCCGCCTTACATACATCCGATGTATATTGCAGTTTACGGAAATGGCCGAGTGATGTTCCGAATGCGAAATGGCAATCTTTTTTTATTCCAATTATTTGACATAAAGGCAGCATATGAAATACAAAATAAGAAGAGTGAAAATGAAAATAAAACAAAGGCTTTCAACATACTTAAGAATTCTCAAACCTCAAGTTCAAATAAGATTTCTTTTAAAATCTTCCTTTAATATTCAAAGGAAATGGAACTATTGAATATAATATGCGTGACAATTAATCACCGAAAGGGCTTTGAATCACACGGATCCAAAATATTTGCTTGTAATATGATGATTCAGGTGCTTAAATCTGCAGTTTTGTGTTACATCAGAATACTTAAAATCGGTGAAAAAAAATCTATTAGATGACACATCAACTAATAAAGGGAATTTAATACTGGCTTAAACTGTCCCTGTCCTTTTGGGTAAATTACAGAAATCAATATAATTTAGAAACAGATTTGCTTGTTTTATTCGAAGTTCTAGTCCTGTGTTGTTGGATTCTATATATTTCAAAGAGAAATGAAAGAAAGTGTATTAAATTTTGAAATCATATATACTACTCAAAGTTTTCTAAGCACCAAAACTTTTTTGATACTATAATTTCAATGAAATTTGATAATAAGAATGTATGAAAATGGTCGATTGTTTTTATTTTATCAAATTTTAAGAAGAAGATAAAGCTTTATAATGATAAGAAGACCTTACATATAGACCAAGATGGGAGACCCTGGAAATTGGTCTGTTTTCTTGAAAATTGAAAAAGTCGAATTTGACCAAAAAAGGTGTTCTTTCAATTGCATTTCGTACAAAAACGAGTATGAGAGCCGGCACTGTCAATAACAGCCCGACAGCGCCTCTGCATACTCATGATTAAGTTCTGGATTACTCTTTGGGGAATAACGGACCATTCTTCTCTAAGGATCTGGCCGAACCCCTGGAGTGTCCTTGGCTAGACCTGGCGAGCCGAATTTCGGACCTGTAGCTCATTACCACATATGCTCTATCGGAATTAAGTACGGTGAGCGAGCCGACCAGTCTAGATGTGGAATGCCCTCTTCTTGGCGATACTCTTGGGCTTTACGGGCCGCGTGTGGACGGGCATTATCATCCATTAAAATGAATCCATCCCCAATAGCACCAGCGTAAAATCTTACGTGGTCATTGGGGTATCATCAATATACCTACGAGCCGTCAAAATACCTCTTTCTAAAAAAAAAAAAAAAAATAAAAAAAATCAGTCCGCCCATTCAAGCTGATGCCACCCCACGAAGTGCTCATGGTGAGGTTTTGTGATCTGGCTGTATCCGGCGTCTGTCATGCGTCGTCCGTCAACATCTTGTTTGCATTCTAGAGGCCACATGTTTTGGCTCAAATGTCTCAAGTTCAATAACTGGTAAAGTTGGGTAAAAATGGATCAAGCGTTCAAATCTTAGTGCAACCCTGTGTGCGCTCTAGAGGCCATATATTTGCCTCAAAAGTCTTGAGACTTTGTCAGAATGCTATTTACATGATATCTCAAAGACGACTTTGAACTAGAATCAAGTGGGATAAATGATGAAGTTAACGGGTAAAATCTTTGTTTGCCCCACTGTTTTTAAACTTCTTCAAAGTGTTTGTACAAATGACATCTCTGTCAAGTTTGAAAAGGGGTCAAATGGGAGTCAAAAATGAGGTCAAAGGGTCAAATTTTAGCAACACATATGCACTCTATAGGCCATATTTTAGCCCAAATATCTTGAAACTTAATCATAATCTTTATCTATATGATAATTAGGATCAGTTTTAAAAGTGATCAATTGGGGTAATAATAGGTCCCGGTAACAACCAATCGTATAAAAACATTTTGCGCACTCTGGAGGCCCCTTACTCGGGGCCACGTCTCAAAATTCTGTGAGAATGTTTTTCACATGGTATCTTGGCCCAGTGAAAATATTAGCCCAAGTTGGGTAAATACCAGGACAAATGGTCAATTCTCAAATTGGGGATACAAGCACGGTGATTTGATTTCCTACATGGAATTTAGAATTATTGGCATGTTGCAACCGTCGTAAACTATGCTTCAGGTGAGCGTTTATTGCCAATAGTCCTCTTATTAGCTAACCTGAAGACGAAGTGCTCAAGGTGAGCTTTTGTGGTGAGGTAAATGTCCATCGTCGGTTGCGTGTCGTCAACATTTTCCTTGTATGCACTTTAGAGGTCACATTTTTGCCCCATTAACCTGAAATTTGGTCTGAATGATTGTCTTGATAAAATCTCTGACAAGTTGACATAGACATAGATATATTTTATTCAAGTATTTAGGCCATCGGCCTATTATACAATACAATAAATATTACAAATCATAATAAAAGGAGTGACATATAATTTAATTTTGTTCGTTAAAGAATTTTTGAACTTTCGAAATTTCAGAATTTACATATAATTATGACTTTTTGTGCAGTACATGTCTGATATACGCTTGAGTGGGGTCAAAAACTATGTCACGGGTTCAAATCTTGGAAACACCTTGTACGCTCTCTATATGTAAATTTTCTGTCCGATCAACCTGAAATTTGATCCGAATGTGTGCTCTGATAAAATCTGGGACGACTTTGAATTTGGGTCAAGTGGGCTCAAAAACTAGGTCACTGGCTCAAATCTTAGAAAAACATTGTATGCACCCTAGAGGCCGAATATTTTGCCCAATCAACCCGAATTTTGATCTAAATACTTGTCTTGATAAAATCTGGGACGAGTTCGAAATTGGGTCAAGTGGGGTTAAAAATAGGCCAAGAGGCCACATGCACTGTAGTGACAACATTTCTAGTTTGGTTGCTGAAGTTTGGTCAGAATGAGTGTCTTGACAATTTTTTAGATAAGTTCAAAAAAGTAGGTGACAGGATTATTCTCTTAGAAGCTTTGTAACAATCTAGAGTCTAAATTTTAAACACAATCAACCTGAAAATTGGCTAAAAGGATTGTTTTAGTGGAAAGTATCAATCGCATTGTTTTAGCTTTGTCACCATTCCTTTCATCCCTTTCCAAAACCTAACTTGAACCAGTTTTGAAAGTTAACTCAGATGAGCGATTAAGTGTACTATGGTCCTCCTGTTTTAAGCTTCACGCGACGAAGTCCAGCGGGCTATTGTCATGGCCTATTATTCGTTGTGCGTCCGTCCGAGCGTGCGTAAACGAGTAAGGGGGGGGGGTTAATGTAACGGTTTAAAGGGAGGTAACTTTCATTGGATATGCAAATGAGAAAGACCTGCCCTTAGTTAAATGGCTATTTGAAATCTATTTAGACAGAGTCGACCCATGTAGGGTTGAGAAATCTTTTCTCTGAATGGATCAGGCCTTTCTATGCGCTCGGTTCGTAACACTTTTAATCCTTATAAGGCTGATATCGTGTGCGCTACGGGCTGTCGAGTTACCACAAAAGAGGGACCCTTAGGTTAAGAAAAATCTTCTTCTGCGAAAAAGGCCAAATAGAATTCAACCAAACTGTACGGAAATGATGCTTGACACTAGTTTTTTTTTTCAGATTCCTTGATTTCATTTTGAGCAGACTGATAAGTATGGTGCTATGGGATGTCGCGTCAGCCAATAATTACCCTTTATTGTGAAATTTTAATAAAAATCTTCTTCACTGAAACTACTGGGCAAAATTCAATCAAATTTCAAAGCATTGATGCTTGGGACATTCTCTATCAGATTCCTTCTTTGAATCCTGATCAGAATAATAACTTGGGTGTAAAAGGCAGCTGCGTAATACAAAAAGGGACCCATAATCATGGTAAAATATTAAAATATCTTCTTCTCAGAAACTACCTATCAGAATTCAACCAAACTGCACAGGAATGATGCTTGGGACATCCTCTTTCAATCCATTCTTTTATTCCTGATAACTTGAGTGTAACAGAGTGCGGTGTCACCCCAAGTTGCCCTATATGGTGAAATATAAAAACACCCTTCCTCTCTTTAAGTACTGGTTAAACTTAAACCAAATTTCACAAGAAAGGAACCATAAGTCATGCTCTCTTAGATTCCCTTCTGGAATCTGTATTGAGGATCTACATTGGTGCTGCCGAGTCAGCTAAAAAGGGTGCCGATGACATATGAAAAAATATAAACAAAATATACTTTCTTCCCTGAAATGAATTTTGGGACGAAATTGATTGATTGTTTTTTCGAAGGGCCTCTCTCCGGGTTCTTTTTTTTGTGATTATGTTAGTATTTCCTTTGTGATGCAATATTCCTGTGAGTACAACTTATATATTTGACGGGTTTATTGAAACTTTCATAAAATGTTACTTATCATGTGACTATGCACACATTTAACCCTTTTAAAATGTTAATCTGAGTCAAGAGAAAAAGGGATTTTCGTGTAAGATTGTTTGTTGATTTAACATTTTTCCATTTCGTGCATTGGCTAACCTTTGCCTGAGATGATCATCTACTTACAAATAGATTATTGCTTAGCTTAATAATTGTAGTGTAAATTATTAATAAATTTTCGTATTGTTGTAAATTGTTTAGAGTTGATTAAAATGATAACCTAACAATCAATTCATTCACAAATCGTGCTTAATAACTCTTTGCATTTGTGTTTTCTTTAAATCTTTAAATTCACCAAGGATGTTGTTTCGAGTAGCTTCCTCATTGATTTCTAACCGTAATTTGATAAATACGACCGAAATAAACACTTTTAAACGCTATTTACAAATGAGTCTGCGCGGTATATTTCCAACAATTTCAATTGCATGCAAAGCAAAGACTCTGTCCAGCCTGTGCATCCGCACAGTCTGACCAGGGTCTTCGCTATTTGTTTTGTGTTTAAATAATGTCACAAAGTATCTATAGACGGTAAGGCTATTTTCTAATTAGGCCTACTCTATGTGGCTGTCTATGCTCCTTAATGTTTGCACCTCATGCACATGTCTAATTGTTGGAAATTTCATGCACAGACTGAAATACATATTTCGGTCTACAATGACGCCGATAGCCTTGACACATGTAATATTGCGTCATCGTTCTCCGTTTAACCAAGCTATGTAGACACGATAATGGCATATCATAGGTCCTCGAGAGTCATTCTAAATACTTCAGAACCATTGTAGTAACTACAAGTAGGCTAAGTGCGTCATTTACCTGTGATTAAAATCCCGAGACGTGTGACTATGAAAAACTGTATGCCATGATAGAATTGCATGACAGAAATCGTTTTTGTGAACCGGCAAGGGAAAATGGTCCACCTCTAAGCTACGAAAACCAGCGAAAGTCAGTCGGCTCCGTGCCATCTTTTTTTTTTTACTGCGGTGTTTTATCATTTTAAAATTCTATTTAAAGTGAGGCATGAGGGAAATCATATCAATTTCGATCGCCTTGTGCTTCCACCTCTTTTCGATGTACACATAAATGTTCATCGTGAATCGCGGAATTTATTCGATGGAAGACATTTTAAGTGCAAAATAAAAATTCTCGATTCATGATAAAGCTGGAAAGTTATCAAAATTTTACAATAAGTATAATGTGAAAAATCCAAAATAGGGGAATTTCCATTAAGCTATGTAATCAATGAGATTTCACTATTTCAAGTTTGAATAATTATACGTCTAATCAAGTTTTAATTGTATCGGGTTAAGTCTGAAATAAACTTAGTTGTAAAACAGGAATTAGATATCCCACGGACCTGAATTCTGTAAGCGAAGTGTAGGACTCCTTATCTTATACACTTTACTAAGTTTAAAGATGCCGTGATTCATCGTTGCTGAGAAAAGGGCACCAACAAATTCCCGTTGTACCACGTTAAGTACGAGAAAAAAGAAAAACAAACCAAAAAAAAAAAAAAAAACAAAAAAACAAGAATTTAACCAGGAAGTAGATATCCTACGAAGCTTATTTCAGTAAGCGTCGTAGAGGACCTCTATCTGATATATTACACCACGGTTTTAACATCGGATATTTCCTAATCCCTGTTTTTGTAACTTGGTTTGCTTATTTTTGTCATATTTTTGACATACCAGTTTCTGTCTATTTTCTGACTGGATGTTCGGCTTGTTAAAGAAATCGTAACAATAGGGACAGTGGGCCTGAGAAGTTCTACTGACTAAGGGCTCCAGTGTTTTCACCAAATTTGCAGACAGAACCTTACTCACGACCGAAAAATCATCCTGTAAACGGTTTAAGAGAAATATTTATAAACTTCAATGCATAAACAAGAATATTATGAGTGAAATGGGCTATTTCCGTCTGTTTGGCTAACAGATCCACACAAATTTTCGTAAAGAAAAATTCTTTATGAACTTACAGTCTTCCTGTGAAAGTTTCGAAGAAATCCGATAAGATTTGTGTAATTTATAGTGTAGAGCTTAAATTCATTGGACGGACAGACAGACAAACGGATGAGGTAAAGCCTAACGAGTTGGCTCTTTTGAGCTTCATTCTTTCATTTTTCAATTCTTGGAACCTTGTTTACACGAAAAAGTCCCCAACTACTAGTATAATTGGATTCTTTGAAACTTTTACAGGATTATGGTAGGGGTTTAAGGAAGGTTCTTTAAAAAACAACAGGCAACAGGATCCTTAATGGATTTCACTTAGTGCATTTAACTAATGTCATTAAAACCATAAGTATTATCAGATTGCTTGAAAACAAATAAATAATTATTGTAGAGTCATAAGGATGGAAAATATTTATTCATGGGTCTACGATTATCTGAGCCCATTGTTGAGAGACAAATAGTCGGAAACAATGAATGCTGTCGTCGGGGATCGAACCCGGGACATCTAAATTGACATTTCGACGCACAGAATGAGTTACTCTTAAAGACTTAAGCATGGCCAGATAATTAAAAGTTGTCCCTTCCATGAAGTGCACCACGAATATCCAACATTCTTTAATGTTTTTTGGTGGTTTATCGAGAAATAATGGTAGATTATCACTTGATAATCTCACCGCAAAATCAGTGAAATTATCAAAAACTTATACCCTGCTTTTGTGCATTTCATCCTATCTGACGTCATCTATGCGGGGCGAAATAAGTGATGTCACAATGAACGTTGCATAGCAATCACGTGCAAAATGACGCGCTTTACGAAAATATGTCATAGAAATTTCAGATTTTTCTCATTTTTGCATTAAAGAAATAGAATAATCGTTTGTTTTTCGAGTAAGATTGATTAATATTTCATTTCGTGAACAACAAAAGCTACTCGATGAAATATTAATCGATCTTACAAAAATGTTGGGTGCAACAAAGATGGCGGAAAGGTTTTGTTTATAAGGTTAGTGTCATTTATTTCTAGCCCAAAACTGTTTAATTTGCATTTTTATAGAACATGTTTGACATTGTAGTAAAGGCATTTGATTGGAGAACAAATGGGTATAACTCCTGTTAAATGAGTACCGTTGATGCCTGACTGACTGACATTGTGGTATTGCGACGTTCAAAATCGAAACGATAGACTGAGAAAAATGGGCCTGTATTTCCCATTGCAGAAAGATGCTGGCAAAAACACACGCATTGATTGGTAGAAAAATTATCCCTTCTTAAAAACGAATAACAGTCGCCAAGTTAGACGCACTCAACATTTTGAACGTACAGTGAAATAGTGGTATCATAGGATGTACCATAGACCAGCAATTTCATGTGAGTGATCAAAGATCAATTTTGCATTTAAAATGATAGGAGATGACAGTTTCTCGAACCTCACTCTTTCTTGCGGAACTATAGTTTGGGAATAAAAACAAATTGATATAGAACATAGAACAGTAAATAATTTGTCCTTCGGATACGCGTTATCTACACTTGCAAACTGTTCTAAAAATTCTTCTTTTCTTTCTTAACCCTTTACTGTTTTACAAAATTTGGACCTGTCCAAATTCAAAGGTTTTGTAGACGAAAATTTAAAGTGGATTTAATTTGAAAAATAACCATTCTGTAGGGTAGAAAATAGTGTGGAAAAAGAAGAAATTGCTTGTCAGAAGCAATTTCTTATTTTTTCACAATGTTTTTTCAATCATAAAATCACAGACACGTAAAAAGCAGGGATTAAACAGCAAAGGGTTAAAATGCTAATTTTGAAGATAATGCAATGATTCTATTGCGCAGGTGATAATTACCTTTTAGTGAGTGACAAATATCACACGGCACCTTAATCACGCCGAAAAGACACAGAAATTTTACCTGCAATATTATCATGTATATTATTGTATGATAACTACTTTTTCGGTGTGGACAGCGCAATAAAAGACATAAACATTGCACTATTCGACCATTCGTTCAGTGTGTTAAACGTTTACAAAAAAGTATCGCGCTTAGGCGTTCAATCACATGCAAAGTGGATAACAGATTTCGTATGAGAACTCGGTAACCTGTGACTAGTCTTGAACGATACTTCTGTCTAACACACAATAGAGAACATATAGGCGATCAAATATCATAGCTACACCTTGAATAAGCTGTAGATTCACGATTATGTTCGCTTGCTGAGGCGGCATGGCAGCAAAGAATCCTGATCGGCGATTCTTGCAACAACTAACATCTTTCCAGCCAGACTACGCCCTTATTGTGTTAGGGGGAAATGCCATTGGTTGTGACACGGTGCTAAAATTAATTGTAAATGACATCTTAAAGTTGGTCACAGAACCGCATAAATTCAATATAATTGTTGTGTTTTTTGATGTGCGTGAACGAGGCAAATTCCTCACAGACCTTTATAGATGACAAAATCGTTTAATTCCCATCAAAAACCCCAATAAACTAGTGAAGAGAAATGTTCAAGCAATTAATTCAAATTTAAGACTTCCAAAAGACTATGACGTCGATCAAGTCAATGTCAGGATAAAGGGGTGAAGAAAATGTTTTACTTTCTTAAAAGATACGTGTTTTCATTGGCGAAAGTGAAATATTTTTGCCTCCAAACTATTGTGTTGATATGTCAACGGCATGGAGCATCTACAGCTTCTGTCGGTCCGACTTTTTGGTCGCAAATTTACAAATTGCTGGAAAGGGTTTTAATAATTCATGTTAAGTATCATTTTTTGTGTAAATATGTATAATTCTATTTTTATATGTGTAATTAAATCAAAGAGTTACAAATTATATCTCTCTAGTACATGAGTATATACTGTTTTGAAGTCGAGCATGTGACAGGATAGTATTCCACCACTCTTTGCAAATATCTTTGTATATTTTGAGAGGGACAACCCTGTCATTTCTTTTCTATAGTCAGTCATGCTGAATTTATCTCTCCTATCCAAAACATAATATAATAAAGTCACTGAACATCTACATAAATGTCGTCAAAACAATCTGAAGTAAAAATTTAGTTTTGTAAATATTGCATTTATTATACATTTAAAATGCATTTCAAATAAAGAAGTTAGTGACATGTGTTAATCATTACAGTATTTGCATTTTCATTCATACACGGACCCTTAATATACATATATTTAGAGTCCCTAATTCATACGACCACAAGCACACCTGTTAGGTTTGGCCCGCATGAAATAAAAACCTAAAGAACTCCACAAATTCTAACAGTATAAGCCCATATTAACGGATAAAAAAGATTATATTGTTTTGTACTCGAAAATAACAAAATATGTTAATATTTATACACTTTATTCCATACGACGCCATTTCTTTCATACGGCGACCTAAATCCCGTACGGCGTATTTTAGATGTTCCAGTCTAAATGAAATTCAGTCTATTAGATTTAGTATAAGCAGGGGCGGAGCTTCATAAACTATCTGGATAACATTGAGTGACTTCCATTGTTTGTTATTAGTTTTCGAGATTCTACTACCAGCGGCAAATTTCACACAGACAGAAGGTAGATTTAATGTAAATAATGCGTTTATACGGTTTGCCACCTACTTTTGCTAGTAGAGTGTCCAGCAGACTTTATCACCCTGCAAGAAGATCTAGAAGAAGTTAACAGGTTAATGTAGTGAAAATGGGATGTTGAGGTTACCCAAGCAAAAGCGTATTTCCTAAATGCTACTATTTATAAAGAAGAAAAAGATTTCCTTTAATTACAGGCTACATCATGGACAAATGCTAGACACTGTGGATAATGCCAAATACCTAGGATTTACAATATCTGGAGGTCTTTCAGTGTTCCCCAAAACCCTCAAATGGGTGTGATTTACCCCCAAATTGAAGCGTGTACCCCCTTTTTTTGCAAGCAGCCTTCTTCGTCTCATATAGAGGGGGTACATACATGCTGTAAAATTCCCATTTATACTCCCAAATTGAAGTTACAGAGTGGGAACACTGTCTTTCCTGGAACAAGCATATTAGCCTGGAACCCCTATGTATTGATCTACTTAGCATTAGCTGATAAATGCAATGATAATAATCAGTCTTGCCTAAATTCAAATTTATTTCTACATGAAATTATACTTTAACTCCCCCAAAAAACAGAAAATGGTAGTCGTAACACAATTGATTGACACAAAAATACCTGCCTCGATAGCTCAGTGGTAAGAGCGTCGGTCTTCTGATCCGAAGGCCAGGGGTTCTAGTCCTGGTGACAGCGAGGTGTTTCCTTGGGCAAGAAACTTAATAGTTACTGCCTCAGTCCACCCAGCTGTAAATGGGTAGCAGTGGATGAAAACCCTTCCAAAAAAAAAAAAAAAAAGGATTCCACTGCCTCTCAAATTTCTCATGCAAAATTGATAATATCTAGAATAAGTCACCTGCCAGTAATACCCGAAAGGGGAGTTAGGCAGTATGTATAGATAGATAGATAGATAGATAAAATACCAACAATAGACAGCCATATCACAATCAGTGAATTGCAGTGTTTATTCTAGGATTTGAGTTTAGTGGGGGATCTGCACCCACCTCTTTAAAAAATATGGGGGATTTTGAAAAAATGTGGGGGAAGGTAAGGAAGTGTAATAAACCACTAAGTAAAACTATTTTTCTTCACTTATATTATAAATTAAGCCTTCATTGTTGTTGCAAGCTTTGAAAATCTCATTACAAACTGAAACATTTTAAAAGTTACAAAGACTGACTCTTCCTCGCTGACCACCGATGCTTCTTCAGCTCGTCCGTCTGTCTCCTGTGGTGTTGATGGGCCAGGCAATGTGAAAAAAATCACTTATTATGTGTTTTGACATTTTTGAAGTGGATTTATTGTTTGATTTATACGATTTCAGACGATGGAAATGTTGTTGTCGTCATGATTGAGTGTTTGTTATACGGCTGCAATGGGACATTTTAAAAAATCGGTAACGGGTCCCCTCGGTAACTTTATCTAGTAAAATGTCAAGATACAATTATCTGTGACAAACCAAGTCCATTCAGACTTATTTTTTTTTTTATGATTATTACTTTTAACATCATTGATCAATATTAGACAGACCGAAAATTCCTCAGAATAAATTTCGGGCCGACATGATCGAAATATTAGAGTTTATTTGAAGCCGCGGTATAAACATAAATTAACTGGTTCTCGATTCCAACTATCAAAAACGGGACACACAGGAAAAAAGTCTTGTTTTACTTTCGCTTTCTAGAGCCGAATTACAAGCTACGAGTATTTAATGGAAGCCTAATTTTGATTTTTGCGACCTCATTTGATTTGGGGTATTTGTACCGCACGTGGTCAAGAAAAATGCAGGATTTTCGTAGAAAATGGGGGATTCCTGCGATCCCAAGGCATAGAATAAACACTGGAATTGTAAAGTCACTCCATTGTATCAATGTATTGTTTTAAATGATGTCGAAACTTACCATATGGAGCTCCAATTGTACCAAGATGATTGAATTTGAATTGAATGCAATATTATTTAGGGATAACATCTGTTCTTTTTCAGAAAACAGTTATTTTTTATCACATTTAAAAAAAATTTAACTACCAAATATTCCTGAATTTTCGACAAGAACTATTTAACCATGCTGTTTGGAAGTAAAGGCAAGAATGGAGCATATTTCTTGGCATCTAATTCATTATATGTTTCTGGTGGCCTAGTGTTTTATGCAAACATTGGAAAAGTGGCATATTGATGAAAATTTCCAAAAATCTATTATAAGATCGATACAGTTGATAGATCGATACAATGAGGTTTGAGTATATATAATATAACATCAAATGCAAATAAAATTTAAAAAGTAATAAGATCTGAGAAACAATTACAGCTTACAAAACTTTGTACAGGCATCTACTGTTTGGAATCCAGCATAATAGTCAAGATTGACTGAGACGATGTACTATGTAGATGTATCCTGGGGCCAGCTTATTTCACGACCGGGTGGGGCCGTTGTTGATGTTTTTTCAGCTTGAAACCAGCCCTGAGACTGTTGAGACTGAATAGATGCTGCAAACCGTTTTCAAATCATACCCCGCTTTACACTTAAGTGCATGTTTGAAGCGGGGCATAACTTGAACCGTTTTGTCATCCTGAATGCATGGCTGGTTTCAAGCTGAAAAAATAACAACAATGGGCCCCGCCTGGGCCTAAAATAAATTGGCCACTGGATTACTTAGTTTCTGATTGGCTTTGGTTATCTCTCTTACATTTCTGCAAAGAGAGCAAGCATGTGGCTTTTATCATATCATTGTTTACTTTAATCATTAATCCACAAAATGTAATACAGGGTCCAAAGAATCCACTCGCCTGCTCGTATTTATTAGTAAGAAATCACGGAGGACGAGTGGGGAGAAAAATTCAAAGTCCTTTGTTCGCCTGGATGAGTGAAGAATTAATAACACTTAATAACAATGCCTAGTGTCTTGGTAAATACGGATAAAAAAACAGAAAAAGGGCTCCAAACAAATTAAATGAAAATAGAAGTTCGCAACAACTCAAACTTTAGACAGTCATGTACTTTGATATCTAAAAATAAACTTCCGGTATTGGCATGATATAATCCAGTACCCGAACATAGTAAATGTTTATTGATTCCAAAAACGTAAAAATTATCGAGAATTCAAAGTTTTTTCATGTGCTTTGTTTAAATCTACTACTTCTTTAGTCGTATATAGACACGATCATCAAATTGAGCATGAAAAATCCTCAATTATTTCCCTCATCCAAATCTTTTTACCGGTATTTAAACTCCAAAATTAAAGTTATTTTCACGTCATAAATTTTGTCTTTTTGTTTTGTCTGCACTCTAAAATGACCACTTCAGATATAAGTAAGTTTTTTTAATGATCATTATGCCAATCATAGGGCGAGTGACTTTCAAAGGAGGAAGAGTAACTTTTTCCAGTGACTTGCCCTGCAGGACGAGTGCCTTTTTCTGAATTCTTTGGACCCTCAAGCAGAGATAATTCTGACTCAGAATTTCATGTGCGAAAAATCTCATTCAGTTGCAACTTATGAGAAATACTGAGTTTTCAATGGCAATTTGAACCAAATCCTTAGTTTAAAATATATATTGCTGTGAGAATTTTCTCTCATTCACCAATTTGAATGAGAATTCTGGTAGAAAAATGAGAGAATTTGCACAAATCTCTCACAAAAAATATCCCTACCCTGTTATATAAAAAAGTTCAATGTGTCGTTTGTGCAATTAAATTTAAAAATCCGTGAATCTTGCATGAAAAGTAACTTAACAAATGGCTCAAACCCTATTCTCGATAGTAAATATATAAATTACATAATTGGAGCAAGTGTTTGATTGGACGAAAACTTAATACATTGTGCCGTAATTGGTAATTATCATAATTAGAACTCGGAGATCACTGAAAGATATACGGAATATGCACAGAGTCTTGGGTGAAATAAGCCAAATAATATTTTCCGGATGCAAATTTCTTTGTTTTGATGCCATCATCACAGTTGTCTAGAGCTATTTTTAGAAACGCCCACATCATAAGGCGAATATATAGTAAAAGCTCCAATAAGCCTGAGATTCTACTTGAATCATCAAATTTCTACAACTGAACTCATTTACCATTTTGGCTATGTAAAAAGCATTTTATCTAGAACAAAATGTCAATGAAATTACACAATCCGATGCTGAACAGAGGCACCATCGTGTTTTAGCACAGCAGTTTTTGTTGGCTAAACCTCTGTAGTCCAGGAAAGAACTTTAATTAAATGTCCATGAAACTGTTAGAATTAAAAGCAAAAACATTGATACAAAAACGAATATCTATTTACTTCAAATTACATACGCAAACATGAGTGTAAATCATTTATTTAAGCATAAAATTAGCACAATAGCTGAGAGTTTGTCTGAAAGCTATTTTAACCCTCTTGAAATCATAATGACATTGACTTGGTGGTTTTGTTTTGATTTGGGTTTTACGTCGCTTTCAACAATCTCTCAGTTATATCGCAACAACTGGAACACCTAACAATGGATTCCTGGTATTTCTCGCACCAGTACTACCACCACATCCCTTTCCTAGCCTCCAGTTGCTATTCCACATAGGTTTATGATTATCTGGTGGAAGACAAATGTCGGAAAGGATAAGTGCCGCAGCCGGGGATCGAACCCGTGGGAATATAGACCCCTGGATTAGAAGTCTGGCGCGCTACCAACTGCGCTATTGCCGCGGCAAAGACTTGGTGGGGGTACCTGGGGGTAACGCACCTACTCTTCGGACATCAAAACTGACTGTTAATTGACCGGTTTATAGAATAATTTAACCCCTGACTTGGTGGGGGTAGGGGTTAAATTATTCTTTAAACCAGTAAAAAAACAGTCAGTTTTGATGTCCGAAGAGTAGGTGGGGTTATATTAGAGCATGGGGTTCTAGTACAATTTTTACGGTGTAATTATTATAAAGTCATTGAATTTTGTATGTTGCTAAGATCTATTCATAAAATTAACCCATGTACGGTGCCCTATGCTGCCAATGTCTCACTTCTTGTCAATTTGGCATTTAATGATATACAAATTTCTTGGCTCAAAAGTCAGGGTTTCCCAAGAATTTTTGGGTTAATATAAGGCGTCATTTCCCCAATTTAGATGATCAACTACATAAAATCCTAGGGAGCACATTGAATAACAAATAAAGAAGACTGTAATGGATTGAGAACTTCAATATACATCTTATATTTTTCATGTTTTGGTAGTTTCATTCCTCCTTTTTGGAACAGGCCAAACATTTTAACCTTTGGAGAATTCATGCCAGTTGATAAAAAATAAGCAAAATTTTGATCCCCTGACTAATGACTTGTTTGGTAGATGGACCCTGGTTGTCACCATCAAACTCGCTTAAACAGCTCTTTAGTGTTGTCTGATTAGAAGAACTGCCCAATTACAGATGGTAGAAGTTTACACACTTTGTTGTGACATTTTGTAAATTCTTGCACAAAATCTAGTGCCCATGGGCTACTGGACCCCTGCTAGTATTTTTCTCTGTATTGGATAGTGTTGGGCTATTGGTTTTAATCACATTTGATAATCAGTTTTTAGTTGGAAGAAGAAACCAACTTATGATTGATTGTACCATTGTTTTCTTAGCAATTGATACAGCACTCCCATTATCATCCTTTGAAGAATAGAATGCCAAAATTTAGTTAATACTCATGACCTAAAGACTTTTTCTTCAGAATTTTATACAAAATTCAGGAGTGTGGAAATACAGAGTTTCTCCACTTGCCCCTAGGCCAGTTAAAGCTGATTTCTTACTTGTCCAGGATCAAAATGAACTTGTCCACAAAAAAAGGTAGATACATATTGAGAAAATATTGTTTTTTAATGAAGAAAATGCTATAACCCAGCATTTTCTTCATTAAAGACAATGTTTTCTTCCCTTTGATACAAACAAAAGGATGACTTTTCTCCTAGATCTTTTTATGCCCCCGATAGGGAGGCATCATAAATTTGACTTGTCCGTCCGTCCGTCCGTCTGTCTGTCCGTCTGTCCGTCCGTCCGTCCGTCCGTCTGTCCGTCCGTCCGTCATTCCGTCCAAAAACTTTAACATTGGCCATAACTTCCTTATTACTTAACATATTCGCATCATACTTTACCACAACATTCCTTGGTACATTACCTTTCTGTAGGCACATACTTTGGTGACCTTGACCCCTGGATGACCTTGACCTTCAACATAGATTGGCCATAATTTAAAATCAAAGCGGTGTCGGGGGCATTGTCATCTTACAGTGACAGCTCTTGTTAGTACTGTATCAAGATTTGCTTTGGTATTTACTTGTCCACGGACAAGTGGCCTAGAAAAAACATACTTGCCCGTAAGTAGAAAAGCCCATGTCGGACAAGTCGGGCATGGGAATTCCACACCCCTGCAAAATTCATGGGTCTGCGTGAAACAGCTGTAACTGTCTATAAACATATATAAGCACTTGAAACTGTTTCAGACTGAGCTGTCAAGCTGATGTCAGCTTCAATATATAATGGCTTTCATTTATGTGTAGGAACTGATTAATCAGTTATGAAATTTCTTAGTCGATTGTGACAATCCAAACCAACCGATTATGGATTATAATAGATTAATTTGCCCATCACTAGTATTGGAAAAAACTGGTCATTGACAGAGGTCATTGAAACATATCTGAGGCTTGTTAACAGGCAAGTTATGTCAATTTAACCCAACTGACAATCTGTAATAAATGATTTCCAATTTTAAGATACATTTTTACAGACACAGTAGTAAATTTTTTGAGGGTCATTAGTTTTGAAATTGCAACAATGACTCATGTTTTGCGTATCATTGAAAATCCTAAAAGGTTATGAGGCATTCCTATAACTGTAAACATGCCAACTTTTACCATCAATTAGACTAAGGCATTCTTGGCTGGAAAAAACATACAGTAGTTGATGGTGATGTTTAATTTCAAATCCATTAAAATGATTGAACCACAATGGTTTTGTGTAACCTATTTATTTGTCATCAATTGGGAAACAAGATCTGTTAATTCAGATTAATCCCTCTGGATTCTGCTTCATGTGAAATGCACCAGTATGCGCTGCAAATGGAAGAACCAAGATTGATAACTGTTCTAAGTAATCAAACTTGGGACATCTTGGTCATGTGGTTGACTCTTAACCTTTAGACCACAGACACCACAGCAGGGATAATTCTGGCTCAGAATTTCAAGTGCTAAAAATCTCATTGAGTCGGAACTAACGAGAAATTACAGAGTTTTCAATGGCAAATCCTTTGTTAGAAATATATTTTGCTGTTAGATTTTTCTCTCATTTGGCCAATTTGAACGAGATTTCAGGCAGAAAAATGAGAGAATTTGCACATTTCTTGCCCAAAAATGATCCTGCCACAGATACATGTATATTTCCCAATGACAAAAATTCAAAGGCCAGAAACCTTTATTTGAAAAGGATATACATGTATTTCTGTTATCTTATACTTTGTTTAGCTCACCCCAGCACAAAGTGCTCATGGTGAGCTTTTGTGATCACACTATGGCCTGCATCCACATGATGATTAAGCCCTACAATTTTTTAGGCCCAAACGTCTTAAAACTAGGTCAGAATGTTTGTCTACACAATATCTTAGGTGAGTTTGAAATTGGGTCAAGTGGGGTAAAAAACTAGGTCACTGGCTCAAAGCTCAGAAACACCTTGTGTGCTCTCTAGGAGCAATATGTCCTGAAAGACGGTTGGAATGTTTTGTCTCAGTGACACATGGAACAAGTTGGAAATTTGGCCAAGTGGGGTCAAAGACAAGGTCAAATTAAAACCTTGTGTGCACTCTGAAGGCCATATTTTTGGCCTAAGTGTCTTCATACTTTGTAAGAATGTTTGACTACATGATATCTTGGACCATGACGAAATAAGATCAAGTGGGTCAAACTCTTGTGTGCACTCCATATTTTTGGCTGAAGTGTCTTGAAAATTGGTCAGAATATTTGTCTTTAAGTAAGTCTTCAGACATGTTAGAAATTGGGTCAAATGGGATCAAAAACAGGATCGCATGATTGAATCTTACTTGTCTGTACTCTAGAGGCCATATTTATGGCTGAAATGTCTTGAAACATGTACAGAATATTGTCTACATAATATCTTAGATGAGTTTGAAATTTGGTCAAGACCAAGTGGGTTTTAAAACTTGATCATAGGGTCAAATCTTAGGAAAACCTTTTGTGCTCTGTAGTAGCCATTTTTAGCTCCACTGGCCGAAGGCCAGCAAGCTATTGTCATGGCGGAGTGTCCGTCAGTGCGTGCGTAAACTTTTTCTTTAAACATATTCTCCTCCCAAACCAATGGGCGGATTTTAACGAAACTTGGTAGAAATGATCCTTGGGTGGCACCCTTCTCTGTTCAAAGAATTTTGATTGGCCCCCAAGTATGGATGTGGCAGGGCGTGGCATTTTTAGCTCCACTGGCTGAAAGCCACTGGGGCTATTGTCATGGCGTTGTGTCCGTCGTGCGTCCGTCCGTCCGTGCGTGCGTGCGTGCGTCCGTCCGGTCGTAAACTTTTCTTTAAAAATCTTCTCCTCAGAAACTACTGGATGGATTTCAACCAAACTTCACAGGAATGATCCTTGGGTGACCCTCTTTCAAAGTTGTTCAAGAAATTTTGATCCAATGAAAAACATGGATTTAATGGGCGTGGCTAATTTCCAAATATGGTAAAAAGTGAGTTTTCTCAGATTCTAATCAATGGATACCAATTAAATTTTACATGAATGATCCTTGGGTGACTCTTTATCAGTCTACCAAAAATCATTGTGATTGGATGGCAAATATGCATTTTATGGGCGGAGGTCATTTCTCTATATGTTATTTAGTGGAAACTTTGAAAATCATTTTCTCAGAATGTAACAGATGGATATCAACCATATTTCACTGGAATGATCCTTTAGTGACCCTTTAACTGTCTACAAAAAATCATTGTGATTGGATGAAAAATATGCATTTTATGGGCGGAGGTCATTTCTCTATATGTTATATAGTGGAAACTTTGAAAATCATTTTCTCAGAATGTAAGTGAAAGATATCAACCAAATTTCACTGGAATGATCCTTGAGTGACCCTTTATCAGTGTACCGAAAATTGTTTTGATTGGATGAAAAATATACATTTTATGGGTGGAGGTCAATTCTCAATATGTTAAATAGTGGAAACTATGAAAAACATTTTCTCAGAATGTAACTGATGGATATCAATCAACATTTTTGGTATGATCTTTGGGTTACCCATTATCATGCAGCCCAAAGTTATTTTGATATGATGGAAAATATGTCTTTTAATAGCAGAGGTCATTTCTCTATCTGTTATATAGTTGAAACTTTGAAAATCATTTTCAACATCAGTAGAACCCCAAATATCTAAAAATCTAGTCAAAGCATTTATTTGCTTTTACAAGAATTTCAAGCCTGTGGAGCGACTCAAGCCATTCATGGCTTTCTAGTTTCACTTTGAAATCTTTAAAAATCTTCTCCTCCCAAACCATTGGGTGGATTTCAATGAAACTTGGCAAGGATGTTCCTTGGGTGACCCTTTACTTAAATTGTTCAAGAAATTTTGATCAGTCCATAAATATGGGCGTGGCAGGGCAGGGCTTATTTTGGGCACGAAATCTTTGAACGACATCTCCTCCTGAACCACTGGGCCGATTTCAATGAAACTTTAACAAAATGTTCCTTTGGTGACCCTTTTTCTTAAACTGTTCAAGAAATTTTGATTGGACTAAAAATATGGGCGTGGCAGGGCCGGGCCTATTTTGAGCCCAAAATTTTCAAATGACATTTTCTCCTGAACCACTTGGCTGATTTCAATGAAACTTTGACAGAAAGTTCCTTGGGTGTCTCTTTTCAAAAATTATTTGCTAAATTTTGATAGGCCTATAAATTTGGGCGTGGCAGGGCGGGGCTTATATTGAGGCCAAAATCTTTGAACGATATCTCCTGCGGAACCACTCAGCCAATTTCAATGAAACTTTACCAGAATGTTTCTTGGGTGACTATTTACTTAAATTGTTCAAGAAATTTTGTTTGGTCCATAAATATGGGCATGTCAGGTGGGGCCTATTTGAGCCAGAAATCTTTGAACGACATCTTCTGAACCTTATGTATTAATAAGATTGGTCAAGGGTTGCATGGTTCATTATGATTGAGCATTTTGGTGCAATATGGACCAGAACCATTTAATCATTACTAAATAGGTCTTAGGAGATTTTGGAGTGTTAATGTATTCATTTAAAGTAAGCTTTATTTAATGAAAGTCTAAAGATTTTAAAGCCAGTGGAGCGATACAGGCCCTCTTGGGCCTCTTGTTTTCCCTAAATGTTCTGAAATTTGCTTAGAATGTTTGCCTCTATCAGCCTTGGGACAAGTTTTAAATTTGGTGAAGTGGGGTCAAAAAACAAGGCTACTTGGTCAAATATTGAATATATCTTGTTTGGTCTCTAAGAGGCCTTATTTTTTACCCAAATGTCTTGAACATTGGTCAGATTATTAAAATTTTGTCTACATGATATCTTGATGAATTTGTATTGGGTCAAAAACTAGGTCACTAGGAATCTTTTCTCAAAACTTTTGTGCACTCTAGAGGTGTTATTTGTCTTGAAACTTGGTCAGAACGTTATCAACATGATATTTAGGATTTTGTATAGGTCAATGTGAAACAAACTTTAAAACATGGTCAAATTTTGTCTTAAACTAGGGCATTGGGTCAAATCTTTGTAATTTTTTTAGTAGTTTTGCATTTTTCAATCTTTTTAAACAATACCTCCGATGAGTGCTTTGGGGCCTCTGGCCCTCTTGTTTGCACAAGGTTGTCCAGAATTATAAAAGCCTATTGTTTCAAATGTAAGTTTCAATCAACAAGTTTTGTATCTTAAAACCATTTACATCTACCTAGCTGTTGTTATATATAGATATATCACATTTAATCTAACATTTTACAACTGAACAATCATATGATTGTATACCTCAGAATACAAGACTTTAAATTTCATAAAGAAGATAACCAAAAGACAGGTTATAAAGATGAGGGGAACCATTGAAACAAAGGCTAATAGGCCAACCTTAACAGACCCAGATACTTCAAGCAATGTTAAAGTCATTTTTCAGGGTCAAATATGTCAAAAATTTAAACTAAGATTTTTTTTTTTATGCTGATTTCCATATTGAATCAAACCTCTGTTTTCACCCCACCTGAGCAAGAAGTGCTCAAGTTGATCATTTGTGGTTGTGTGATGTCCGTCATGTGTTGTCAATGTTTGCTTTGTAGACACTCTAAAGGCCTTTTTTTGCTAAGTCAATCTGAAAATTGGTCAGATTGATTGTCTTGATGAAAACTCAGTCAAATTCGAAATTGGGTCAAATGCGGTCAAAAATAAGGTCACAAGGTAAGATCTAAGTAAGACCAACCTGAAAATAGGTCAGATCAATTGTCTTGAAGAAATCTTGGCAATTTCAAAATTGGGTCAAGTGGGGTCAAAAACTAGGTCATGATGTCAAATCTAAGTAAAACCTTGTAGACACTCTAGAAGCCATATTTATTACTCAATCCTGAAAATAGGTCAGATTGATTGTCTTGATGAAATCTCAGTCAACTTAAAAAAATTGGCTCAAGTGGGGTCAAAAACAGGGTCACAAGGTCAAATCTAAGAACCTTTGTAGATACTCTAGAGGACATATTTTTTGCTCGATCAACCTAAAAATTTGTCAGATTTGTTGTCTTGATGAAATCTTGAAAAACTTGAGCCAGACTGGTTAAAATGTTAGCGAAATGGCAATTTTTCTGTTTCCAGTATGAAAGATGGGTCATCCAGGTAGCTCGCCTACAAGCACAGAGACCCCACTTATTAACATACCTGTTGTTGAGAGGGCATGGAGAAAGAGACTGTCTTATACAACAGCTAAAAACTCTTTAATGTGGAGCTTTGTCTACACTGTAGCCATCCTCATTCTGTACCTAGATTTGTAAGTTGGCCTATAATTTGTTATTTCACAAAGTTATGTTTTCTAATTAAGCTTTTGAGATACAAACAATTATTATCCCCCGCCGTTTTCGGCAAAGGGGATATAGTAATGCTCTCCGTCCGTCAGTCCGTCCTTCCGTCATTCCGTCCTTCCGTCCTTCCGTCATTCCGTCACTAATCTTGTCCGGAGCATATCTCCTAAAGTATAATAGCTATCAACTTGAAACTTTATGGGTGGATAGATCTCATGGAGGAGAAGTGCAGTGCACAAGAACTACAACTCTTGCTTGCATAATTTTGGAGTTATTGCCCTTTGTTATTTTTAAGACTTAGATTTTGTCCGGAGCATATCTCCTAAAGTATAATAGCTATCAACTTGAAACTTTATGGGTGGATAGATCTCATGGAGGAGAAGTGCAGTGCACAAGAACTACAGCTCTTGCTTGCATAATTTTGGAGTTATTGCCCTTTGTTATTTTTAAGACTTAGATTTTGTCCGGAGCATATCTCCTAAAGTATAATAGCTATCAACTTGAAACTTTATGGGTGTATAGATCTTATGGAGGAGAAGTGCAGTGCACAAGAACTACAACTCTTGCTTGCATAATTTTGGAGTTATTGCCCTTTGTTATTTTTAAGACTTAGATTTTGTCCGGAGCATATCTCCTAAAGTATAATAGCTATCAACTTGAAACTTTATGGGTGTATAGATCTTATGGAGGAGAAGTGCAGTGCACAAGAACTACAACTCTTGCTTGCATAATTTTGGAGTTATTGCCCTTTGTTATTTTTAAGACTTAGATTTTGTCCGGAGCATATCTCCTAAAGTATAATAGCTATCAACTTGAAACTTTATGGGTGAATAGATCTCATGGAGGAGAAGTGCAGTTCATAAGAACTACAACTCTTGCTCTCATAATTTTGGAGTTATTGCCCTTTGTTATTTTAAATACTTAGATTTTGTCCGGAGCATATCTCCTAAAGTATAATAAATATCAACTTGAAACTTTATGGGTAGATAGATCTCATGGAGGAGAAGTGCAGTGCACAAGAACTACAACTCTTGCTTGCATAATTTTGGAGTTATTGCCCTTTGTTATTTTTAAGACTTAGATTTTGTCCGGAGCATATCTCCTTAAGTATAATAGCTATCAACTTGAAACTTTATGGGTGGATACATCTCATAGAGGAGAAGTGCAGTGCACAAGAACTACAACTCTTGCTTGCATAATTTTGGAGTTATTGCCCTTTGTTATTTTTAAGACTTAGATTTTGTCTGCAGCATATATCCTAAAGTATAATAGCTATCAACTTGAAACTTTATGGGTGGATGGATCTCATGGAGGAGAAGTGCAGTTCACAAGAACTACAACTCTTGCTTGCATAATTTTGGAGTTATTGCCCTTTGTTATTTTTAAGACTTAGATTTTGTCCGGAGCATATCTCCTAAAGTATAATAGCTATCAACTTGATATTTTATGGGTAGATAGATCTCATGAAGGAGAAGTGCAGTGCACAAGAACTACAACTCTTGCTTGCATAATTTTGGAGTTATTGCCCTTTGTTATTTTTAAGACTAAGATTTTGTCCGGAGCATATCTCCTAAAGTATAATAGCTATCAACTTGAAATTTTATGGGTGGATAGATCTCATGGAGGAGAAGTGCAGTTCACAAGAACTACAACTTTTGCTTGCATTGTTTTGGAGTTATTGCCCTTTGTTATTTTTAAGACTAAGATTTTGTCTGCAGCATATATCCTAAAGTATAATAGCTATCAACTTGAAACTTTATGGGTGGATAGGTCTTATGCAGGAGAAGTGCAGTGCACAAGAACTACAACCTTTGCTTGCATAATTTTGGAGTTATTGCCCTTTGTTATTTTTAAGACTTAGATTTTGTCTGCAGCATATCTCCTAAATTATTATAGCTATCAACTTGAAACTTTATGGGTGGATAGATCTCATGCAGGAGAAGTGCAGTGCACAAGAACTACAACTCTGGCTTGCATAATTTTGGAGTTACTGCCCTTTGTTTTTTTAAAGACTTAGATTTTGTAGGGGCTTAATTTCTTAAAGTAGAACCCTTAATCTATTAGGCTTCAGTTTACTATCCAGCTTTCTCGGCGGGGGATGGCCATGTCCGACATGGCTCTTGTTTTCAATCTAATATGATTTTTTTTCTACTATCAAAACCATTTTTAGCTTGGCTGTTTTTGGAGAAAAATAGAGATACTATTGTGATCACCTTGGCATTGTTTGCATTGTTGTTCTTGGCGTAGGCATTGGTGTTGGCATGACAACTTTGGTCATATCTCTGTTGTTATTAAAGATATCTTTATAAAACTTGGCATGTGTGTTCTCCATCACAACAGCTATCCAGACTATGAAGGGGGATATCTCTGAAAACATTTTTGTAAGAGTTATGCCCCTTTTCCTACTTATTTTTTTTTCATTGTCGAGCTCCTGAAGCCGAGCATTACACCCATATTCTGTGCTCTTGTGTTGTCTTTGGAACCTAAGTTTGTCCTTCTTAACTTCCTTCGATATTTAATTTGGTGCTCTTGTTAACAAGCTGTACCTCAATTGAATAAAAACAATGTTTACTCTCCTTTGATATTAACATTAGGATAATATTTCTCTTAGAACTATTTTGTATCTTTCCAAGATTGCCCTAGTATTTACTTGTCAGTGGACAAGTGGTCTAGAAAAATGTATTTGTACCCAATTAGAAAAGCCCATGTCTGACAAGTGAGGCATGGGAATTTCAAAGCCCTGCTCAGAACATTCTAGATGGTCCCTCTTTGCTTGACATATCATTTTTATATTTTTTCAGGTCTCACAACATACTTGGAAACTTTTTGTGTGAAAGAAATTCTATCTTTGTTCTTACTGGTAAGAAATATTCTTAAAAACAGTAAATTTACAGAGAAAAAGCCAAAAAGGGGGAAGGCTGATAATTCAAACCCCTGTCATGCTGAATTAAAGTCCTCTTTCAGTATTGAACTCATATCAAAGTACTGAAAGCCCTGGAATCCAAGGGTGTAGTGCAATCTTTCCTTTTGGAAATTAATTTATGAACAAACTTGCCTTGAAAGGGAACAAATAGGCGGTGTAGATTAAGATCAGACTGCACAAAGGTGCACAAAGCTGCAGGCTGATCTTTGTCTATGCCTCCTGTGAAATCTGGAATATTCTGTGTTCAGCATGTCAAAGATTTTAAATTCAGTGTTAAGAGAAGTCTTAAACAGTTTCTAGCTCAAGTCATTCATTTGATAGTTCATCAAGCTAACATTTATAAGGAATTTAGAATTATTTTTGAATCCAAAAAGAAATGGCACCGTTGTTCTCTTGTCATGTCATGCAGCAAACCATCAGAGTTCTAAAACATTAGTCAATTCAGCTTCAAGCTTGAGTTGCCAGGTAATGGTCAACGATAAGATGTTCTAAATATACATATTGTAAATGTTGAGTAATTTGATAAGAGAAATACTAAAAGTTGGAAAGACAGAAATCTGCACATTCACAAATATTGGCAACCCTTTGTATTGATTGGAGCTACAGTTACAACTTCAAGTTTACAAGTGGTATTTGTATATTGTAGTGCACAGTTGAAATTATGATTGTTAATTTTAAGTTTTCAAGGTTACAATTTGGATGGAGAAATTTGTTAAAAAACCTATCCATAAATTACTCAGATTTGATGCCTTCCTATTGACTCTTATATCTGTGAGATACCTTTTCATCTTGCGAACATTCATCTAGTATTAGGGTTTGTCAGCTTATCTACTGTCAAGTTTGAGATTTGGAATATTCAGCATAAATAGTCAATAAATGGATGAAAAAATGGTTTTCTCTTGTAAACTCTCTGAGTGTTCAAACAACATGAAGACTGCACAAACAAGTCAGTACTGTACTGATCTCCTGTATTTGTTGTTAATTTCAGAATTGATATTAGCTGTTGTATTTACCCTGAACCTAGTATATGATGTTATACAATATATAAAGTACGTGTTGAGTAGCCAAGTTGAAGTGACAGAAGAGCAGAAAAGGTTATTGGGAGTTACTGATCAGGGTATGTTATCTGATGTTTATGTGAGATAATTATGGATTTTCAAGCCAGCGTGCAGTGAAGGAGACTAAGTTGTCACTCTGACAAGTTGGTGCATGTGAGCTAGTGCGTTAGTCAGTCTGAATTTTTCTGGACCATAATCTCCTTTGTTTATGTATGGATTTTAAAATAACTTGACACTATTATTCTTGATAATGAGTAGATGCACTGTTTGAAAAAAAAGAGATAGAAGGCAACCATCTAGTCATGTCATGAAATCAAAGATGAAATTACATAAATTACTACTTTTTTAAATGTGAAATAAAAGAAGCAACAAAAAGCAAAATGTTTTCAGCTCCAGTGGCTGAAGGCCAACAAGCTGTTGTTATGTCATTGTGACTACCCTGTGTCCTTATGCATGCATAAACTTTCTCCTTAAAAAAATTCTGCTCCCAAACCAATGTGCCAATTTTAACCAAACTTGACAAAAATGTTCCTTGGGTTACACTTTTCTTAGCAATATGGGTTTGGCATGATGGAGCCAATTTCACTTAATAATCTTAATAATCCTTTTCTCTGAAACCATTTCCCATTTTGAAAACTTAATAGGAATTATAGTATGAATTATGTTTAGAATCTGTATCTCTTGAAATACATGTATATTGTGTATCCTTTCTATTTAGATTAATCCAGCTACAATGATTAATTAAATGATAGAGGAGCTTAAATCATAAATCACTAAAATGCAATGAAATGACAAAACTTGATTTGCTAAAATTGTATCAAATGATCAAAATAACAGCACTTTATTTCTGTATAGAATGCAGTTGTAATAATGTCTGGCAAACACCTTATTATTTATTTCCTTAGATCTTTGTAAACTAGCTTAATTTTAGCATTTAACAAAAATCCATAACCCTCCAGAATTCGATAAGATAATCTCCCTCTCTCATAAGTAAAGAATATATATTTGCAATGATAAATACTGCCTAAATCATAGAAAGAGTATTCTTACAGAGGATCTTGTGATAAGCCCTGCATTCAGGATGATAAAACTGTGCAAACTGTTTTCAGATTATACCCAGGTTTGCAGGCATGTTCACTTGCAAGGCCAGGTATAATTTGCAAACAGTTTGTACCATTTTGTACCCCTGAACTCAGGAAAGTTTTACTGCATTAACTTATGAATATGAAGAAAACAATAGAAAGTTTTTCTGGAAAGTAGCTTTCACTTCAACTTTGTGCTTAAAAGTGTCTTAAAGGTAATAAATTCATCCCTATTCTAAAATGTTGAATGTTTTCACATTTTCATTTGTGTTTCTGCCAATTAATAAGGTAACAATTGAGCCCCTGCATGACATTTCCAACAATTTGAAAAGTGTGTAAGAGGCAAGCATTGAGCAGCATAGACAGACACCTACTGTAAATATAAAGTTACCTGATTGTTTACAGATACTTTGAGACATTATTTATCCTCAAAACGATGAGTGAAAACTCTGGTTTGACTGTGTGGAGGCACAGGCTGGTCAGAGTCTTTGCTTTGCAGTTATTTGAAATTGTTGGAAATCTCCTGCACATGCTCAATTGATTGGGAAATCTTCATCATTCATGTAAATTAATGTTTTTGTTGTAGATTCAGGGTTTGTTTTGTCTCCAAAGAAAGCCCAAACCTCCCCGAGTATATCAAAGATACCTTTCTCCGGGTCATCACCAGGTAGTTCTGGTGCTTACTCGCCATCTGTCAGTCCGTACAGCAGTTTTGGACATGCAACTCCCACAAACTTTGGGTCATTCTCACAGAGCTATGCTAGTCCTTCCAACTCTTTCATGTCGAATTCTTCACACAGGGTTAGTATACAGCAATTTTGTATGTGATAGGATTAAATATTATAACTTACAATTTATATACTAATTAATGTGATTCTTTAAACCTTCTTAGTAAGCGCAGGGTTGTGGAAATACTACTTTGCTCCACTTGTCCATGGACAAGTAAAAGTCAATTTTCCTACTTGTCTGGGATCAAATTGAACTTCTATACATAAAAAAGAATTGATCAATGTTAAGAAAGACATTGTTTTTAATGAAGAAAAAACTGTCACCTAGCATTTTCTTTATTAAAGACAATGTTTTTTCCCCTTTGATACAAACAATTGGATGACTTTTCTCCTATATCTTTGTAGTACTGTATCAAGATTTGCTCTAGTTTACTTGTCAACAGACAAGTGTTCAGATTGGAGATTTTATTTAGAAAAAAAAAAAAAAAAACTTTAAAAACACACACACATACACACACAAAAAATAGTCCAAGTTTTAAGTCTATATTTTTGTGTTCATTTCATTGAGTTATCTATAAGTTTTAATATTATGTTCTACAATATTTCAGAGTTTCAGTTTTGGTGTTGGTAATACATCAGGCAGTGTACATTATTCCCCAAGTGGTGGAGCATATTCTCCAGGACAAGCTATGACTAGTTTAGACAGTAGTGGTATCAGGTCACGACTGTCATTGTCTATGTCCTACAGATCACCTTGTGAGTTATGTGATGTAAATAGAGGATATTTAATGAGTGGTCATTGAATACTGAATAAATTGAATGAGCAATCTTTCAACAGATAAAAACCAGGCTATGCCAAGTTTTTATCTGTTTTAGATGACGAGTTTAATTAACTCTGTATTTTATGAGCACAAAGTTTATATTCTATTTATAATATGACCCGAATTTTGCAAAAAAATGCCAAAATTCTTGAAATTCAACATTTCAATTTTCCATAAACTTATAATGCCGTTTAAAACTGATGTCACAATTTACACATTATGAAGTCATTTTCGGGTTACAAAATAGCATTGCTATTCGTTCTTAGCTCGTTTGCATAGTTATTCCACTAATGTAATAACACCCGTGTAGTATCAAAAATATTCAACGGGGTTATTTCACTCCTGCGACGTAGGTCATTTTTAGCTCACCTGAGCACAAAGTGCTCATGTGAGCTATTGTGATCACCTTTCATCCGGCGTCCGTCCGTCGGTCGTCGTCCGGCGTCTGGCGTCTGTCAAC
This sequence comes from Fragum whitleyi, assembly GCA_948146395.1. NCBI lineage: Eukaryota > Metazoa > Mollusca > Bivalvia > Cardiida > Cardiidae > Fragum > Fragum whitleyi. Next base: position 33,965,543 of record OX411554.1, on the reverse strand, counting down.
AATTTCTTTAAATTCCTTCTAAAATAGCTAAAAGAATTGAAATACATGAAAAACTCTGGTTGCTATGGCAACAAAAGGTGAAATTTTTAGAAAATCTTAAAAATTCTTCTTCTTCTCAACCAGTAGTCCTACAGACTTAAAACTTGGCATGGATAATCTGTTCATAGACCTGAATAAAAATAGCTAAAATTATAACTTTTGGGCCCCCAGGTGCGGAGCACCAGGGGGGAGCGGGTAGTACTTTGGGTAAATTTTGTTATCTTTAAGTTTCTTCTCCTTCGGAACCAGAAGCCCTACAGACTTGAAACTTGGCATGGAGGATCAGAATATGGACCTTTATATAAATAGCTAAAATCATGACTGTAGATTCACCAGGTGCGGAGCATCAGGGGGGCGAGGGTAGTACTTTTGTGAAAATTTTGTAATCTTTAACCTTCTTCTTCTTCTGAACCACAAGCCCTACAGACTTGAAACTTGGCATGGTGGATCAGCTCATAGACCTTAATTTAAATAGCTGAAATTATATCTTTTGGGCCACCAGGTGCGGAGCACCAGGGGGGAGGGGGTAGTACTTTGGGTAAATTTTGTAATCTTTAATTTTCTTCTTCTTCGGAACCAGGAGCCCTAAAGACTTGAAAATTGGCATGGATGATCAGCATATGGACCTTTATATAAATAGCTAAAATCATGACTGTAGATTCACCAGGTGCGGAGCATCAGGGGGGAGAGGGTAGTACTTTTGTGAAAATTTTGTAATCTTTTACCTTCTTCTTCTTCTGAACCACAAGCCCTACAGACTTGAAACTTGGCATGGAGGATCAGCTCATAGACCTTAATAAAAATAGCTAAAATAATATCTGTTGGGCTGCCAGGTGCGGAGCACAAGGGGGGAGGGGGTAGTACTTTGGGTAAATTTTGTAATCTTTAAGTTTCTTCTTCTTTTGAACCAGGAGCCCTACAGACTTGAAATTTGGCATGGAGGATCAGAATATGGGCCTTTATATAAATAGCTTAAATCATGACTGTAGATTCACCAGGTGCGGAGCATCAGGGGGGAGAGGGTAGTACTTTTGTGAAAATTTTGTAATCTTTTAACCTTCTTCTTCTTCTCAACCACAAGCCCTACAGACTTGAAACTTGGCATGGAGGATCAGCTCATAGACCTTAATAAAAATAGCTAAAACAATATCTGTTGAGCTGCCAGGTGCAGAGCACCAGGGGGGAGGGGGGAGTACTATGGTGAAAATTTTGTAATCTCTTACCTTCATCTTCTTCTGAACCAGGAGCCTGACAGATTTGAATATTGGCATGGATAATCAGCATATGGACCTTTATATAAATAGCTAAAATCATGACTGTAGATTCATCAGGTGCGGAGCATCAGGGGGGGAGAGGGTAGTACTTTTGTGAAAATTTTGTAATCTTTAACCTTCTTCTTCTTCTGAACCACAAGCCCTACAGACTTAAAAATTGGCATGGAGGATTAGCTCATAGAAATAAAATAGCTAAAATCATGACTGTAATGCCACCAGGTGCAGGGCACCAGGGGGGAGGGAGGAGTACTTTTGTGAAAATTTTGTAACTTTAACCTTCATCTTCTAATGAACCAGGAGCCCTATAGACTACAATATTGGCATGGATGATAAGCATATGGATCTAAAATAAAATAGCTAAAATCATGAATGTAGGGTCGCCAGATGCGGAGCATTAGGGGGGAGGGGGTAGTACTTTGGATCAATTTTGAAATCTTTAACCTTATTCTTCTTCTGGACCAGGAACCCTACAGACTTGAAAATTGTTATGGGTGATCAATATATGGACATTAATAAAAATAGCTAAAATCAGAACTGTTGGGTCACCTGGTGCTGAGTGTCTTGGGGAGGGGGTAGTACTTTGGATCATTTTTGAAATCTTTAAACTTCTTCTAATGAACCAAGAGTCCTACAGACTTGAAAATTGGTATGGGTGATCAGCATATGGACATTAATTTAATTAGCTAAAATCATGACTGTAGATTCACCAAGTGCAGAGCATCTTGGGTGAGGGGGAGTGCTTTGTTGAGAATTTTGAATCCCTACAGCCTTTATATTTGACATGGATTATTCAACTCATTAAAGAAAACTTTAAAAGTCTCAGACTCAGCCTGTATATTTGGCATAGATTTGCTGATCACAGACCTTCTATGAAAAAAGCTTAAATAAATAATGACCAGAGGAGGAGCAGGGGGGGAGGAGCAGGGGGGGGGGATTATTTCAAATGTTATCTGATTGAATAAGTGAAAATCTCTTTTTTCTGTGGTTGCATGGACATACCTAGGTAATGAAGCTTTTTTCTCAGGTGAGCGACCCAGGGCCAACGTCCCTCTTGTATAAATATTCTTGTCAGTCTGCATGACTTGCACAGTCTAATCAGGGCTGATAGATTTGCCTTTTTGATATCCTAAGACAAAGATTGATTTCTCTGATATTTAATTACATGGAATTTAAACCCTTTTCAAACTTAGAAATCTTCGTTGGTTAAGATTTTACATGCAACTGGTGTATATCTGTAATATCTCTGTTTCTACTAAAGCTATTGCTTTAAAAATTTGTGTCCACAATACCAGTTTTGATGCAAAGAATCATTACTCCAATATTTAATTTAGTGCAGAAATCTTGGTTGGTTAAATTTTTACATGCAACTGTTGTTTATCTGTAATATCTCTATTTCTACTAAAGCTATTTCTTTCAAACTTTGTGTCCACAATACCAGTCTTGATGCAAAGAATCATTACTTCGATATTTAGTTTAGTGTAGAAATCTTTAATTGGTTTAGATTTTACATGCAACTGTTGTATATCTGTAATATCTCTGTTTAATATCTCTACTTAAGCTATTGCTTAGGAACTTTGCATTTGCTTCTGTGACCATAATCCATCATCTTTGGGACAAAGATTCATTGATATTTAGTTCTGTTCAGAACCAATGTCAGACTTAGAAACTGATTTTCATTTGATGAAATTTCTTCCCTTGTTAACTCTTGTCATGCTGAACTAGAATATTACTGCTTTGGCAGGAGCTATAGACCAACATGAGCCTGCACATATGTGCAGTCTTATGTTAGTCTACACCACCTGTTTTTGCACTTTCAAACCAGAATTGTCAATAGATTTAGTTGTTGGCTTATAGTTGGTACTTTCAGTGCTTTTTGCCCTTTGATTTCGCTGAAAATTTTTAGTCAAAATTTATTCAGCATGACAAGGGTTATTATTCAATGTTTGTATGACTTGGCCACAAATGGTTTTGTAACTACATGCATATAACAATTTGAGCATATCCATAACATTTCCAACAATTTTACATGTAAATTGAGTAAGGCCTCATATTAGCCTGTGCTTACACACAGTTTAATCTTTATTCATTATAATCAATGGCTCAGGTGAAACAGTTGTAACTGCCTATATGTTAATTGGCAGTTACAGCTGTTTCACACTGAATAATTCAAAATCACTATGAATTTTGTGGTCCTGTTTCATGAGACAATCTTCTTGAAATTTTTAATACAGTAAAGCTTGTAATAAGCGTCTACTAACAGGACCACAAAAAAGCGGTCGTTAAAGAAAATGGCAGCTTAATACACATTTGTTTACAAATAAGAAATATACTTTTTTGATTAAATAACTTTATATAGCGAAATTCTCAATAATCCTTTGTTGTTAAAACTCAATAGAATCGTCTCATTGAGACGATTCTGGTGAGTTTTAACAATATAGGATTAATTTTCCATAACTTTTAGACTAACACTACCTATTTTTTGTGATATTTTGATTTCAAGAAGGGGATATTGAAAACAGTCGCTTAATTAAAACGGTTGTTTAATAGACGTGGTCGCTTGAGCAAGATTGACTGTAATAATTTATATAAGGAGATAATCACAATGTCTGTAGAATGAAGGTTGTGACTCTTATTTTCTTCAGACAGCTAGTAAGTACATGTACTGTGAATGTATATTGTGTTTGACAGCTATACCCTGCCCTTCACACGCAAGTGCACATGCAAAGCAGGGTATGATTGGTAGAATGATTGTACCGTTTTGTCATCCTGAACGCAGGACAGGTTATATTTTATCCAATTACAAAGTGTCTGCTTACGGTCGCAAAAAACAAGCGTGCACATTCTACATACTGCATCTACAAAAACTCTCAAATTTTTAATTAAGTACAGATTTTCTTTTTTGAAAAAGAACACACATTCACATAATTTGATGGAGTTTTGAAGAACAAATCCAAGTCTGTTTTAATTGTGCGTGCATATGCACATTAACTTAAATTGGAGTTATTTTTGTAAGCCAAATGTTTTACTCTCTCTGGTGGAGTTTTTGTAAATGTAAACAGAAAAAAAAACTTGCCTTTATTACAATAATGCTTACAAATGCAAAATGACAAGATTTTGGAAGCTTGATTTATAGTAATAAATAATATTAAATATTCATATATGATACAAACATACACAAATTTTCCAAATAAAGATATGTTATGACTGTATGCAGATATTCCTATATTTGGATGAACTATTAGCTCCTGGCATACACACGTAAGATTGTCAAACACACTCTGCTGTATATTTCAGCCCCCTCAGATAAGATGACAGATTTACAATCACTGTCTCAATACCTCAGAGATCAGGATGAGAAAGATTACAGAGCTTCTATCAGTGAGTTCTTCTTTTATAGTTTTTGCAGAGTGAACATACAGAGATACAGATAGATGGGATATATTTGATTTCAATAATTGTTGTACAAACCCAATTTTGTAGATACTAAAAAAATTGGTTTCTTCGAGAAGATTCAAATTACTGTAAACCTGGAAATTGATGGTTTTATGCTCCCCGCTTCCTCTGTCCTTCTGTCTGTAATTCCGTTCGTCCTTCTGTCCCATGTGATTTCTCCATAACCCTTGTTTCACAAAAAAAGGCAGCCTCTTTTGCGGACTTGAAAAAGCCGTGATTGTTTGTTTGAATGGGGATTAAAATGCTGTGATTGTTTGTTTGAATGGGGTTTTATGCTGCCTTTAACATTCTTTCAGTTATATTGCAGCTGGAGCAACTAATAATGATTTCCTGGTATTTCTCACACCGGTACTGCCATTTCATCCTTTCCTAGCCTCCAGCTGCTATCTCACATAGGTCTATGATTATCAACTCATTGATGGAAAACAAATAGTTGGAAAGATTGAGTGCTGAAATCAGTGTCTTTGAGCCTATCAAAGGTTCAAGCTTAATGTTTTGCTTGATGATAGATCTCAATAATGTGCATCTGTAAATACCAAGGTCAAAATCATGAGATAAGTTCCAGGTCATCTGTGAAGGTCAAACTTCTAAAAACCCTTACGTTGAAACTTAAAATGTTCAGTTCATCCAAGCCTTTTCAAGATACAAGCCTCATAATTAGCGAGATGTGTATCAGTAGGTATAAACGTCAAGGTAATCTGTAAAAATTGCTGGTTAGGGACATATATGTTTTTTAGCTCCACTGGCTTAAAGCCACTGGGGCTATTGTCATGGCGTTGTGTCCGTCATGCGGTCGGTCGTCCATCCGTCCGTGCGTGTGTGTGTGTGTGCGTGCATCAGGTCGAAAACTTATTCTTTAAAAATCTTCTCCCCAGAAACTGCTGGATGAATTTCAACAAAACTTCACAGGAATGATCCTTAGGTGACCTTCTTTCAAAGTTGTTCAAGAAATTTTGATCCAATGAAAAACATGGATTTAATGGGCGTGGCTAATTTCCAAATATGGTAAAAAGTGAGTTTTCTCAGATTCTAATCGATGGATACCAATTGAATCTTACATGAATGATCCTTGGGCGACCCTTTATCAGTCTTTAAAAAATTATCGTGATCGGATGAAAAATATGCATTTTATGGGCGGAGGTCATTTCCTTATATGTAATATAGTGGAAACTTTGCAAATCATTTTCTCAAAATGTAATTGATGGATATCAACCAAATTTCACTGGAATGATCCTTGCGTGAACCTTTATCAGTGTACCACAATTTATTGTGATCAGATGAAAAACATGTATTTTATGGGCAGAGGTCATTTCTCTATGTGTTATATAGTGGAAACTTTAAAAATCAATTTCTCAGAATGTAATTGATGGATTTCAACCAAATTTCACTATATTGATCCTTGAGTGACCCTTTATCTCTCTACCAAAAATTATTGGATGGAAAATATGTATTTTATGGGTGGAGGTCATTTCACTAAATTCTCGGTAGTTCGTATCTCAAGGGACCGGGACAATTCATACGAACTAAATGTAGTACGAACCAACCTATGTCATGCGGTCGGTAGTTTTTCGATGACTCAGATCGGACATGGTCTTAAGGTACCCTATATTTGTGGCTTTATTCAAAGGTTCTATGGAATATGTTTTAAATCAAGTTCTAACGAGACCCTTTTGTAGAGAGTAAGGACGCAACAAATCTCACTTGAACAATGATCCTCTTTCGTTTCGTTCATATCTAAATCCTAAATAAAGTAATTTCGGCAATTATTTACATGCCAAATATTAACTACACCAGAGTGTTTTCCCTTTGGATCAAATCACCTTGAGTACTCATTCAGTGGACGATGAAATCTCAGCATTACGATGAATCTGTGTGGAAGTCATGTTGACAATCAAGTCTATGAAGATTTATACATTCATTTATGCATGATCGGTATGAGAAAGCCAGATGAGATACAATAATTAAGGTCACTGATTGATCCTTTATTCGATTAAACCCGCCAAAAATTACAAATCAAACAATGCCTGTAAATATTGATGCAAAACAATAACTTTGATGATACCAATCAACAGGTGTGAAAGTGAAGGTATATGTCTATTTTTACACCTAGGACAGCTATTGATCGCACAATTCACACCTACGGATTAAACATATTAATTTGTGTTATTTGGAAACTCTCAGGACTTCACACGGGCTACGAACTACAAACCACCGACGTGCGAATTACTCGGAGCCTTCTTACAAAGATAAAGAAGGAAAAAAATCGGGACCAAAGAATGTATACGAACCAACACATACCTACGAACCACCGGCGTGCGAACCACTGAGATTTTACTGTATAGTGGAAACTTCAAAAACCATTTTCTCAGAATGTAATTGATGGATATCAATCAAATTTCACTGGAATGATCCTTGAGTGAACCTTTATCACTCAGCGAAAAATTAATGTCATTGGATGAAAAATATGTCTTTTATGGACAGAGGTCATTTTCCTATATATTAAACTTTGAAATTCATTTCAACGTCAGTAGAACCCAAAATATCTTAAAATCTAGGCAAATTTTAGATTTGCTATTTCAATAATTTCAAGCCTCAGTGGAGCGACTCAAGCCATTCATGGCTTTCTAGTCTTAATCCATTTTCATAACATTGTAAATGGTCAAGCTTGTTCAGTTTCCTTAATTTGTTAAGTAGATTAATGTCAGTAAAAATCACCTATTTGATTTATATAACAGAGAGATAAAGCATTTACAAACAAAACTTTTATTGTCATCACCTGTAACTTAACTATTTAGTTTAAAATCGAACAAAAGGTTTGGTGCAAATTGTGGTCAAGATTTATTCTTTTACACCTTCTTGTCAATGTTGAAATACATGTACCTGTCAATGTGTATTTTATAATGTATATTATGAAAGATAATTAGTGTGCATGCATGAAAATGTATTATATTTTGTCCAAACTTAGTGTAGCAGTAGTACACACAACACAAGTATTCATTCAGAAATAAAGATTTTAGACTGACATTACCTCAACTTATCTTTACCAATGCACTTTCAGAGCTAAAAATGGTTGTCAAAAGTTCATTTCATTCCTGTATCTTTCCATTTCCATTTCCGGATCAATTGCGAATTTTTCTTATTTTCTTTTCTTTTCTTCAAGTAAAGGGATTTAAAGGGACACATGTTTCAATTGAAATTATTTATAAACTGTTTATTATCCATTTTTATTACCTCTGGTCTTTAATGTTTTTTCAGAAGCGTGCTTTCCATTGTTTAATTGATTCTAAATTCGAAGCTTCCCGGAGTGATTACGTAATTATACGTAATTCAAAAGGCATATCGGCCGACGGTATTGTCTGGCATAGAACATGTGGACATAGCACATGCGATTGGTCAACTGTAAGCCCAATTAAGTTGAAATTAATAATAATTATCAAATATTAATTGACCAATCAAAGACTATGATAAATTAATCCTAATCTCGAAAATTAATTGTTCAGTCAATTCGTTTGAGAACACTCCCTTAAAGGCATCTGAAAAAATAGCCCTTATTCGTTATTCTGTATCAAAATTACCTTATGTCTGGCTCTGATTCCGATATCTTTGACTTCGAATTTGATTTCGACACAGACATATCAGAATTTTTGGGATTCTCTGCATCTGATCTCGATTTATTCGATGAGGAGGTCGAAGAAGTTCCCGAGGATTGGCAGGATCGTGACTTTACACCACCGACGGTGTGTTTTTATCTATACTATTTACGTAATTATCAATAAGCTTTAATTCATAATAATCAGCGCGATCTCATATTGTCGTACCTCTTAACGCTATAAATTTTAGTTACCATGTTTGGGGAAAGATGGAACGAAAAAATTTTGTAGCTAGTTAATTGATATCAAAATTTATTCATGCGAAACGTGTTAGTCAAAACCGCATCATTTTGGACATAGAAATGCAATACATATTATATCTGAGGATGCCGAAATTGTGTTCTTTCATTTATTTACACTTCTTCTTTCGACAGATTACTATTTAGCAAACTTACGTGACGAATATACCCTTTTTTAGATGATGTATATTTCAGATCTTGGTTATATAATTAGAATGAAAAGGTTTCGCGTTCCTTATTGACTTCAGGCCTGCACAAATTTAATCAGATTTTTCATGATACGCTAATTAGTAATACAAGATAAAACTGTTAGGAATTGACCAATCAACCAAACAATTTTAGGAATGTTTGAAAATAACTGTTGTTATTTAGAAATTTTATAAGAAAAGGAGAAACTTTTAACCCATTACCAAACAAAATTTTAGACTGGCAAATTGAAAAAAAGTTACAAAAAAAAAAGTTTCAGCTTCCCCTCCCCCCCCCCCCACTCTGCCCCTCAAAGGAGAAAATCAAAAATAGAAATAATGAAAATAAACTTTTTGTGTTCCAAGATATGAATTTCCTCTGTTTTTAAACAGAAAACGAGGAAATACTGCCCCCAAATAGTTGCTAGCCTCAATGATTTATTAATAAAAGTATAAAAAAGTCAGATCAAAACTTTTTTTTTTCATTTATTTTTCTGCAATCATATAAAAGTCCTCTATAGAACAAAAAAGTTTTTTTTTCTATTGTGCTGTTGCCTGAAAAGAGAAAAACAGAAAAGTATTAGCTAATAATTAATTAATTATTAATTTTTTAAAAAAAAGTAATTGTGAATCTATTTTTTTCTTAACAAAAATACTGTGTGAAAGAGCATTCAATTCTCTTTAAACTTCATTCATACCAAAAATATGTCAAATATTTTTTTCATAGCACATTTTACACTTTTTTAACACAGGGGTCAAAATTTTAAATAAAATTGACAAAATCCATTAATCTCTGTTCAGACCAGACCATAAAAGGTAATCCTGTGATATTGGTACACAGTATTGATTTTTCCTTATCAGTGGTCAGTACACAGCTGTTTTATCAGTACCTGTCTGAGTTGTAATGGGTTAAAGATCGTTTTGGTGGTGAAAATTGTCAAATGCATTCAATAGCAACTTAACAATACTCATCCTAAATGTCATAACCACTACTTAACTATACCCCCACAACGAAAATATAGAAGGGGGGGGGGGGTTATACTGGAATCAGATTGTCTGTCTGTCTGTCTATCTGTCCATCCCTCCATTGACATAATTTTGTGTCCTCATCTCCTTCCACATTTCCAGACAAAATCGTGTTTGTGTAATTTTCAGGACCCTGCTGATATTAGCAAATGAATTTTTTCGCCCTTGTGCTTGTGAATAACATTATTAGCTAACTTGAGAACGAAGTGCTCAAGGTGAGCTATTGTAATCATATAATGTCCGGCGTCAGTCCTCCTTCATGCCTCATGTGTCGTCCACAAGTTCTTTGAACATCTTCATCTCCTAAACCGGTGGGCCGATCTTGATGAAACTTGACAGGAATGTTCTTGGGTAAAGCTCTACCAAAGTTGTTCAAATAAATGAAATCCACTCTTAACTTTCCCTTTACCCTTAACAAAAAGGGTGAAAAAGGAAAATCTTCAAAAATCTTCTTCTCTGAAACCAGAAGGCAGACAGCTTTCATATTTGGTATTTAGCATCATCTAGTGGACCTCTACCAAGTTTGTTCATATCAAGACTCTGGGGTCATATTTGGGCTCCACCCAGACACAACCCTTTTTACATAGAATTAAAGAGCAATAATCTTTAAAAATTTTCTTTGTAGAAAACTGATGGCAGACATCTTTCATATTTGGTATAAAGCATCATCTAGTGGGTTTCTACCAAGTTTGTTCATATCAAGACTCTGGGGTCATATTTGGGTTTTGCCCAGGTGCATCCCTTTTAGCTCTTCTGAGCACAAAGTTTAAAAAAGGAAAATCTTCAAAAATCTTCTTTACTGAAATCAGAAGGCAGACAGCTTTCATATTTGGTATGTAGCATCATCTAGTGGACCTCTACCAAGTTTGGTCATATCAAGACCCTGGGGTCCCATGGGTCAAAGAGACTCAGGTGAGCTATCTAGGACCATCATGGTCCTCTTGTTTTTTATCTAATAGAGCATAAGTAAGTACTAAGAGTACTTATACTGAGAAAAACTCTGGTAGAACAAATCTCTGGTGGGGGATATTAGTCTGCTTTGCGACAGTTCTGGTTCTTTCTGCAGTTAACACATTTTGATTTATAGTAAAAAAGAGTTGTCAAACCTTATAAATGAAGTAAATAGCAATTTACTTAATTTATACAGTATTCGACATTCACTCCTTATTGACACTAGGTCCTTATTCGACAATCACTCCTTATTGACACAAGTCCGAAGGACCTTCAAGCTGTTAATCTTTCTTGTCCTGTCTGATAATAACAGGTCCTCTATGAAAACTTTATCTATTTGTCAGCAATTTAAGGAGTTTATTGAATAGAAAACAGTGTGGGAAAATAAGAAATTGCTTGAAAAGTCCTTGGCCTAAGGACTGGTGTTAGCGTTGATCCTCATCCTTGTTATATATTGTAGGTTCCCCAGATATGACCTACGGTAACCAGTCCTTCTGGAACTATGGACGTCCGTCTGTTGACTCACTCAACTACTCGTTAAGGAAAAACCAGTATCAGTTAGCCAGTAAATCACCCCAGTCACATAGATCTCGCACCTCGGACACGGATAATGTTAGTGCTGAGGTAAGTACTGTACAGCCATAATATATGGTGAAGTGACTAATGGTATGAGGGGTTTAACTATAAAGGAAGACCTTGGGCCCATTTTACTGAATTTCTGAAGAAAAAAATAGTTGTAAGTCAATATCACAAATTTTACTTTATGTTTTCCCATGACCCAAAAGAGTGCAGTTGTTTTTGAGGTCACAAAGGTCAGAGTTCAAGGTCACAATTCAGCTTTTTGTCAGAACCGGTTCCAGATTCTAACTCATGGACCAATTGTCCTAGAATTATTAAATTTAATGCAATTGCTGACTTTGACTTAAGGGAGCGTCTTATTGTTTTGGGGTGTCAAAGGTCAAGGTCACACTAATTATTGGACTTTGTCAAAAAAGTGTTTACTGACTCTAACTCATGACCCTATTGACACAGAATCATGAATAACACATTTGGTGCCCCTGACACATGGAAGTGGCCTATTGTTTTGGGGTCAGGAATGTTAAGGTTACATTTGAACTTCAAATTAATTGCTTATTAAGAAATTAACCCTTCTGCACTTATAACATCTGACAGTGACACATTTTGCACTGATTTCTTGTGTACTGTGACAAAGCTCTAGGTGGGTGGGTGTGTGTGTGTGTGTGTTAGTCCGGTTGGCAACAGTTCTACTAGTTAAATCATTCATTCAGAAATTGAATAAAAATGTAAATGTAGCCTGGCTTAAATTAGAGAAAACCCCAAGCTTTTACTGTAGGCTCTGTGGGGCTGTTTTCATTGTGTGATAAATGACATTTTATGATATCTGTGACATTTCCAGTTAGTGGAAATTGTAAAATTTTTATATCCCCTTTCAAATAAGAGGGGTATATTGCTTTGCACTTGTCGGTAGGTCTGTCAGTCTGTCCATAGACCTTTTTTGTCCAGAGCAAATTACAAAAAGTATACAAGCTAGAGACATGAAACTCCACTGGTGGATAGATCGCATTGAGGAGAAACTTGTGCATTGTTCAAGAACCATAAATCTATTTATCATTTCTTATTTCCCTTTGTAAACTGACAAAGAATAGGCCATTGACCTGTTCATATTGGGACATAAATGTTTTACAAACATCTCTTGTTCTTGTTTACTACAATGACTATATATTCTGTAGATTTGGAGACAGTTTGGTATTACAGATGATCAGTTATACTTATGGATAGAACGACTCAGAAAGGTAACTATGGTACAACTTAAAATTCTAGTTACCAAACAATTGCCATAAAATTGTTATGCTCCTGCATCAAACGATCAGGGGCATATTGTTTTACTGTTGTCTGTCTCTCTCTCTGTCTGTCTGTCTGTGTAAAAAACTAAACCACAAAACTTAACATTGCCATTTTTGGTACAATGATAGATCTCAAAAATTCCAATCAACAGATATCAAGGTCAAGGTCATCTCTCAAGGTCAAAAAGTTGAATGAAATGTGCTGTAATGAGGGCATTTGTGTTTCACAAACACATCTTGCTTTGAATGCTTTCTGGTGAATTTCCAAGGTTTCTGACAGCTTTTTATGCCCCTGTATCAAGAGATCAGGGGCATATTGTTTTACTAATGTCCGTCTGTCTGTCTGTCCGTCCGTCTGTCCGAAAACTTAACCCGAAAACTTAACCTTGCCAATATCTTCAAGCCTATTCAAGATACAAAGCTAATATTTGGCATGATGATAGATCTCAATGATCCGCATCCGCTGGTACCAAAGTCAAGGTCATCTGTCAAGGTCAAACTTTGAGAAAAAAAATGCTGTTACAGGGGGCATTCATGTTTCACAAACACATCTTGTTTTACCTTAATATCATGTGATTGCATGTTAAACCATTTGCTTTAAGACTATGACTTTCAAATTTGTCTGAGTTTTGCAAGAAAGAAAAAAAAAATGTAGGATTAACACAATCCATCATTTTGTGAACAACAAAACCATATTTTCTCTGGTGACTTTGCCCTTCATGATAATAAATCTGATACTTTTCACTCATGATAATAAATCTAATAATGTACACTCAATTAATTAGATATTGGTTATACACAGAGCCAAACAATAATCCTGTATGTATTTTATCCAGTGGATAGGTAATACAGTGATGGTGCCACTAGCTAGAGAGATAGAGATGGTGAATGCTAGATTACGCAAGATTGGGTGTGAAGATACTGAAATTGGAGGTTTGTGGTGTATATTTCAGTAACTTTGTTTCAAAATGTTGTTGAAGTATAACAGGTCCATATAACTTAGCATTAGATGTCGAATCAGAAAAAAATGTCTTAAAACTTGAAAACAATTTTTCACTATCAATGGGTCATACTTTTCAATGTTTGTCAATTCTGCCAAGAAACTCCTACAAAAGGGGCTTTTTAAGCTTGGCTATTTTCAGAGAAAATCCGAGGTATTGTGATCACCTTGGCATCGTTTGTGTTGGTGTCAGTGTTGTTGTTGGCATTGGTGTTGGTGTGACAAACTTTAACCTTGGTCATATCTTTGTAGATGCAGTCTATTAAGGGGAATAGCTTTTGAAAGAGTTATGCCTCTTGTTATGCCCCCGTATCAAAAGATCCAGAGCATATTGTTTTACTGTTGTCTGTCTGTCTGCCTGTCCATCGGTCTGTCTGTCTGCAAAACTTAACCAAAAAACTTAACATTACCAACAAGGCTCATATGTGTCATGATGATAGATCTCAATATTCCACATCTGCTGGTACCGAAGTCAAGGTCATGTGACAAGGTCAAGGTCATCTGTAAAGGCAAAATAACTCGAAAACTTAACCAAAAAACTTAAAATTGCCAATATCTTCAAGCTAATTAAAGATACAATGCTCATAGGTGGCATGATGATTGATCTCAATGATCCGCATGTGCTAGTACCAAAGTCAAGGTCATGTGACAAGTTAAAGGTCATATGTCAAGGTCAAATAACTTGAAAACTTAACCAAAAAAATTCACATTTTCCAATATCTTCAAGCCTATTCAAGATACAAGGCTAATATTTGGAATGATGATAGATCTCAATGAATCTGCATCTGCTAGTACCAAAGTCAATGTCACGTGACAAAGTCAAGGTCATCTGTTAAGGTCAACATTTTGAAAAAGGGGCATTTGTGTTTCACAAACACATCTTGTTCAACTTGTATTTTTTGCATTATCCAGCACCTGCAGCTGACCATTGCACCCGTGGGCAGTGCTCTTGTTAAATCTGTAGTATCACACCTCCAGCAAGCAAAAGAAAATTCAAACCTAGTATGGCGACCTTGATATTCTCATAGGTGTATCAATATTTAGCTAAATTTTTCTTACAAAACTTCATAGGTCATTTGGCATTATAGCTTTACAGACACCCATCAAGCTCTTAATAGTTCTGAAGTTTATTGTTTATTGATCCCAAAATAATGTTTCTATGTTTAGATATGTGACAAAACTGTTATAAAATGAAATGTCAGATTGATATGAATGAAATCATCATCTACAATGTTTTATATTGAACATTCACAGGTGACATTAAGTCAGATCTCCGTACCTGTAAATAGTAACCAGACTTGTATGTGTGTTTCAGAGTTACAAGCTTCAACTTGGTGTATTTTGGTAGATACATGTTACCCCTGAAACAACTTCTCTATCTGAACACAAAACAAACTTGTTGTTTACCCTGACATTTTCTAATTTTAGAGGTGGGTGTATCTCAGTTAAAGCAGATAGCCTTAACAAAAGGCCAGTATGTACCAACACTCAACAAACTGGTGCCATATCTAGACTTCTCATCAAACCAGGAATATCTAGTCAAGAGAATTCATGGTGGGTTCTTTATTTTATCTCCTCTTTTATAGAAAAATGACCTTGAAATGGGATAGACTGATTTATATTAAGTTTATACATTCTCCAGTCCATAACCAATAAATCATGACGTTGTGTTTCCATGAATCATGTGAAAATAAATTTTGATAAGATTGACTTTTATGTTCCCATATATTGCTCACCAATGAAAGCAGGTATTCCTTATTAAAATGATTCATCCTTATAACAAAAGATCTAACAAAATGCATCTAACTTTTTAATCACTTTAAAGCAAGTCACAAGTTAAAACATTGTACCTTAATAACAACAAGACATTTTATTCCTCAAATAAACTAATCATCATATCTATAATTGTTTCCCCAGAACTAGGAGGTGATGGTTGTATTAGTGAATTTAGCTGGAAGTCTGGAGGTAATGCTGGGATATATGGTAAACCTTGGGGAGAACATCTACCTACTGATGCTGCAGTAAGTCTTTTTTGTATGTTTTCACTCTACTCCGTTTCAAGGTAGTGCTTGGATATATGGTAAACTTTGGCGAGAAATCTACCAACTAATGCTGCAGTAAGTCTTTTTTGTATGTTTTCACTCTACTCCGTTTCAAGGTAGTGCTTGGATATATGGTAAACTTTGGGGAGAAATCTACCAACTAATGCTGCAGTAAGTCTTTTTTGTATGTTTTCGCTCTACTCGGTTTCAAATTAGTGCTGGGATATATGGTAACTTTGGGGAGAACATCTACCTACTAATGCTGTAGTAAGTTTTCTCTACAAAGCTTTTTTTCTGTGTAACATATAATGCAGTATGAAATGATGTCATGACTAGCAATATGAAATCATCTCATGGTTTTCAAAATAGCCTTGCTTTATACTCTTTATACTCTGAGCTCATTGACATACTTATTACTGATGTAATTACTCCCATGTGATATCAAAGATACTCAACAGGTTATTTAATTCATGTGAGGTAGGTTATACTATGAGGTATTATTTATTTCAGGTCATTACCCATATGTTTAGCTGTTACATGGATTCTAGGCTGCCTGCTGACATCAAGTTTCCTGATGGAAAAACATTCACCAATCAACATTTTATACAGACTCCAGATAAACCTAGTAAGATACACATTTACATTTGGGCCTGTGTACAATGTTTTCAAACAATTTCATATGATGGAGAGATAAATGCAGCCCAGATAACTACACATTGCAATAGATATATTTGCTAACCGCCTGTAGAATGGCTGAGACCTTATCTATCTTCAGAGTGCATAGCAAAAGACGCTGGTCAGACTGCATGGTTGCACAGACTGGAAAGAGTCTTTATTTTACATACATGTGAAATTATTGGAATATGAAAATAATGAAAAAAAACTTCACTTTTGTTGAATAAACTTTTTGTGGAAGTGTTTGTTTGATAAAGAATGTCATATTCTTGCCAGTCCACTACTTTCAACCTTTCTCTTACTAAATTCAAGCCAAGTTGGCTTAGTCTTAAATGCTCTGGACTCCAATTGCAGGTGGACTCTTTAGAAACCTTCTTCCACATGTATGGATGAATTCCCAAATAATTTTACCAAGCATCTTCCTTCTTCTCCACACCTATCCCTGATGTAGAAGTACAATTCAGGAGTGTGGAACTACAGAATTTCTCCACTTGTCCCTGGACAAGTAAAAGCTGATTTCTTATTTGTCCAGGATCAAAATGAACTTGTCAGATAAATATTTAGAAAATATTGTTTTTAATGAAGAAAATGCTGTAACCTAGCATTTTCTTCATTAAAGACAATGTTTTCTTCCCCTTGATACAAACAAAAGGATGACTTTGCTCCTAGATCTATTTAGTACTGTCAAGTACTATCAAGATTTTCTCTGGTATCTACTTGTCCACGGACAGGTGGACAGGAAAAATGTACTTGCCAGCAAGTAGAAAAGCCCTTGTTGGACAAGTTGGGCATGGGAATTCCACACTCATGCAACTGAAGTAGTAATAGCTGTAGACTTTAATGTCAAGATCACATTCAAAAGTGTCGCATTTGTAGGCTTTGGATATATACTTGTAAAATCTAATTGTAGTTTAACACTGTATGTCACAAATCTTTGTACATAATTGACTGCTGTTAATGGTAATCAGCATTTGATGACAATGTTAGTGAAAGTTTATTTTAAAACATATTCATATATGAATCAATAATATTAACGAGAACAACATTTAGAATTTTATCAAAATTAAAGTGGTTCCTATACAGAGAAAAAACTAATAAAAAGGCTGGTCTAAGATTCCCTTCTCCACAATAAAAGGGGTTGTTCTTCTCCACAAATTTCATTATGTGTGAAAATGTAATGGAACCAATCAAGACTGGCTGCTATATCGTGTACTTTTATAGAGTAAACTTGAATTTGACTAGACCATTTAGGGTGGCCTGTGGCTGCATTTCACTGTTGGTAGTCTTTCACAATATTGTCAGTGGGCTATCAAAAGCTCATAACTCCAGCTTAGTCAAGATATAGTTATGAGCTTTTGACCACCCATCCACAATATACTTAGATAGGAAAATTTCACAGGGGGAATCAAGCTGGTCTATGTTTACAGATTCCTGTGGAAATGAAATTAACCCTTGTCATGCTGAATAAAAATCTTTGGCAAAAATGCATCAAAATCAAAGTGCTGAAATTACTGGTTTCCCTGATTGTGAGTCATTTTTTATTGTGAAAATAATTTTTTTCATACTTATCTGATTTACAAAGGAAAATCAGGTGGTATCGACAGAGATCAGTCTGCACATATGTGCAGGCTTATCTTTGGCTATGCCTCCTGCCAAAGCAGGAATATTCCGTGATCAGCATGACAGGGGTTAACTCAGTTGTCAATATTTTCTAATTAAGAAATATGTTATCCCTATAGTTTAAATGGTCCATCAAAAGAGTATGAACACTGTCAATCTCTCTCAGATTTAGTCAGATATGACATCCCGGCAATGGTTTATCTTTGTTACTATTTGCCACTTTTAAACATGTATTATATATTTTTGCAGGGATTTTTGAAGAATGGATAAATTTACATACCAACCTTTTGCATGTAGGGTCACTATAAAAAGTTGAGAGTAATGCATTTTGAGGGGTAAGTGCAAAACTAAATCCTCCATTTGAAACGTCATAAAGATTGTTTTCCTGTTTATTTACAGATATAGAGAAAGATGACACACTGTGTATATATCAGTCTAGTATCAACCCCCCTCATTATCAAGTTGTCATCAAAAACACGGTCCATAACCTGCCACCAGTAAGTAATATTCTACAGTATATATATCGGTGAAGTGTCAGCCCACCATGCCCCTATACCCATCCATTCTTAATAGCAACACAGTATGTTGGGAAAAGAACATTGTAATATAACAGAAACATGTGCCAAAACATTCATTTACTCAGAAAAATAGGAACAGGACCCAAGTTGTCCATGGGACTTTGATTTAAAGCTCATTCTGAGCAAAACATGCTCAAGGGGAGCTTTAAGGATCACTATAGTCTGTTGTGCATTGTGTTTTGTGTGTAGTCATATTTCTTCAAACTTCTCATCCTGAACCAATTTCAATGAAATTTGCATCATGTTCCTGGGGTGACCATATTTAACAATTGTTTGTGAAATTTTGATTGCCCCCCCCCCCCCAAATATAAGTGTGACAGGGCAAAGCTTTTTTGACCCTTAAATATCTTGTCAACTTAACCAATGGGAAGAGTTCAACCAAACTTGGATGGAATGTTTCTGAGGTGACCCTATTTAAAAATTGTTTATTAAATTTTGATAGACCCTCCAAGTATGGGCGTAGCAGAAAAGGGCCAATTTTACCCTGAAATCTACCTATCTTCTTCTCTGTAAGTAATGGACAGAATTCACCCAAACTTGGTCATAAAGTTGCTTGGGTTTTTAGCTCACCTAAACACGAAGTGCTCAAGGTGAGCTATTTTCATGGGCTGCTGTCCGTCGTCCTTCGTCCATCGTCAAACTTTACCTTGTGTGCACTCTAGAGGCCACATTTGTGGCCCAAATGTCTTGAAACTTGGTCAGAATGTTTGTCTCCATCAAATCTTGGTCAAGTTCGGAATTGGGTCAGGTGGGGTCAAAAATGGGGTCAAGGGGTCAAATTTTAGAAAAACCTTGTGTGCACTCTAGAGGCCACATTTTTGGCCCAAATGTCTTGAAACTTGGTCAGAATGTTTATCTTCATCAAATCTATGTCAAGTTCGAGATTGGCTCAAGTGGGGTCAAAAATGTGGTCAAGGGGTCAAATTTTAGAAAAACCTTGTGTGCACTCTAGACGCCACATTTGTGGCCCAAATGTCTTGAAACTTGGTCAGAATGTTTGTCTCCATCAAATCTCGGTCAAGTTCGAAATTGGGTCAGCTGGGGTCAAAAATGGGGTCAAGGGGTCAAATTTTAGAAAAAACCTTGTGTGCACTCTAGAGGCCACATTTTTGGCCCAAATGTCTTGAAACTTGGTCAGAATGTTTGTCTTCATCAAATCTATGTCAAGTTCGAGATTGGCTCAAGTGGGGTCAAAAATGTGGTCAAGGGGTCAAATTTTAGAAAAACCTTGTGTGCACTCTAGATGCCACATTTGTGGCCCAAATGTCTTGAAACTTGGTCAGAATGTTTGTCTCCATCAAATCTCGGTCAAGTTCAAATTGGGTCAGCTGGGGTCAAAAATGGGGTCAAGGGGTCAAATTTTAGAAAAACCTTGAGTGCACTCTACAGGCCTCTTTTTTGGCCCAAATGTCTTGAAACATGGTCAAAATGTTTGTCTCCATCAAATCTCTGTCTAGTTCTAAATTGGGTCAAGTGGGGTCGAGGGGTCAAATTTTAGAAAAACCTTGTGTGCTCATTAGAAGCCACATTTTTGGCCCAAATGTCTTGAAACTTGGTCAGAATGTTTGTCTCCATCAAATCTCCATCAAGTTGGAAAGTGGGTCAGGTGGGGTCAAAAATGGGTCAAGGTGTCAAATTCTTGAAAAACCTTGTGTGCACTCTAGGGGCCACATTTTTGGCCCAAATGTCTTGAAACTTGGTCTGGATGTTTGTCTTCATCAAATATCTGCCAAGTTAGAAATTGAGTCCAGTGGGGTCAAAAATGGGGTCAAGGGGTCAAATTTTAGAAAAACCTTGTGTGCACTCTAGAAACCACATTTTTGGCCCAAATGTCTTGAAACTTGGTCAGATTTTTGTCTCCATCAAATCCTGGTCAAGTTCAAAATAAGGTCAAGTGGGGTCAAAAATTTGGGTCAAGGGGTTTTGTCATGCTGTTCGGATTTGAAAACGAATATTATAATTTAATTCGAAATTCAAACTTCATTTCAAAATGCTTTCCTGTTGTTAATATAACGAAATATTAGTATGTATCTCTACGATAACAATTGTTGTGTATTTTTCTTCTTCTGAAATGGAACTTTAATTGTTATTATATATGCCATCTTCTATACAATTTTTTAAATGAAACTGTTCAACGTAATCAAAGTTACTCTTCTACTGGTATTGTTAAATATATTTGTGTTTTGTATTATGGGCCAGTGGCCTAGAAATATATATGTCAATAAAATTGGTAAAATTTTTAGAAAAACCTTATATGTACTCTAGCCGCCACATTTTTGGCCCAAATGTCTTGAAACTTGGTAATGTGTGTCTCCATCAAATCTTGGTCAAGTTCAAAATTGGGTCAAGTGGGGTCAAAAATGTGGTCAAGGAGTCAAATTTTAGAAAAACCTTATGTGCACTCAAGGGGCAGCATATTTGACTCAAATGTTTGTCTTCTTGATGTCTTTGACTTTTGTAAAGACAGTAATGAATTTCAAATAAGTAGTTTTGGCACTTTGCTTCCTTTGTAAACTATATGCATCAGGTGAGCGCTTTAGGGCCAATGGCCCTCTTGTTCTTATCAAAAATTATTTGTGAAATTTTGATTGACCCCAAAGTAAGGCCATGGAAGGTCTGAGCTTGGCTTATTTTGACCCTTAAATCTCTAAACACCTTCTCTGCAGTAACAAATGGGCAGGTTTCAACTGGATTTAGCAGAAATGTTCCTTTGGTGACCCTTTACAAAAATTATTAATGAAATTTTGAATGACTCCCAAATAACCTTGTTGCAAGCCTAGGGTGGGGCTTTTTTACCCTAAAATCTTTGAATATCTTCTCCTCAGTAGCCAATGAGCAGATTTCAATCAAACTTTGCATATAAATATGTATATTTATTTGTGTGACCCTTTTCAAAATTGTTCATTAAAATTTTATTGACTCCCAAGTAAGGGAGTGGAAGGGGCAGGGCTTATTTTGATCCAGAATCTTCAAAACATAACATATATGGTAAACAAAATGAAATCCTTTTGAATCGCAAGGTACAGTTGTGTGAATTTAATTAATTTTTCAAGAAAGTTATGAGGGTGGATTTAAAATAATGTTAAGAAATTTGTGAATGCTAGTTGCTACTCTTATTTTTAGCTCACCTGAGCACAACATGCTCAAGGGGAGGATTTAGGTTCACTCTTAGTCCATCCTGTCTTGTCAACTTTCTTAAAACTTCTTCTCGTTAACTGCTGGCCCATGTTCAATGAAACTGAGAAATCTTTGAGCAACATCTTCTTTTTAGGCCAATTTCAATTAAATTTTGTTTAAATGTTTTATGGGCGACCCTCTTCCAAAAATGTCTATGAAATTCTGATTGGCCCAAAGTTATGGATGTGGGTGTCGTGTTTTTCCTCAACCACACCTACAGGATCTATAAAAATCAGGCAAGCAATTTAGGTCTATTCTTTTACCCTTGTATAAAAAGTATTCTCATTCTCTGAAGATCATTTTCAGGAGATTCATGACTGTTGAGCAAATGTGGCTCTCAAGCGCCTCGAGCCACTGTCATAGAACAGTGGAAGGGCATCAGACTATCATTCAAAAGGTACATGGTTCAACTCCCGAGGGCAGCACTAATTCTTTCCTATTATTTGTCTTACATCAATGGGTTGATAATAATAGACCTATGTTGGACAGCAGTTTGAGGCCAGGAAAGAATGTAATGGTAGTACTTTCGGGAGAAATACTGGGAAGCCATTGTTAGGTGCTCCAGCAGCTTCGATGAACCTGAAAGAATGTTGAAAACTGCATAAATCACCATTAAACAAATAAATCAAGCTCCTCTAGTTTTTTTTGATAAAATCAAAGAGTTTGTATAATAGATTGTCATAAAGGCAGTCACTCCAAACAAGATTGACTATATTTTGACCCTCATATTACTGAAATTTAAGGGATGGATTAATCATTCTAACTTAAGTAATTTAGTAGAAAGCAGGTTGTGTAGGCTAAACCAAAAACCTTCACATTGTCAATTACTTCTAGCCTACTCAAGATACATTGTGCATATTTGGCATATTGATAGATCTCAATGATACTTATCTGCTGATGTCAAGGTCATCTGGCAAGGTCATCTGTCAAGGTCAAACACAAACACATCTTGTATTCTATTCTGTCTGGCAAAGTTAGGTATACAACAAGAAGATGCGGTGAAAAATAGGATTAACAAGAGTTAATTTATTCTATTTTCAGGGTAGAAACAACCTGTTCCAGGCCATACTCTTCTTTCTGTATCATATAAAAACTCAAGGCAGAGGAATGCTAGGGTAACATCATCTTATTCTTCGTCTCTTTCAGTTAATTGCTGACTGTTTGTCTTTTAACCTTTTACAAGTTGACAAAATTTTAGAGGGATCAAAATGAAATAAAAAACAAAAAAAAAAAAAAAAATAAAAAAACCATGCAGACAACATTTTTTGTTGTTGAATTTAAAAAAATAACAATGTAAATATTTAGGGCAAAGGCAGAAACTACTTGTCATAAGAGAAATAACCAAAGTTGATAGTAATATGATCCAGTTGCAACAAAATTACCAAAATAATTTTTAAAATGGCCAGGGTTCGATACTTACTTTTAATACTACCAGTCTGAAGGACCTGTTAGTTAAAAATCTAACAGGTCTTCTCTGAAGGTAACAGGTCCTCCATGAAAACTACTAATTATGTGGCAATTAAAGGAGCAAATTGTAAAGAAAAAAGTGTGGTAAAAGAAGAAATTGCTTGTGACAATCAATTTCTTCTTTTTCCAAAATGTTTTTATTGGGTAAGGAAAAAAGAAATGGTATGTGAAAAGCAATTTTTAGCTCGCCCGGGACGAAAGTCTCGGAAGAGCTATTGTCATACCCTCGGACGTCAGCGTCGGCGTCGGCGTCAGCGTCGGCGTCAGCGTCGGTGTCGGCGTCCGCATTGGGTTAAAGTTTTTATTTCTATCAATATTTATCCTAGAGGCTTTATTTTTTACAGAAACACTCATTAGGGCATAGGCTTTCATTTGAGACCAACATCCATGTCGAAATGACCTTTAGACTGTGACCTTTCAAAAAAACTTTAACCAAAAACTTTAACCAAAAACTTTAACCAATAAAACTTTAACCTTGCTTATATTTTCTGTAAGCTTTAAACTAGAGACATCATTACTTCATATGCACACTCATTAGGTGATAGGCTTTCACCATAGACAAAGGTCCTTGACAATTTGACCTTGACCTTGACCCTTTGTGGACTTAGAAAAACTTTAACCAAAAAACTTTAACCAAAAACTTTAACCTTGCATATATTTTTTAAATGCTCAAACCTAGGGACATCATAGCTTCATATATATACTCACCAGGTGATAGGCTTTCACCAGAGACCAAGGTCCTTCACAATTTGACCTTGACCTTTACCATTTATGGACTTAGAAAAACTTTAACTGAAAACTTTAACCAAAAACTTTAACCTTGCTTATTATTTTCTGAATGCTTTAACCTAGGGACATCATTACTTCATATACATACTCATTAGGTGATAGGCTTTTGTGACAGATCAAGGTCCTTGATAATTTGACCTTGACCTTTTATGAACTTAGAAATACTTTAACCGAAATTCTTTTACCAAAAACTTTAATCTTGCTTATATTTTCTGAATGCTTTAACCTAGGGACATCATTACTTCATATACATAGTCACCAGATGAAAGGCTTTCACCAGAAACCAAGGGCCTTGACAATTTGACCTTGACCTTGACCTTTTATGGACTTGGAAAAACTTAAACTAAAAACTTTAACCAAAAATTTAACCTTGCTTATATTTTCTAAATGCTTTACTCAGGGACATTATTACTTCATAGACATATGTGATAGGCTTCTACAGAGACCAAGGTCCTTCACAATTTGACCTTGATCTTGACCTTTTGTGGACTTAGAAAAATTTTAAAGAAAAACTTCATGTTTGATACAAAGAAATTCCATTGGTAACCTCATCTGCTTGTAGGCTTTCACTTTACCCTAACCTTATACATGCAATAAAAACAAAAAAGTTTTTATATTTCTTAATTACTACTCAAACAGATATATATATTAGATCATGGACTTTAACATTGAAAGAAACCACTTTGAACTTCGGTTTTCGGTCAAGCGCTGTTTGTGACAAGCAGCTGTTTGGGCGAGCTACGTTGTCCGCTGACAACTCTTGTTTCAAAACTGGATTGTCTAGGAAATAATATGGCTATTAACTACAGGCCCAAAGGACCTGCACCATGGTAGCTTCTACCAGTCCTCCCTAAAATCCACAGGCCTGAGGACTGGTGATAGTGTTGATCCCTGATGGCATAAAACTGCATACAAACAAACAAAAAGAATAGCTCAATGTGAACTACTGGGTTTCGTTTGGGTTGGTCATCGACATCTTAATTTTCATTAACACTGTCTGAAGACTTCTCAGCAAGACTGCAAGGTTAATCTCTTGAATTCAGAAGGCAGAGGTCTTTGATATCATATGTGGTATAATCCATGATTTTTGCCCTGGCAGGGTAGATAGTTAGGATAAAATGGTTACCAAACCCTCATAACTTCAGCTGAAGTTACAAGGATTTGGTAACCCAACAATGAAATGCGTTGACTTTTGCTCAACATGTTTATCCATTTGGTTTTAGGATACAGTTATTTACACAAATTTAATGATAATTGCCGACAGACGACACCTAAAAGATTAAAAAGTAAACTTGCTAAATTACATTTTATCTTATAACTTTACAAATATCTGTATGATAACATCCCGTATGATATTTTTTATGATATCACATAGTTATTTTAAGTACAATTATATTGTTAGTTATTTTTAGAAACTTGCATTTCAGTTAGAAACACCGACGAAAACAAGACAAATATAGGTTATAAGATAAATATAATACGTACTAAGTGTATTGCATGAAAAAATATCAAACTCGGTTGTGAGAATTGATAATTGTCTCGGCAGAGCCTCGACAATTTTCAATTCTCCCAACCTTGTTAGATATTTATTTTCATATAATACACTTAGTACGTATTATATATATACCTAGTCATGCCCTGCCAGGTGAATAATAATGAAGAAAATGTCCGGTGTTTTGTAGACTCCTACTAAGTTTGTACATATCATACCCCTGTTATCATATCTTGACGTACCTTGAAACACCCTGGTGTCTTGTGTAAGTGCCTGAGGGCTATTTGAGCAAATAAAAAGTTTTATTATTCAATTCATGAATGCCGAATCTATCCTATACATAAATAATTATTCACTATGTATTTCTGTATTGTAGAAGAGTCAATCTAGGGATGTCTGGTGTTAACATACTCAGTGTTCTGGAGGACTGAACATCATCTGTGACTGGTTGGGGAGTTTAAGCTACTTCACAAATACAGGGACAGGGTTAAAACAAAGTGATAAGAGACAAGGAATGAAAAGAACTTAAGATAAAAGTTGAATAAGGAAATAGAGGGCAAAGAATATTGAGTAAATGAAGAAAAGTAAAAAGAACAGAAGAAAAAAATGTGTTAATAATCCATTGATTTTTAAAAATGACAGACCTTAACTACTTGCATAATAACATAAAAAATCAAGAATAAAAGTAAAAATTGGTGTAGGCCCTAAGTTTTGAGTGCATTTAATAGCAGCTTTTTTGTTTCGTCTGATTTTTAAGATTAGCTGATTTGGAACAGAATAACTGTCAAGGGCTATCACCTTTGCATTGTAAGGGAAGCTGCTGGTGTTGATTTGACTACAGACTTTAATGTGGTCATATCTATTTTGAAGATATTTACTGAAAGCTGTCATGTGTTTTCACCATCTCAAGAATAATCAAAATTGTGAAGGAATGATTAATTTGTAAATGTTCTGTATGAATATCATATATTATTGAAGTCAACAGGATAAGAGTTAATGGCTGAAAATTAACAAAATAATAGTTATAAAGCAAAGAACAGCATCTCCCATTGGTTAAAAAATGCTTTCAGAGTTAAAGCCTTTGATAGTCTGGATAGCTCTTGTGATGGTGAACACACTTGCCAATTTCCATGAAGATATCTTCAATAGAGTTATGACCACAGTAAAAGTTTTTAACACCAACCCAAACGCCTCAGGGAACAACACCAAGGTGATCACAATACCTTTCCAAAAACAGGGGAGCTAAATAAAGTGTACAATGTATTTACTATTGAACCTCTGAAATGGATGTCAGAAAAGCAGTATCCATGGATATCTGCCCTGCGTTCCAGATGACAAAATGGTGAAAACTGTTTGCCAATTATACTCCACTTTGTACACTAGTGCAGATGCATAGCTGGGTATAATTTTCAAACAGTTAGTACCATTTTGTCATCCAAACACAGGGCTGCTGTTCTTGTCTCCGAAAAATCACCAGCTATCAAATGTTGGAGTTGAGAAAATGCTCAAAGAATTTTTTTTAACATTCTACAATTTAATACACAAACTA
Organism: Fragum whitleyi; assembly: GCA_948146395.1. Lineage (NCBI taxonomy): Eukaryota > Metazoa > Mollusca > Bivalvia > Cardiida > Cardiidae > Fragum > Fragum whitleyi. Next base: position 33,938,472 of record OX411554.1, on the reverse strand, counting down.
CACAAATTAGAAATTGTATAAAATTATTCAAATTGCTATATAGAACATATAACATCATAAACTTTGGTATATAGCAATAGTTCATTCCGCTCCATCCATTATATGTGAACATTATATTTGTGGAATTATATGTGACCCCTCACACAAAAAGGGACCATTTTGGAACTCAATGAAATGACTATTTGAAAAAGAGATTGGGTCCAGCATGGGTTAACCGGAAGCCGCATTTTGAGAATTCTTTCACAGTAAGGAAAATTGATAATTCTAGATTCAGAAAATAAGCACTTTGTGAAAAGCTTCAACCCTAGTCAGTTTGCGCAAATCACGCAGTCTGACTAGGGGTCAACACTTTAGGTACTACCCAGATGGGTATCCCTTTATCCTGTACACAATAATTTTTTGCCAACAGCTTGGATTAAAATCAGCTTGCACAGTCATGTAGTCATGTTTTCCTACTCTGCCTTCACCTTTCTTTATAATCATGTGGTAAAATTGAGTCAGTCAGCTGTAAATGTTCTGAATTGTCCCTGACAATTTGTTTGAAGCAAATATTCAGGGTTAAAATGTCAAATGTTTACTATTCCAAATGACAATCTCTTTCCTTAAAGTCTTTACTTTCAAATCCTTAGCTTTGGGATTTCAAAATCCCAGAAAATAATTATCTAAAAATCTTTTTTTTTCTAAACCCGTGGGACAATTGAACAAATTTAACAGAAATGTTTATTTGGTGCCCCTTTTCAATACTTGCTTGTGAATTTTTGACTTGTTTATAAATGATGTAATAATTGTGTCAAGGCGGGCGATATCAATTGTATTATTATTACATGATCTCCTATATAAATGTAAATTCACTATTTTGATCTGTTTCATTGTTTATGACAATATCCATCATGTGACCAGTCAACAGTATGAACTATTTCATCTTTGCGCAGTAAGCATCGAACTGTTGCCTACTTGCAAAAAAAACACGTCATTTTGTTGCATGTGTAATAAATGTGTGAGGTGATGCACTCTTTGAAATTTATCGAAAAATCGACGTTTCTTCTCTGTATGTCTCTTTTTGAAATATATATAAATTGAATGATAAAACAATTTACACAATAATGATGGGGAAATAAAACAGTTATTTCCTTGATATTCGTGTCACAATGAAAAGCTATTGCTCTTGGCATTGGGGATGACATTGTGAACAGTTGCCCTCTGCCTTTTGCATCATACAACAGTTCAGTACGTCATCCCCTCCACCTTGGGACTATAGTTTTCACTGTAGACTGAAACACCATGAAATAATGTTTACTGTAATGATACTAGGGTGAGACTTCTCAAAGTTACTTCTTGATAATAATATAGACATGATGTGATGGGCATGTTTTCCCTTTGATACAGTCTCTGTCACCTTATATTAGTCAGGTGTGCAAACTAGGGCTATTCTGGGACCCGTTTTACTGAACTTCTTACAAAAAAATAATCCTAAGTCAAAATCGCAAATCATAGCTTGTGTTTTCATTCATCGTTAGATTGGTGTCGGGTCAAAAAGGCCCAGTGGCAAAAGGCCCAGGTCAGAGAGGCCCGGGTCAAAAAGGCCCACTTTTGGAGTTGACCAAAAAGGCCCGGTCCAAAAAGGCCCACTCTTAAATCTAACAAGAGAAGCCAATTTAAACTGACCTGCAAGACGCTTTCATGTAAAAATATTGCTTATAAATATTACTTTTTGAATCGTCATAATTGAATAAAAAATCATTTTTATTTATCTTTTTGTTTTCAGACCTTGTACACTAATTGTATAAAATAATTAAACTAATTCTCAATCAGAAATTGCAGTTTTCATGTTTACCTCGATGTCAGTCAAGTATCATAAGTTAAATATAAATGGAGTTTGACATTTGCTTCACAAGATTAATTTGTCGGTTAAATTGTATGATGCTTTGAAGCAGTCTCGAACATGCTGCCTCAGTCTGAATATATATGTTTATCATCATTTCGTAATAGCTCTTACACCTGTTATTTGGGCAAAGCCTAATCGACTCTCTATGACATCACATGTTGACTCCCTTTTGCTCAATTTTCACAGTTGGCTTTTCTGGTCATTTTTCATAGTGGGCCTTTTTGTCACTGGGTCTTTTTGTACATTGGGCCTTTTTGTCATTGGGCCTTTTTGACCCTAAACCGTTAGATTATGCCTTGCAATATTTAATTGGAAACGTCTTCGAAGACGTTTTCAACGACATGGTGCATGGCAGAATTCAATATTTAGTTACTACTATAGAAGAATCTTTATTTTTTGATTCGCAAAAAACGATCGTAAGATGTTTAATAAAACAGGCCCAAATTCTCTCTATCTAGACTAATCTGAGTATTTTTGGCTTTACTTAATCCTTATGATGAAGCTTAACAAGTGACAAAATACAAAGTGTACAATGTAATTATATACAAAGATATAAATTATCAACAAAAGTTTATTGAAACTGTACAAAATAAGTGAATGAAAATAGGGGAAAAACACTAAAGTTTTAAAAAATCATAATGAGTCTTTAATGCACCCTTGACGAACTGTATTTGTTAACCCTCCTCCTCGAGTCCTCATTATCTCTATCTTCTCTGACGTATCTTCTCGATTTGTCTTCTTGATACAAATACTCATTCCCTGACGTACACTAATTAATTGGGGAAAATGCGATTTGAATCACTCCAATCATTTTTATGCCCTTAATATTTCATTGGACGTGGTACCCTTTGTATTGGTTATTGCACGATTCACAGTAATGTATAAATACATAGAATTTTTTTTTTAAAATCCACACAGTTTTCACGTATGTCTATATGCACACATCCAGTGTGTGGTAACTACAGTCTACATTTATATATAATTGCTTCAGCAATATGATTAAGACTTCATGATAATGGGTTTAAATAAAATATCAGTTTACCATGTAAACACTTTGAAATCACTTATATATGAATAACTTTCCATAGTTAAATAATTTTTCCCTCATATGTGTATCACCGACGTAACTTAAGTTCACTTGGTCCACTTGTTTAAGTTTTGAGCTGTCCAGTGGCTACTCATAATGTACATATTAATATCAAATTGACTGTCTATAGTTACCACACGCTACATTTCTTTTCAGGATTCATGTAAGAACCAGCCTTACATCCAAACACTTTACTGAAATCCCGCATGTTCTGTAAAGTGCCGATTACCCTGAAAAAATGAAATTCAGCCAACTCGGTTTATAAGGAAGACTGTTTATTACGATTTATCACTGAAAAAGTTCATTCTACATGTGGTCCTAACTGAGCCAGGAGCGGCTGTAGTTCAGAGGTAACGCACTGGACTCCAGTGCCAGGGTCCCTGGTTCGAGCCCCGCTTCTCCGGTCTTTCGGGCGAGACTTTAAGACGATGATTCATCTCTGTATGACCTTGATTATTGAGTGGGACGTAAAATCCCGTACAACCAACCTAACTGACTCGTCATGGCGTTTCTGACATTTGTCTCACATCACTGGATGCGTAATCGTAAACCTTAGTACGATAATGCTCAGCTGGAGGTACGAAAAGGATGTAACGGTAGCACTGATACGACAATTAACAGGAATCCATCTGTAAGTGCTCCAGTCACGATATGACGGAAAATTTTGTAGCGGCTGCGTTAAATCCCAATTTTAGAAACATGCAAAGAGGAATAATCGACGGTTTTAACGAATCTTTTGTCGCCTGTATCGCTGCAAAAATTATAAAATCGCCTACATAAATTAATCTTTAGGCTGCTTTGTTCTGCTCATTCGGAAAATAAGATTTAAGAAATTGTTTTCTTATCCAGAGACTGAATTTGTTTTTCCTGTCTTACTTTTGCGAATTCAAGACTTGCGTCGTCCCTGGTTCGATCCTCGTCGGCGGCACTCGTCCTTTCCGACTATTTGTCTACCACCAATTGGTTGATAATCGTAGACCTATTTGGGATAGCAGCTAGAGGCTAGGGAAGGTTGTGATGGTAGTACTTGTGTGAGAAATACCAGGAATCAATTGTGATGTGCTCCAGTCGCCATGATATGGCTGAAATAATGTTACAAGCGGCGCAAAACCCCATTCAAACAAACAAACAAATCCAGACTTCAAGACCATCAGATTTATTTCAACTTGACTCTTACAGATTTTTAATATAGACCTCGTTAAAATAAAGAAATGAAGAAAGTTTTATGCCACACTAGAAAATTTCACCTGTTTAGTGTAACGAAATTTAAAAAATAAAATAGGGTATCCTGTCAGTATGAATGGGGTTACAGATTTATCGGCCATGCATAAACTTTGATGAAACCTTCGGTGAACGCAGGTCTGGTCAGGCTTACCTGAATCGTCCCGGACTGTGTACTCCTGTTCTCACTCGGTTTAGTATGGCCTGTGGTCTCATTGTACCACACCACACCTACAACGAAAAAACGGGGGATGTTTTATTTTATCTTTGGATGGTATAACGACCACTTCTCAACTCTATATCTGTCCGTTTGGGCGAAACTTTGCCAACTACCTAAAGTTACCTATCTCTTTACTTTAAATACTACGTTGTGATAGATCTCACTGGTTTGCATCTGTAGTTACCAAGGCCAAAATCATCTAATGTCAATCTTTGTCTCAAACCCTGAAACTATTGATATTTCCAAATGATGGTCATTATGGCGTATCTTATTCACGAAAACGCTTCTACATATGCCAACTTCAAAGATATCTGACAAGGGCAACGTCGTGGAATTGTACCAAGACTGTACCAAAATCACCATGTATAATTCACAGATCATTTACCTTGCCCCCCCCCCCCCCCCCCCCCCCCCCCCCCCCCCCGAGCCACCGACAATACCTACTGTCTCAGATGGCAATTGCAATTTATTCGAAAGAGGTTTATTTGTCAGAAAAACGTGACCCGTCACGCGAATAGAGATTATGTGCAAACTCTGCTAATTTTTTTTTAAAAAAGAGATTGGGTTCATCATATGTTAACTAGAGGTCGCATTTCGAAAATTCTTGCACAGGAAGGTAGATTGACCATTCAAGATTCAGAAAATAAGCAAAGTGGAAAAGTTTCGACCCAAGTCAGTCTGCGCAATTCGCGCAGTCTGACTAAGGTCGACATTTTACGCAGAACCCAGATGATCCTTTTTCGCGAGAAGGTACACAAATTGATTACCTGAGCAAAGTTGAGGTAAAACAGCTGATCATGGTTCAGATCGACCAGTCCAGGTAACAGTGGCTCTCCACCTCCGTGTTCCTTCTTCCATTTTTGGTAGGCCTACAGTGAATGAATACGAAATTAGACCGGTTTTTACATGAGCAAGTACTTTACAGAAACATTTGACACTCGACAAATTAAAAAATGCACTGAACTTAAAGATTAACCCTAAAAAACAAAGTGTGACTTAATCTCTCCGTCATAAAAACCCCTCTTTTTACTTCAATTAATTTTGTTGATTCTAAAATAAAATCTGCTTTAGCTTTTTTGGTGAACACAATCATTCATTTATTAAAAGAATTTACAAACAATCCCCATTTTCATGAAAATGTATGAACTCTTGAAAACCTATGATAGTGGCAGTATTCTACAAAGATATGAAGTAAATGTTTGTAATTTTATTTATTTTGGTCAGGGGTGTCGAGACTAACCTTCTCTTCCTAAGATCGGTAAGAATTCAGGGGAATCAAACCTGAAACAACTCTTCTTGATCGCAAAGTCAGTGGACACCAACGCGAATAACTCGAAACCAATAACAAATAATGTACATTCGAAAAAGTGTTATTGTTTAAGAAAACGGGTTTACCCTAAAGGCTTCTTTCAATCCACCATTGTCCGCGATGTTTTCTCCTTGGGTTGTAATACCATTTAGCTTTAAAAATATAGAATGTTAAATTAGTATTCAAAAAATACAAGTTTTAATTCGACTGTGTAAGAAAAAAAGAGACGATCTACGAGTATGATAACCACTTTGGCACTGTTGTGTTAGTATGACGAATTTTGATCAATGTTGTAATTGAAGATTTTTACACTGACCATTGCTCGATTTTTCACTGTATCAAAGGCCATGATATCTATCGGATATGCCCTTTTTTCGACACTGATTCGCTTAGCTATCTTACACGTGCAAGGAAGCTTGATATATCTGTAAACGTCGACACATTTATGTACCTCTTTGCAGACGATACCAAAATTGACAAAGAAATAAATAATTATGAAGATAAAAGCATATTGCAACAAGATCTCGATCGTCTCCAGAAATGGTCAGATAAATACCCAAACAAATGTAAAATTATAAATGTAACTAAAGGAAATTACAGAAAGCGTGGACGGCCAATACCATCTGTACGACAACAAAGGAAACAGGGAAGATTTGCAGTCATCTAATGCAGAGAAGGGAATTATGTAATGGTAGATCAGAATATCAACTTCAGTAGCCATATCCAGCGACTATTTAATAAAGCAAACAGCATCATGGCTCTTATTCGACGCACTATTAAATACTTGGATGAGCAAAACTTCAAACGCCTATTTCATGCTTTAGCAAGGGCACACCAGGGGCCAGTTTTACTTAACATCTTACTATCATTTTTGCGTAGGTCAAAAATTCGAATTGCCTCTACAGTAGTAACTAAATATGATATTCTACCATGCATCATCTACTTTCAATCGTCTTTAGAAGACGATTACAATGAGATATTGTGAGGCAGAATCCAACAATGAATAAAAACATCAGGTACGATTTGAGATTTTGATTTACGATTAATCTTTTCGTAAGAAGTTTAGTTAATCGGACCCCTGGAATATGCCGAGGTAGCCCAACAACATATGAGGCATTAAAACAAGAAAGGCGTGTATCGCTTCACTGACTTAAACATCTCGAGATTTGATAAGGAATATTCCAAGAAGAAATTTTGGACATGGTCACTTACAGAACATTAACGCCAAGTTGTATTGAAAATGGCCACATGGTTTGGGAGGAGATGTTCAAGTAAAATTAAGCTCCGCCCTGTCGCGCCCATATTTGACGGCCAAGTAAGATTTTTTTGAGCGACAAAGATACATGATTCTCAGAGGAACATTCATTCCAAGTTTCGTTGAAATTTGTTTTGCTGCTGTCCCACATAGGTCTTTGGTTATCAATCCTTCAATGGAAAACAAAAGGAAAGGATGAGTGCCGCCGTCGGGGAACAAACCCAGGACATCTAGAATGACATTCCGACGCGCTACCAATTGCGCCATGACGGCGACTGAAATTGGTTAAATGGTTTGGTAGGTAAAAGATAAGATTTTAAAGTGATAATAAGCTTCGACCTGTCACATCCATATTTTTGGGCGAATCAAAATTTATTGAAAATCTTTGGTACATGGTCACCCAAGGAATATTCATGCCGAGTTTCATTGAAATAGGATCAATGGATTGGGAGAATAAGGATTTTTTATGATTTTGAAGTGAAAAACCTTCCATGCTCGTTTCGGGGTCAATCAATTTTTTTTTTAACAATATAAGAATAGGGCCACCCAAGGAACGTTCATACTATGTTTTATTTGAAATTGGCGAAATAGGTTGAGAGGAGAAAATTTCATTGTCAAAATAAGCCCTTCCCCTGAAACGCTCATATTTGCGGGTTAATCAAAATTTCTTGACAACTTTAAAAAGGGTCACCCAGAGGTCATTTTGCCAAGATTCATTGACCTTGACCCAATTGTTAGGGAGGAAAAGATCTTTGAAGATTTTATCCTCAAAAAAGCCCCGCCCTGTCACGCCCTTATTTGAATGTATATCAAAATTTCTTGAACAATCGAAGTAAAGGATCGCCTAAGAAACGTCCATGCCAAGTTTCATTTAAATTTGCCCAATGGTTCGGAGTAAAAGATTTTTTTAAAAATTCAAAGTGCGATAAAGCCCCGTCCTGTCACCCCCATATTCAAGGGTCAATCAAAATTTCTTGAACAAGCCAAGTTAAGGGTTACACAAGGAACATTCATGCCAAGTTTGGTTGAAATTGACCCTACGGTTTTGCCGGAGAAGATATTCTTTCAGATCGTAATTGAAAATAAGTCCCGCTCTAACAGACCTATATTTGAGGGTCAATCAGAATTTCTTGAACAACTTTTGAAGAGAGTCACCCAAGGATGATTTCTGCCAAGTTTGGTTTATGGTTAATGGCCCAATGGTTTGGGATGAGAATATGTTAAGAGAAAAGTTTAGGCATGGACGCACGACGGACACAATGCCATGACGAAACGTCGCTTGAATCCGGCTAGGGCAGCTTAAAGTCGAAGACTTCCAGAGAAGTGCATCACAACAAACCCCTATACTAAAACGTTTGTGAAGAGCGGCTGAAAGATTAAAATTACGTTCCCTGAAATATAGAAAAATAAGAGGGAATATGATTGAAGTTGTCAAAATAATGAACGAAATTTATGATGTAGATGTTACAAAAGACTAACTCAAAAGAATCAATGTAGAGAGAACCAGGGGTCATAGCAAACATTCTCGAGATCATCTTCTAGTTGTTTATATTTGGAATAGCTACCAGAAGAAATAGTTTCTAGCAAAAAATTAATAGAGGTTGATATCAAATTAGACTTTGGCCAAAGCAGGACGTAAAATATAATTACAAGGCAGATATAATAACAAAACGGACACCAACCGAAGTCACGACAAAAAAAAAAAAAAAAAAAAAAAAAAAAAAAAAACAACAACAACAACAAAAAAAAAACAAAAATATATTCTAATGAATGAGGGGGAAACAGTGGCAGTACAACCAGCGTCTACAGATTGTCCTTAGGGACACCAGATGGTTATTTGTTGTTATTTTTATCTTAATACAGTGAGAGATAATATGAACACTCTTGATAAGTTTACGTCAGTTGATACTAGAAGTTTCTTTGGTGGATTTATTAGAGTCAGAAATAAGAAAGAATTTAGTCTGACAAAAATAAATACTGTTATGGGAGACCACTCTCACAACTGTCCTGCATAGCTTCTGTGGTTTAAATACAATGCCTGACACCTTCGTCAGGGAAGATCTTCTTTGGCTCAGTGGCTAGCGCATTGGGTTTGAAAACCATTAATCGAAAGATTACTTGTCCGCGTGGGACGACAACGGCTCATGGCGGTTGTTTTCAGCTTTGCTTCGGTTGAGGACAGTTCGTTACGTAACAGTACCTTGAAGCCACAAGGCTCGATATATAGTGCAGTTTTGATAATAAATTAATGTAATTAGAGCTAACAAAGAAATGCGTTTGATAAAACTACATACGTTGATACCAGAAGGTTCTATAGTGTAATTTCCGTATTGGTCAATCATACACTGAGCACGTTCTTTAAACTTTTCGATCACGTGATCATCCCACCACTGTTTGAGGTTTCCATCTTTGTCATACTGGCGACCTAGCAGATATAAATGAATTTCAAATCTTAATTTAGGCATGTCTTCTGTCTAGTTTTGTATTAAACTATTTTCTATGCCTACGAATTAAGTGAAAACTGACCTAAACAAGAAGAAACTAACAAATTTTGGCAGTAGAGAGAGGTTTTAAAGTTATTATGAAACTTACATCACAGGCATGAATAGAACGGAGTTATGATACAAATGTATGTACCTTACATATGGTCTACTCTTTGAGGCATTAAAAGTCTTCTACTATCCCTTAAATTGAGTTGATTGTTGATTATGAATAAACAATTTCTATATTGCCACAAATTAGGCATGCTAATCATTAGTTAAAAACCGTTTATTATAAAGTTGCAATAACACATATCGATCCTTCTTTAGCTCTATCCTGCCAGGTAAACATATCCGAAAACACTAGTCTACAAAAGTGTGCAACTACTCAGTAAAATATCTACCTTTATCGTCAAAGCCGTGTGTAATCTCATGTCCGATCACCATTCCAATACCGCCGTAATTGAGCGATCTAAAACAAAGTTCATATAGATTTAAGGTATTGATAGTGTAATGCACCAATTGGAAATCGGCCCGACTTCGGGATTTTCCGGGTAACATCGAAACTGAACAGCGAATGCCGATGACGCATTAAAAACGTCCAATCGGAACATCGCTCGGACATTGTCCTTTTACTGTAAAATACCTCGGACGTAAGTGTAGTAATTTTTTGTCACTTTTTCGGTAATTCGACTTCTGATGGGTACTTTGGTAAATACGCTTGAGGAATAGTATATTCCACAATGTTTTCCGATCGTCTATGGAGACATTTGGCATGTTATAATTTGAAAGCAAAACGCTGCATTCTGTTTTCAAATTGTTATAAGCCCGATTTCGTTGATTTTATTTTTCGCAACGTCACCCTTAGTTATGCTTGTGACGTCTTATTAACCCAAGTGCGATATGATGCGCTTTCATGGCTGCGCCCTGATTATTTCCGAGGTCTATTCCGTAGAAGTCCCGAGGGTTCCCGAGGGAAAAACGTCATAACGTCTTCTAAAAAGTAATATTCGGTGATATCGAAGTGTCATGACGTCGTCCTGGGACAGCTCGAACTTTAACGGAATATCAGATTTTTTCAGTACGTAATCTCTACCTTAAATGTATACATTTACTTTGCAATTTTGTGACATTTTACGAGTAAAACGACTATCAGCAAGCTGATCTGTCATATATATCGACAAGGGTTAGTATGTAACATTGAGTAAACTTTTCTGTTGTCATGGAATCAGAGATTATAGTTTTGTTAGATTTTATCCAAAAGAACATGGCTGCAAAGTTTCAGCTTTAACTGTTCCAGCTGGTATTAGAGCAGAAGAAGTACTGGTGACTGAAATAGCAGGGGTAAGGAACTCCGGCCAAAGTTATTTAAAGTCATTCAGAAATCATTTAGTATACCATATCTAATGAAATTCAAATGTAACGACTGCTAAATAGTTTGACATTACTCACTTTGGGTAGCCTTTGCTGTAAAATGGAGGCTGTAATATACCGGCGGGAAACACTGAAAAGATTTAAGTATGCAGTATTGTGAGCCACCAGGCTTACATGGACTATCTGGGTAGTGCATGAAATGTGGACCCTAGTCAAACTGTGTGGACATTGCTGAATAATAAGAGGCGAGACTCTTCTCGTTTGGCTGAAGTTCTGAATCTATAATCACCACACTACCTTCTTTTGAAATGCGACTTCCACCTCGATCTTTTGTTTAATATATAATACATACTTAGTGTTTTGTATGGAAAAAAATATCTAACGAGGTTGGGAGAATTGATAAGTGTCGAGGCTCTGCCGAGACAATTACCAATTCTCACAACCGAGTTAGATATTTTTTCATACAATACACTTAGTACGTATTATATTTATCTTATAACCTCTTTTTGTCTTGTTTTAGTCGATGTTTCTAACTTAAATGCTAGTTTCTAAAAATAACTGTATGATATTATTGTTCTAAAAATAACTATGTGATATCATAAAAAATATCATACGGGTTGTTATCATACGGATACTTGTATAGTTATAAGATAAAAAAAAATAACTTTGCGGAACCCGAGAGGGTACTTTTTTGCGTGACGGGTCACCCTTTTTACAAGACAATGCGGAACCTAAAGTCATTTTTTTATTTGGCTGCGAGCCTGAACGATGACCTTAAATTCATTACAACCCTAAAACTGCACGATGTCTATGCGTTGGCGTACGGGTGTACGTGTTTTAATTGTAGGTTCTTTAGGGTTAATCGGACCTTAGTTAGCATATATTATATATATAAAGGGCATCAAGAGGCCGCTGTCAATAGATACGCCGTTAAGGCAACAAACCGTCGCCGTACAAAGATAGAAACAAAAACCATGCGATATTTCACTAATAAATTTTAAACATCATTTTATGACCCTTACACAGTCAGCTTCTGGGGCGTTTATCTACACTACATCTACAGCTAGTAACATCGTGGAATTGACATTCATCTCAATAAAAGCATTCTAAATCGCTCACTCAGCGCTCCATTCATTCATTCCAAATACTCACTCAAACCATTAAAAACGCTCCAAAATGACTAAAAGATATTAGATCAATAACTACCTTCAAAATGAATAAAGAAAAAACCTAATCCATGACTTTTTTTGTTTCACTGATATAATTGGAAAAAAGGCATCTGATACATTCTTCACGAAATATGAAGTAGTTTATAGATTTTTTATGCATAGTTCATCAAAGGGAGATGAAACATATCGTTATTTTTGTTAATCCTGAACAAAATTCAAGATATTGGATTTACTCCCTTGAATTTCACTCAAAACTCGCTCCTCTCACTAATTCAACACATTTCCGAAATCATTCCAAAATCGTTCACCTTGTCACTTTCAAGATGTAACTAGCTGTAGTTCTCACTGACCGCAAGTGATCTAAGAAGGAGATTTCCATCGCAATATCTGAATGAATAATCAATAAAAAATTATAAAATAGTTTTATTAGCTCCGAAGACCAGCGAGCTATTGTCATGGCGGCGTGTCCGTCGTGCGTGCGTGCGTGCGTGCGTCCGTCCGTGCGTGCGTAAACTTTTTCTTTAAACATCTTCTCCTCCCAAACCAATGGGCGGATTTTCATGAAACTTGTTAGAAATATTCCTTGGGTGACCCTCTTCTGAAATTGTTAAAAAAATTTGATTGACGCCCAAATAAGGGCGTGGCGTGGCGTGGCATTTTTTCACTTTGAAATCTTTAAAAATCTTCTCCTCCCAAACAATTTGGCCAATTTCAATGAAACTTGGCATGGATGTTCCTTGGGTGACCATTTTCTTAAATTGTTCAAGAAATTTTGATTGACTCCCAATTATGGGCGTGGCAGGGCGGGGCTTATTTTGAGCCCAAAATCTTTGAACCACATCTCCTCCTGAATCACTGGGCCGATTTCAACCAAACTTTACCAGAATGTATCTTGGGTGACCCTTTTCAAAAATTGTCCCTGAAATTTGCATTGGCCCCCAAATATGGGCGTGTCAGGGCGGGGCTTTTTATGAGCCCGAAATCTTTGAACGACATCTGCTCCTGAACCATTGGGCCGATTTCATTGAAACTTTGCCAGATTATTCTTTGGGTGACCCTCTTCTTAAGTTGTTCAAGAAATTATTATTGACCCCAAAATATGGGCGTGGTAGGGCCCATTGAACGACATCTCCTCCTGAACCATTGGGCTGATTTCAATGAAACTTTACCAGAATGTTTCTTGGCTGACACTCTTCTTAAGTTTTTCAAGAAATTTGGCTTGACCTAAATATTGGCGTTTCAGGGCGGGGCTTTTTTGAGTCTGAAAACTTTGAACAACTTCCCCCCTGAACCATTTTGGTCGATTTCAATGAAATTTTACCAGAATGTTCCTTGTGAGACCCTTTCCAAAAAGTTGTTCACAAAATTTTGATTCCCTCCGGCAGTGACAGGGTGGCACTTATTTTGAGCCCAAAATCTTTGAACGACATCTCCTCCTGAACCACTGGGCGGATTTCAATGAAACTTTACCAGAATGTTCCTTTTGTGACCCATTTCAAAAATTGTTTGTGAAATTTTGATTGACATGGCACGGTGTGGCTTATTTTGAGCCAGAAATCTTTGAACTACATCTCTTGATGAACTGATGGGACGATTTCAATGAAACTTGAGGATTTTGGTGCAATGTGGGCCATACCCAGTTAATTATTATAAAATAGGTCTTAAAAGATTTCAAAGTGTTGTTTTCATTCAAAGAAAGCTTCATTTGATGAAAGTCTAAAGATGTTAAAGCCAGTGGAGCGATACAGGCCCTCTTGGGCCTCTTGTTGACAGATAGGGTCAGGAAATCATGCAGAGAAGTTGAGCGGTTACCGGTCGATTACAATGAAAGACAATGTTTTATCAAATGATGACAGTACTTACATATGTATAAGAAATACTTACTTATTTGATTTCTCGTTGAACTGTAAAACGCATTGACGATTGCTGGGGTTGTGGACCACCTGAAGTCGCAAAATATAATTATACCACAGCTCAAATATGTCGAGACGATAGAGAAAAAACATATACTAGCCAAAACTACTAAGTCACGCGCGTAAATCATAATCAATATTTTCAAAAAAACTTTAACTCTCCAACCCTAAATTTGACACAAATATTTATAAATTATCCAGCTTAATTCCATAATGAAAAGTCCAACACAAACTGGACAATAACACAGCTGAGTCGATAAAAATCATAAATCAGAATATTCCATGGTAAAAAGATACATTCAATACAGCACAGTTCCGTATTTTTTTGAAATTGTTATAGGGATGAGTGTCCTTTTCACTATGTTTATTGGGGTATAAAGTGCAATTGCCTTATCACATGGCAAATAACGCCCGTAGGGCGTTATGTTTAAGCCATGTGCTAAGGCAATTGCACTTTATACCCCAATAAACACAGTGCAAAAGACACTCATCCCTTATAATTGCAATCCCCTAGGTCGAAGAAACTATTAAAATACTCGGAAAAAAACATTTTAAGCTTGATGGCCTTCGTCGACTCGCTGTATTCTAAGTTTACGTCGGCTCAGAATCAGAACTGTATGCTTGTAATCGTAAATTATTTCGAAAATGTCTTAATTTATAATAGATTAAATAGCAATATTGCGTTAATGATCGGGAACTAGGTTAATTCAAGTTTTACAACACAGGACTTGCAGATCGAAGGTCGGGGGTTTCCCGAAAGACCTATTGCATTTTATACAGAAATAAAGTGCAATGGATTTCCCCACGTGATGCGATTTAAACCAATCAGAATTCTTCATTTTATTGGATTGCAATTATTGACAGTTTAAAATTAAGTATTCGATTAGTTATCTTATTTAACATATTCGGGATAGCCACAGTACGTTTTTCAGTGAATTATGGTTCTCTACGCATGTACGAAGCACTATGTTCAATGTGCAGGCCTACCAGGGGCGTAGATTTTCACGAAATTCGATAAAAAGAGCGTGTATCGTTCTATTTTGATGAAATCGGCTGTAGTAATTACATCCTCTCTGCAAAAAACATATATTAACTTCTTCCATTATTGTTTGACAAAATCATTTGGAGAATTTGTTACCGGTACCTTGAGTACTTTACGGTTCTTTGATCAAGCTACACCGAGGAAGACGTACAGTAGTCATTAATGAAAACGTAAAGATTGGCGACGTTGTATTAAAAAAACACATCGAGACAGTTTAAAAATATTCCCAAATTTGAAGAAAATTGATTTGTTTATTTATTAGATATCGAATTTTAAGATGTGAGTTAATAGTTTTACTTGGTATATATTGCATAGACATATACTTTGCTTTCGATCTGACACCTCGATAAATTACATTCCCTTAATTAATTCAATTCTGATAAATTATTATTCTTTGTTTTTATTTTTTTTCTAAACAATGTGAATCGATCTAAGAGGGATGTCCGAGAAGAGCATTGGCTTTTTTGAATTATTCAGACATTAAGTGTATAACTCGAATACGGTATCTTGACTCGTGATTACAGTATATTTCCAGATAAACGAGAGGTCAAAATAGCGTATTCTATCTATACATACAACACTCATTCGGAACACCACACGGCAAATCTCACGACCACCTCGGATGTACATAGACGGACTATTTTACAAAATTACGGTAAAACAGGGGAAAAACTCGATGACGTCAGTTAAAGTGGCGTTAGCCCTCGAAACTGGAAGTGAAAACATTCGACGTCGCCAACGCTACTCGTTTAAGTCACCGACGTGAAACCATCGTATCCTAATATAATTATCTAAAGAATCTTAAATAACGGCTGAAAAAAAAAACTTATTTTTTGAGAATGATTCGTCATTCTCAAAAATTAAGATTTTCAGCCGATATTTACTGTAAAAGATATAAAACTACAGTGCTAGTTTTTCTTACACTGTTTCCGCCTAACAAAATGCACGATTTTGTTACATACCCATCCGCCTTACATACATTTGACTGGGTTACTGCCCCTAGATCTATCGATACTAGAGACAGGTATTTTACAAATTTTCGTTAGGTCATGTGACCCGGTAGTGACGTCATTTGATCAACGTTAAACGGAAGCTAGAAAATTGTAAAGCGTTTGGTATCGTATTTGCGACATGCAGTTGATAAAAAATCACGATGAATGCAGCGAAGAACAGCAAATAATAAGTTGATTTTTTGTTTTTCTTTCGTATGTTTATCTCGTAAAGAGCATATTTATATAAACAACATAATTTCAGTACTTCCATTTCAAACAATGCCGCCAAATTTCAACGGATATCGACATGCATTGTGGGAAAATCTTACGGTTTGTAATAACTTACTTGTCGTGAAAAGTACACAGCCAATCAGATTGCCGTAAAATTTATACACTACCCGTTGTCTCTCACAGACATAGGGGTACCAGTTCATACATCCGAGGTCAATCGGGAACCCTCGGCGATTCTACGGAATAGACCTCGGGAATGATTGGGGGGGGGGGGGGCGGGTATCCATTTAAGCGCGTCATTTCGCACGTGGGTTTATATGATATCACAAATATAACCGAGAATGACGCTGCTAAAAACAAAATCTACGTAAGGTAAAAATCGGGCATACTGTGATTTGAAAACAAAACGCAGTGTTTTACTGCGTTTTGCTTTCAAATCATGATATGCCAAAATGATCTCTATAGACGATCTGAAAGCATTAAAAGGATTTGCTTTTCTTCAAGCGTATTAACAAAAGTACCATCAGGGGCCTAATTACCTAAAAATGGACCAAAAATTACTACACTTACGTTCGAGTTACTTTCCAGTTTACTGAAATGTCTGAGAGATGTTCCGAATGATCCGAGAACTGATGCAGTTTACGGAAATGGCCGAGAGATGTTCCGAATAATACTTTGGGGAAGACTCAACGTACTTGAAATGTCAATACCAAGAATGCTGTGTTATAAGCATGCGTGAAAGATGTTTCAGGTGAATTATTCTTTGCATCTGAAATCTAAACTAAATAAGACGGCGATCACGGAACATTCAAAGCACAAAATAGAGACGCATCGTATCTGTAACATGGTGACTCGTATAGATTGATCACGGAGCCGTTAGTGTCTCGAACAAAGACATCAGGATATATTCCCTCAAAATAAACTAGACGGCCTATAATGTATTAAAGTGATGACTCTTTAGAGTGTGTGTGTGTTTCTATATACATCTCCCCTTCCTGCATAGCTTCAAAAGAATTCAAATACAATACCTGACACATCCTTCAGAGAAGAGCCAGTGCCCAGCGCCTTGGTCTAACAAACCAATACTTTCATGTCTTCTATTTTGTATTGGTTGGTTCTGACCTGCCACGAATTTTTTTTAAGCTAAGCTCAATTATAGATTTAATGTCCATTAGAGAGTTATTTCAATTCAATATTTATATACTCACAGTGTTTTATCGACAGGTTTGTGGATCATTTCCAGGTTACTGATGGCTATTCCTCGAATATTTTCTAAAACATTTTCAAAGTAGGTGTCTGGATGGAACTGTACCTGAATTGTAGATAGCAATCCATATAATTTTTTATGAGCCTATGTGTGACATTTCAACTATTTGACATGCACGTAAGTTGCAAATATTGGGTAGCCGACAAAGCCAAATAGTACAAGATTATCTTCCCGTCTTAAAACATTTGCAATCTTATCTGTCTACATAGTGAATACAGAAAAGTTTGGTCAGACTGTGCGAATGCACGGGATGGCCACAGTCTTTGCTTGGCGCACATTTGAAATTGACGGAAATGTCACAAATGGGCTCATATTCAAACAATTGTGCCTTATTTATGTTTGTTCTTTCCAAATTTCAATTCGCCATCCTAAACATCATAAATATTCATGACAATTTTTAACGATACTGTTCAACAAACACTCTGTGAATATCTGAGTAAATAAAAACTCTATCTTATAACAAGAGACACAGGAGGGCCTGTATCACTCCACTGCTTTTAACATCTCTAGACCTTCATTAAACAAAGCCACTTTAACTGAAAACAACGCTTTGAAATCTCCTTAGAACTGTTTTATAATGATTTACTGGGACTGGCCCACATTTCACCAAAATACTGAAAAAACATTAACCTGCATTCCCTTACCCATCTTATTACAAACATAAAGATAATTGCAATTAGTAGACCATTCATTATTAGAACAATATAAGTAAAGGCTTGCCAAAGGAACAAGTACATATATATCTACATCCAATGAAATTAGTCCAATTTACTTTTCTTTTTTTTTGGGGGGGGGGGGGAAGATTCAAAGAGAAGGGACGAAAAGAATTTTACAGACTTAAATGATCAAAAGCCTAGCCCTGCCCCCTTTTTAAGGTTGCATATTTGGGAGTCAATCAAAATTTCTTATAGTAAAGGATCATGCAAGGAACATCCATGCAAAGTTTCATTGTAATCGGCCAAATGGTTTGGGAGGGAAAGATTTTTTAAAAGATTTTATAGTGAAAAAATGCCACACCCTGCCACACCAATACTTGGGGGTGAATCAAATTTTTCGGACAATTTAAGAAGAGGGTCCCCCAATGACCATTTTTACCAAGTTTCATTTAAATCCGCCCAATGGTTTGGGGGGGGGGGGGGGAGAAAAAGTTTATGAACAGACGGACAAATGAACAGACGCACGCGTGATGGATACGCAGCCCTGACAATAGCTCGCTGACCTTTTGAAAGTGGAGCTAAAAACATCTACCATATTTCTGCCTCCGATCCAAGATAGTCGCATCGAAAAAGTTCTGATTAAGAAAAATTCTGAATTTAATCGATGAAGTTAAATACGTATCAAAAATGGCATGGCATTTTTGTAATACAGTCCTCTTCTGTCACAGGGATGATTTTTTAATGGTAACTGTGATGGTTTGAAAACTTATCACGATACAACTATATTATATCTCGTGGCATAAGAATTGGGCTTGAGTCTTACGTTTCTATAGTCCGCGTCTAGAGCTGTATCATTGAGAATGTATGAAGGGTATCCAATCTTCACCGCCATACTGTCAGCCTGTAGAGAAAAACAGTATCAACATTTAAAGAAGCTATTTCTATAACGCATAAAACCCTACATTGTAATGAGTTTAATTACCATGTTCTGAATAAACATATCGTTTTGGGAAGATCAGACCATCGAATTAGAGCTCATCAATGATTTTAGATGTTGATAAACCCCTGAATACCCCTTAATACCACAGTGTACGTAAACGTTATTTTAACAAGTCGGACCCATATGACAAATTGATTTGAAGAAAAATACCATTCTTCAAAACTGTGCACACGCATTCCTATTTAACGAGCTCAACCTTTTCCGAGTCTAGAATAGAGAAAAAGTTTTGAACTGTCCTATTAAAACGGGGACGTAGGAAAGAGCTCTGCATTGCATTTTATGAATCGTCAACAATTATCTATCTCAACACGGGATCAATCAACGGAAATGTTTTTTTGGTGGTAAATAGTGTTGGGGAAGCTTCTTTAAGGAGGATTTTCTAACGAGAGGAAAAACAAGTAACGGATCAAGAATTAATGTACATTCTCGAACATTCAAAAAGGGGATTCGATTTCCTAGTATATTTAATTTTACCCCTTTTCATGGTCATTTTTTTTATTAAAACAAGTTCTTTCTTTGGGACGCTTAAACGAGTCTGCCTCGAGTTTATTTCACAAAAAATCAAGAATAAGGCACACAGTGTATGCTTAGATCAGACTGCACAGTTGTGCATTCTGATCTTAATCTATACTGTCTGCAAACACTTTGTTCACATTTAATTCCCCGAAACTGAATCTACCACGGTACCTTTTCTTTAGCGACAACTTTAGTTTTATTGTCCATCCAGTTCACTTCACTGAGTATTTCATTGACAGCCACACGGATATCTTTGATCATCTCTAATGCCTGCGATATACATGTGACCCGTCACGCGAAAAGGGACGATCTGGGAACTCGCGTAAAATCAATATTTGAAAAAAAGATTGTTTCTTGTTGGGGTCAATTAGAAGCCGAATCTCAAAAATTCTTTCACGGGGAGGTAGATTGTTCATTCTAGATTAGAAAATTAGAAAAGTGAGAAAAGTTTCGACCCTAGTCAGTCTGCGCAGTCCGCGCAGTCTGACAAGGGACAACACTTTACGCACTACCCAGATGGTCCCTTTCGCGTGACGGGTCACAAATATAAAAATACCCTTTAAATAAGACATGTCAATAAATGGGTATATCGGGACACCAAGTATAGTATTTGTAAAGAAAGGATTGATACACCAGAGGTCAATTAGAGCAAAGAATCTATCTATAACAACATTTTACTACAAAGGAATGTAAGTTTCACAGTAAATATATTTGTTAAAAACTTTCAAAGAAAAATAATTTGTTATAGAGTTATAACAGACCTATGAAAATTGCATTCAAAGGTTTAACCAAAACTTTAAGAAAATGATTTTAAGTCCGCTGGAAGAATGTTGCAATATTTTATCTTTATTTATAGGCTTATATGATTGTATGTGAAAACAATAGCCTTCGTAGAAATAGAGATACGATAGTTGCACGAAAAAATCTGACCATAGTATAACCCTGACGCCGGATATTCAACGAACATACATGTAGCTTAATTCATAGAAGAACAAAAATAACGTAATATCTACTTGATGATAGTGAATGTCACAATCTACATTTACGAAGAACCTACAACAATTATATACAATTCTATGCTGGTATATTTCTGCCTCGAAACACAATATTTTTAGGAAACGTGATATAGTGATAGTTTAAAAACCACGACAAGGGCACATTTTCGTGTCAGAAATACCCACACTTCGCTTGGCATCCTCGTCAAAATGTTTACTGATAAACAAACGTCCTACAGCGTTCCCCATGTTATCGTTAACGTACGTCACACAATCACGCCAACGTGAACGTTCCGTCTCAGAACCGTAAATTGTCTGAAATAAATAAATGTGAAGCGTGGGCCGTTACTCAGATAACCCGCTTTGCACGCTCAACGAAACAAATACATGATATTAATACAGAAGAGGTCTGTCACAGATAGTTCTTTGACAAAAAAAGGTGGTCCTTAATTATTCAATTAGTGTCCTTTTTATTTGTATGCAGAAAAGGGTGTTACATAAGGAGTCAAAATGAAAGTAATCCATTACTTAAGGTAGCAATGGACACATGGTGTCATTTTTTCCGTTCAATGAAATTTTTTCTTGGTCACATATGTTGTTGATTAACATTGTGTAGTCATTACATCAAAATTTGAAGGTACCTTTCCACGCTCGTTTTCATGCTAGAGTTATTTGCCCTTGAGTGGTATAGGCCATTTTTCAGTAAAACGGTTATATTCATTTTAGGTCTAGTATAAACGCTGTACTAAGTTATAGCTATTAAACAAAAACGTTTTGATAGACCTTATACATGTCCACAATGGCTATTGACAAGAAAATTTCTCTTTGATCAATTGCATTTGCACAATTTGCTTTCAAAAGTTAAAAATGCACTAATTTTTGTAATTTTACTAGGTAAAAATGCCACCAAAACCTATTTTTTGAAGAAATTAGCCAATGAATTTTTCTCATTTTCCAATATGTTTATAATCCATATTTTTCCTTTAATTGGTAAAAAAATCAGCATACCTTTCCATGCAAATAAGAAAGTTTTTCGTTATTTTTCAGTGTTCCCCCCTAATCGAATGACGGTTTTAACGCATTTTTATTGTTAAATTTATGATCCAGTCATTCAATTAATATCAAATGTTGAAAAGAAGCTAAATTATGATGTTTTATCATCATTATTCTACGCTATTTCCACGAGTACAATCTTACGATAACCGGTCTTTTTAAACAACGCGCAAAAAGAGCCGTAAAATAAACGAAAACACACTTCCGGTTTATAGAGTCGGGAGGCCGCTGTCCATTGCCACCTTAATTGTATACACCCGGGATAAAACTAATTGCAAAAGAGTACAATATACACTGCCCTCCAAAAGATCCTTCACACACATTTCATTTATAAGATTTTCAGCTTTAATCTTTTTAAACAAAGTTATAGATCAGTTTTTATAACTTAAAATCTTATTATTCCCATTTGAACGCTACTTTAGACGACAAAATGACTGTTGATAAAGATACTATTTTAGAACAATGTATAACAGAAAAAATATTGAGACAAAAGGAGAAAATGCTGATTATCAGTGGAACGTTGTGAGAGACTTGTAAATAGCATGCCTAGATGCATGTTCAGGCTGTCTTACCTGCTAATGGAGGCTACACTAAATATTGACAAGTTGATCCCCTTGATAGAAAATTTGGCAAAATGGTGAACTATTCTGATTTTGTCGATTTTACATGATTTTGCCATTTCTGGAATTGCTTCTTAATTGATACATTGCAATAAAGATATAAAGTATACATTTTATTAATAAAAATAATATAAAACTTTGTTTTAAATTACTTAAGTTAAAGATCTTTAAAAGAAGTATGTGTGAAGAAACTTTTGGAGGGCAGTGTCTATATCTTTCTGATGGATAAGTGACTCCGATATACACGTCACCATGCCTTATGATATTCCTTTCAAAGTACTCTACATTTAGCTGGTAGATAAGTGACTCGGATTTACACCATACCTTATGATATTCCTTTCTAAGTACTCTATATTTATCTGGTAGATTAGTGACTCTGTTCATCATTATTCTCCAGACCAAATAATTAGCCAGCGTCCTGAATAAAACAAAAGGCCTTATCATGTTAATCTGAACCTTTCATTTGAAAATGAAAAAAACGTTATTAAATCTGCAAAAAGGGAGATCAAATCGAATATAATCTTATTTACGCGGCTACTTTTATCAATTTTAAAATTGAATTTCTGCATGTCTACCACTTTCGACACAAATGGTTATATTAAAATCCTGCATTGTATATTCATGGAAATATTTTACCAACATGAGGGTTAATATATTCTTTAAGGCAATTTAAGAAAAAAAACAAGACCGACAATGTATATGTATTTAGGTAGCCATATTGTGCCACTGATGGTTTAGAAACGATTTTAAATTCGGAATTTCTTGATGAGGCTAGTCTAAGATAAAGAGTTCGTATTTGTTCTACGTCGCATAAGCACTTAGATTTCCTAGACTTTGTGAGATCTGCCATTTCAGCTCACCTGAGCACATTGTGCTCAAGGGGAGCTTTGTGGATCACGCAGTGTCCGGCGTCCGTCGTGTGTCGTTCGTTATGTGTCATCAAATTTTCTAAAACCTCTTCTCCTCCTGAACCACTGGAAAGCTTTCATTGAAATTTCACAGAATGTTTTTCAGGTGGATCTCTTCAAAAAAAAATTCGCCAAATTTTGATTGGCACATTAATATGGGCGTGGCAGGGTGGGTCCTTTTTTGATTCGATTTGTTTTGAACGAGTTGTCCTCATCTACTACCGCACCAATTTCGATGAACATTTGCAAGAATGTCATTTAGTGACCCTCTTTCAAAATTGTTTGAAAAATTTAACTACAGCTTTATCTTACTTACAAACCTTAAAACAGTATTTTTCCTAACCTAAAGGACCAATTTCAATGAAAATTTGCCAAAATCTTATTTCGGTGACACAAAAAGGACCAATAAAATTCAGGTGAGTGAATTAGGGCCATTATTTCCCTCTTGTTCAGATTAAGATTTAAAAAAAATCTCAAGAATTTTATTCGAGATTCCTCTGGCGATTCAGTTAAAAATTCTAGGAAACGGCGCGAGATATCCCGATTAAAAGATATATTTTTGTAAGAAACGCGCCTCTGTAGATGCACGATGGCATTTACGACGTTGACAACGTAAAAGAAACATTTGGTAAAACCGAAGTACTATGATGTAATCCGAAGAAACTAAAAAATCGTGTGGATTTCCAAGCTTCCCATTCATTTTGCTCCATCTGGAAAAAAGCTCGTAAATATTTACCTGTTGCTTGTTTCGTGTATAAGATCCACCATATTTTTGAGATAGTCTGGAGCACATACCACGATATCCTCGCTGTCATCCACAGTGGCATTAACTCGCTTAAATATCTCCCGCATATACCGCAACCAATCAAACTACAAACAGACGGACAAACAGGTAGTTCGTATTATAATGAATCTTTTAGAGGACAAACTAAATGGTGTGAATCGACATTCAATCAATGAAACAATTTGTGACTGGCTATTAATTAAATTTACCTTTCTTATGCTGTTCTTTTCATGCTTTTTCGGAAAGAAAAGATCCTTGGTAGAAAATATAGACATAAATCATCCTGCAAGCACGTGCAGTCTGATCTTAGCCTTTACTGTCTGCTTTCTTCATAATTATTGAGATGTAATCGTTTGACAAAATGGTTCATATGACCCGAAAATTAGAGTTTTGTTAAAAAAAATAATAATAAGGATATGGGTCAGGAGACAAACATAAAAAGACCATTCACAAGAAGCAAATTTCTTCAAAAACAAATTAACAATCAAACAAACAAAAAAGATTTTGCTTTAAACGTATGGTAATTCAATCCTTATATACAAAAAAACTCACTAGGATAGCCAAAAGACTATTCTAGTGAGATTGAGTATCATTTTGATTCAGTATTCAATGAGAAGTATATACACATTTATTTAAGCCATCAAAATAATTCTAAACAATTGTTATAAAAAGTGTTACAGCAAAAAATCTCATATGTGACTGTTTCTTTCCACCAAAAAGTTTTCCTGTTATATGAAACACCGTGTAACAACGAGAAACAGCAACATACTGTAAGTGCAGCGGCTCTTACCTTCGGTATTAATTGTGTCAAGTTTCTCAGAGTCATTTTATTGTAGAGTAACTCAGAATCACGCCGATCCTCCATGGGCGTCGTCAACTGTCAAAAATACCAACATTAACAGAAGGATTATGATTTATATTTAGACCACCTCTTTTTCGTAACACGTCGAATCGAATTTGACGCTGATATGAAGTTTCGTGTTAAGGACGTCCGCTCATCCGGTTTTGGATTTTTCGACATTAGAAAAACGTCTGTGCACAATCAGCTGCACAATATTGGAGACCCCATCTCATAACAGAATATCCAAACCAATCTGGAAAAGGGATATTTTCTTCAAAAACAACAACTTCATTACGGCTGGATAAAATTTTTATTAATTAGTTCAGATTGTAGACAACTGTTCCTACTAGGTACTACTACAACCCTAGAAATTAAACTCAATCTTAAAAAGCATTTTTGAAACAATCAATTTCCATTTATTTTGTCAACATACATGTCAAACCGGTTTGGTCAGTTTTTAAAAGGGATGTTAGGTATGGTGAAACATCACACCATAATGCTGTGATTGTGAGTAATTATAGAATTATAGTTATTTTTAGAGCAATGATCTATAATAAATAACTATATATTTTGTGAAATAGAAAATGATATAATGCTAAGCAACCTTACAGGTATATAAACTATTAATATCCATTTATGTTGTGATAAAACACCATACCTTAAATAGATCTACACTTTTTTACAAAATTAGAATGACATATATGACATATGTGTTTATAAGATAAGTCAAAATAAAGTGATTGCATAACTACGTTTTGGGCCCGATATTTATACCAACGTTTGTAGTAGTACCTGGGTAGTATTTTAGACTGTACTTTGTTAAAATAAGGGCCAATTTTATCAAACAGTCTGGGAGTAGCTTGTTCTGTACAAAATGACCCCTTTCCACAATGTTTTGGCCATACCGCTATAGCTTAGACAGTCTTATATTGCTTTACTGCTTGTGCTCATGAATAGCTTCATTTTGATATAGTATATACCAGAGCACACTGCCTTTTCTTAGCAAATGAAGTGCCATTAAAATTGGGTCTCAAACACTTTACATATACCTTAAACTATCTCCAAACTCTGGCAACACTTTAACGAGACTCACTGCTTTATGTATATGGCAATATAAGTCTGACACGTAAAAACAACGTTCGTCCAGCACGGCGAATACAGTAATGATGCTTGGGTTATTCACTCTTACTGCAATTTCAAAGACAATTTTAGTACACGTATCTTGAAGGGGTAGAATATCCGATAGGAAAGTGTGGAACCAGATTCGAGAGGTCGGGATGCTACACTTTCGACGTAACGGCCTTAATCGACGTAACCAATGCAAATCTTTGATCACAAAACAGTTATACTGTTTTAATTAAGTGGGAGACGACTGAGCTTTACCTTCTTCGATTTATTTTAAATATATAAAGATATTTTTGTCTTAGCTCAATTGTGAATTCAATGCCAACAACTTTTTGAGGAATATACATGTATATTCTTAAATGTCTTCTTAAAGCTACAATCACAAATGGCCTGCTAGTAAATGAAACGTCGGCTTTTATTAAGCCACTCGCTTATAAACGCTACGGACTGTGGACGTCGCGATGGGTTACAAAATATTTTTTGTAGAGTAGTTAATAGATTCGGCGAATTATCAACGGTGTGTTGTGGAGAATCGGTTCATCGGGTATAATCGAAACAGCGTCTGTGACTATAACCTATAACTTTAAATATAGCGACAAGACGATGTCGTCAATTGATTTTGCGAACGCCGGTATAATATCGACGACTAATCGCCAGCAATAGCACTGATATCGATCATCTGACGAGCTTTGACCAAAACTGTATGCATCTAAGACACATCTCACGTCATTCTCTCAGTTTTCTTAATCGACGTTATAATTATTTTAACGACTGTTCTTCAACCTCTCGCCAGCGTTTTAGTACAATGCCACACTTAATAATAAATTGTTCGAGAAGAGTTTAACTGTTTCATTGCTGACCTAGAAATAATACGCAACTAAGGCGTCGGTTTGACGTGGCATCTATAATAATAATAATAATAATAATAATATAATAATAATATCTTTATTTAAAGAAGGTAACATGTTAAGACATGTAACATAATATCTTAAATAAAATATTTTGTCCGACGGCATGCATCAGCGACGGCCATTTTCTAGAAAACAGACAAATGAAAATACAAATGACGACGCATCTGTGTAAAAGTATTCTATATTCATGTGACTTAGCAATTCACTTTTACAAATCAGAAGTTGTATTTTTAATTAAAGTGAAACGCATTTCTATACAATATTTCCCTCTGGCATACATTAACATCATAAACTTTACATAAAAATACAAAAATAGCAAAGGGGTTTGGTCGCAAGTTTTCAGATCTTAGTATTGGGCCTTTTCAATATATTTCTAACACTTACATTTGCGAGTTTAATCTCAAAGTTGACCATATCCTCTATGTCTTTCTCTGCTTGTGTTTGGTTGGCCCCGATCAAGATGGCCGTGCTTACAGCAAACTTCTTATAAACCTTAACGTCAGAGTCGTCTATACCCTTCAGATAATAGTCACGTGATGGCATACCTAGTTCTGCCTGATCTACCTGTAGGAATAAAATCATTTTGACTTCATTTATTACATGTTGTCTTTTATTTAATCTTTTGTTTTATTTCAAGTTTGTGATCCGCCAAGCAAAAGAGAACCATTCGAGGAAATTATGTGAAACAATCAAATGAACCCAGGAGAGTTCAATCTGATGTCGAATTCCTAATATATTTCTGAAGGGATGTAGGACAATCATTTAAGAAGAAGAAAACCGGCAAGATCAAATCACATCGAAATAAGACAGTCTGGTTAGGCTGATACCGTCCACACTACCAAGTTAGCTAAAAAGAAACTATTACCTTAGCAGACATTACATGCCCAAAGTTTCACAGGATGTCTAGAACATTCCAATTTCTATCGACATATTTCACAAACTTGGATATGAATTTTGGTACATACAGAAATTATGTCAAAATGAATTGTACATGTACCTGAATTATGTTGACATCAGAATTTTTATCATCTGGTCCCACCCACATGTCAATCAGAATTTTATTATTATAGAGGCGGAGTTTCGCCAGTAAGACTATCAAATCGAATTCGTCCTCGTTCCATGCGTCATCTCCGGCCACCGGCCAGCCTCCGAGGTCGTGTAATAAATCATAGACTGGTCCTAAGCCTCGCTCTTCTATCAATGCTGAAAGGTAAAGTCGCTAGTCTATAAAATCTAAACGCGGTTGCCTCTATCAAATTTAAT
The DNA here is from genome assembly GCA_948146395.1 of Fragum whitleyi. Lineage (NCBI taxonomy): Eukaryota > Metazoa > Mollusca > Bivalvia > Cardiida > Cardiidae > Fragum > Fragum whitleyi. Next base: position 33,910,355 of record OX411554.1, on the reverse strand, counting down.
GTAGGCTCTTTGTATTAAAACTTCGTTTCATAGACCCACTTAGAAAACATAATATTATTTTTTTTCTCACCAAACAGCACAGAGTACATGTAGTTCCATAAAAATAGTGTCAAACTAGAGTATTCTTTGTGTTTGTGAATTTTTCCTCATTGAATAAACTGAGAGAAAATATTTCAATATACAAAGACTTTTCTGAAATCTAATTTCACCTTATAAAATCTAATTATACTTTAAAAGAACGCCTTTTTATGCACATTTACTTAATTTTCATAACAGATTGGGGATACTCACTTTCGTTTATACAGGAAATATAAAGTTTTTTGGCCTTCATGGTCCCCTCACTATCGGTAGAAACTCTTTCTTGTTGTAGTAAATCTAAAAATACACGAATCATCGTCAGACAGCGACCGAAATGCCGTAATTATAGATTTATTGAAGTTGTAGATACCATATTTTGGTCGCTACAGACCTCCTCTATAGTAACGATTTCAAAAGTTTGAAAATATATATACATTTGTACAGAATTTTTCGAAAACATCCTTCGAGTAATTTTCTATTTGAAAATGACAGGTAACAACCTCTATATAAAAGATGATGTAGACAGAATATCAATACATCTTATCTTATTTTATATGACGTTTATTTCGCTGACAAATACACTGTGTAAGCGCGACAGAATCTTCCCGAATTTTGACATTAGAGTAAAATATCGAGGTGAAAGCAATACAGATTTATTACGATATTTTTATCCAGATAGACTGTCTAAAATCATTGACACATCTCGAAAGGTATCATCTCTGTGCTCATTTGTATCTAGAAGGATAAATGATTCACCGCCTTTCTTTCATTCTGACACCCCCACCCCCACCCCCCAGTTATCAAGAGGGTTGATCAGACAACCGTGCAATCAGTTTGCAAATTACTTTGCGGGGTAAAAAAAGAAGGGCTGGGGTGAACGGACGATGTTTAAACTAGTATGACTGGCCAAGCTTTTAAGTCTTTTAGGCGTTTGTTTTATTTAACCGCATGAAGTATGATTGAAGTATGGTTACGTACTGACGTAAAGTATTGTAATTATTGTGTGCTTTACCATAATATCTTGACGCAAGTCTGATCTCATACAAATATATTATTACCGTCCTTTTTCGCATTATAGGTCACGATTTTATATTAGTAGGAATCTGTTATAGGAGAAATCGCGGTATTATAATACACAGAAATAGTCCCCATACGTGTGAACTGAAATAATTGAGCCAGTGCGTGATAATTTCAACAGTTTCACATGTACACGAGGTACAAACTTTGAGCAGTGTAGACAACGACACATGGAAATAAGAATATATGCTGGCCGCTTAAGGAGTGACTAAGACCTTACCTATCAATATAGCCCATAGTGAAGACTCTGACCAGACTGTGCGGCTGCATAGGCTGGTCAGAAGCTTTGCTTTGCGGTCATGTGAAATTAATGGAAATGCCTTGCACAGACTCAATTTTATATACACCATCTCGTCACTAGTAGATTAGTGACTCTATTTATGGAAGATTTCTAATTAGCTTTTATGTAATGTAAGATTATATTTTCACAGGTGGGGTATCTGGGGTTTGATCAATTCCAAAACAACCAAGAACTTATTCTACTGAAATCACGTGTCTTCCCGTTGTAATAAAGACACGGTAATTTGAATTTGTGTGTGACATTACCCAGAATTGTCTTATGTACGTAAATCAAAGACTCAGACGAGCATGTGCATTCATACAGTCTGATCATGCAGGACTGACTTAAGGTTCATTTGGAACAGACAGACAATATTCAGGATGCAGTCTGTGACTGTGTATGGTACCCTATGTTCGCGCCTAACGCACGGCTGAAAGTGTTTTAAAATATACGCGCAGAATCATTCAAAATTACAGAAATACCGAGCTTACTAGATTTTTAATGGTTGAAACTTCACAATATGTGAGCAAAAGGGATGTATTTTTTTGAACATTATTTAAAGCTCTACAGGATAAACAGAAGACCTAGTTAATGAATCAGTCAATAAGTCTAGGATAATATTGTTGTATCTCGTGTTCATTAAGATGATTACAGTAAACTTCATTACACTAGTGTCATGTGAAACAATCAGTGAACCGCCCTATTATATATGGAAGTTTTCATGTCTACCAATAATTGAACCAATAATATCCATGAAAAATTTCAACCCAAAACCCCGAATCCCTCGGAATTTAAAAAAGATTACATTGAAATATAAGACAGACTTTAACATTATTTATGGTCTAAAATCTACAAAATAATCTGATTAAAACATATGGAAGTTGTTCTGTTTATTTAAGTTAGCAGGATGCACTGAATTTTTTTTTTACTCATAAAGTAATATATTTAGCACGGTTCGTAATTCAGAGTATCCCGAGTTATAAAATTCGTCCTTGAAAATGTTCAGCGAATGATCAACATTTTGCTATCCAGATCCAAAAAAGTGATATTCGGTTACTCCTTTCTAATCATCTAAATTGAGAAATATTGTTTTTCTTTATCTAGACAAGTATTTGCAACTTATGATTAAAAAACCTATTTTATATATTTGAATCATGTATTGTTTGAGCTACAAACATTCAAAACGCACAGGCAAATCAATGTACGAAACATGCACCCACCTTTTAACTGTACATGTATGATATCCCGTAGTTTGGCGAATGTGTTATAGCTAGATCTATCGTCAGGTATATCATTCAATTTGTTCCATGAACCACAGGCGTATTCAAAAAAATCTTCACATGGGTCCACAGTTTTGTCCATAGACTCTATCAATCGGGCCGCTACAACAGTGCATATAATTATTGATAAAAATAGGCATGTCACTACTTATTCAAACAAGAGGACCATGATGGTCCTAGATCTCTCACCTGTGTCTCTTAGACCCCTGGGACATCGCATCAATTAAATATGCAGATGTCAACAAGAAGATATTTTCTTAATAAGATCAATACCATCGAATGTTTGCAGCAAAGAGTAAAAAGGATATGCCTGGGCACAGACCTTACATGAACATATTGGCATGCAATGAACAAACTTCATGAAATACACTTAAATGAGAGTATTATGAAAAGTCCCTGCCTTCTGGTTTCAGAGATCAAGTTTTTTGAGATTTCCTACTTTGTGTCAATTCAAAATAGGCTGGGTTCATTAAGAGCCCAAATATGACCCGTGGGGCATGTCATGAAAACGTTGGTAGAAGTCAACTTTATAATATTACAAACATAATATGGAAAACGTCTGCCTTTTGGTTTCAGAGAAGATAATTTTTGAAGTTTTGCTCTTTGAATCTATGTAAAAAGGGTTGCCCATGTTGCAGCCTAAATATGATCCAAGGGTCTTGGAATGCACAAACTTGGTAAAGGTCCACTAGATGATGCTACATACAAAATATGAAAGGTGTTTGCATTCTGGTTTCAGAGAAGAAATTTTGACAGATTTTCCCTCCTTGATCCTATGCGAAGAGTGATGCGCCCGGGAGGGTGGAGTCCAAATATGACCCCAGGGTCTTGATGTGACCAAACTTGGTAGAGGTCCACTAGATGATGCTTCAGACAAACGAGAAAGGTTACCTGCCTTCTGGTTTCAGAGAAGAAGATTTTCAAAGATTTTCAGTCCTTGATTCTATGTAAAAAGGGTTGTGCCCGGGTGGAGCCCAAATATAACAACAGGGTATTGATATGAACAAACATAGTAGATGTCTACTTTATGATGCTACATACCAAATATGAAAACTGTCTGCCTTCATGTTTCAGAGAAGCAGATTTTTGAATACTGTCTTATTTTCACCCTTCGTGTTCAGGTGAGCTAGAAGGGGATGGGCCCGGGTGGTGCCTAAATATGACACAAGGGTCTTGGTATGAACAATCTTAGTAGAAAACTACAATGTGATGCTACATACCAAATATGAAAGCTATCTGCCTTCTCGTTTCAGAGAAGCAGATTTTCAAAGATTTACAGTCTTTGATTCTATGTAAAAAGGGTTGTTCCCGGGTGGAGCCAAAGTATGACCCCAGGGTCTTGATATAAACAAACTTGGTAGATGATGCTACATACCAAATATGAAAGCTGTCTGCCTTCTGTTTTCAGAGAATAAGTTATTTGAAGATTTTCCTATTTTCACCCTTTTTGTTAAAGGTAAATGAAGAGTTAAGGGTGGATTTCATTTATTTGAACAACTTTGGTAGAGCTTGAGAACATCCCTGCAAAATTTCATAAGGATTGGTCCGCCGGTTTAGGAGCTTTAAGATATTGTGGACGACGGACGACGGACATTGGACGATATCAATAGCTCACCTTGAGCACTGCCTGAAGTCATCGTAGCACTTCTGTCTTTATGCAACATAGACGAATCAGGGCTGCCACAGCTGCGCATGGAGGACACACAAGATACTGATATGTCCGACCGTGTTTCGCAAAACAAGAAGGGTCGTCGTTAAAAGGGGGTATTTTTTCAAATACTAAGATGATATTCCATACAAAAATGAATACAATAGTACAATTTGTGATGCTATGATTAATAATTCCTGTGAATATTGCGATGATAAATCACATTTTAACATACAGTTAGATGGTTAGCGAGTTGTTCAAAAGGCAGTAATTTCTGTCTGACCTGAACCCAAAAAGCGACGTATAAGGCCAAATTCGGAGGCACCTGGCCAAGTATGAAGTTGGGAGGATTAAAAGGGATTTAGAAAATAAGAGACGAAAGTTTGGGTAACGCAAACGAATCATTCAATTGGAAGTACGTCTTGTAGACATCATTCGAACTTGAATAACATTGCCAATCTTGAAGTTGCTGTGATCAAAATCTCCCAAGAAATGTGTTTTTGATCCTTCATACATGTATCCCAAATACAAATATACATGTAATGAAACGATAAACTTTGCGAGCATGATAAAAAGAGAAAAAAGATGGTGGCCGATTATAAGTTTATAAATACCTGCTTTCACACAATCTTCGGTAAGGCACAGTGGGGGAGAGTCATCACCAGAGTTATCTCCCTTGTGTTTGAGTGAAAGTTGGCTTGAATGTGGAGCTGTAAAAAATACAAGCAAAATCCGATTATTTTATTCGATTAAAAACTTCTTAAAGAAATATTCCTTGTTCCATTTATTTTCTAGATAGATTGGGAATGTTATTGATGATAACAAGTCAAAGCACGGGATCACACTTTCTAATTACCAAACGTTGATTTAGAACCCAATTTGTTAATCAAACTGTAAGATGATACGACAAAATCCTTTTCGTAAAATGATAAATAGCTTCTAACAAACACTTTCTTATTTTTCAAGATAATTTCCCTGACCAAGATACTTTTTTTTATTCAACCCTCATGAATACAACAGACCAATTTGAAATAAATATAACAATACAAGGTATATATTTTGTAGTCGGAACATTTCTCTGTAACATGCTTTGTAGATGGCGATACAGTTTATATTGCCTAAGTGTGTAATATATATTGATTACCCATACAATTCAGCCATCGCAAATTTTAAGTTTTACGGTATAAAAAAAAGTAGATAGAGTTTCTAAATAATACAGTAAACACCATCGTGAAATTGACAAGGTGAATGATTTCGGATTAGTTTTGAAATTGAACGAGTGTGTGGAGCAAGCTTTGAGTGAATTTAAAGAAAGGTAATCAAATGTCGCAAATTTTGTTCAGGATGAACAAAATTAGCGATATTGGCTACACCCCTTTAATAAAATATGCACAGAAGTTCTAAAGCTAACTTCCTATTTCTTCAAGAACCTAATAGACGCTTACAATTTGAATTATGTCAGTGAAACCTAGCCGAAAATTTTTGAAAGACGTTGTTGATTCTGTAGTTTTTAATGGGTTGAGCGCTTTTGAATGGTTTGAGTGAGTGTTTGGAATGAATGAATGGAGCGCTGAGAGAGCGATTTAGAATAGTTTTGATTGAGTTGAATGTCAATTTCACGATGTAACTAATACTACTCACATTGTGTATGGTTTGTTCTTGTCACTAGAATCACCAGTAACGTCATCGCCACTACAGTTGATATAACCAACATACATGTTAGACCTACTTCTCTGTACGATCTCCCGAAACAAGGATTCGATTGTACACCACCCGGTCTGTAAAATTAGAGATGATAGACAGATCTGCAAGACGCCTCTTGGCGTCATAATTGGTGGATGACGAACCGTTTCCTCCAGGTATCTTGCTAATTAATTTTATTCTTTATTAAATCATTTTCACGATATTTTACCTCTCATCTCTGTTAGATCTGCCCTTTTCTCCATTTCCCTTCCTTTCAGCTCACATGAGCTTTGATTGCTCTTATTGTGAATACGCTGTGTCCAGCGCCAGTCGTCTGTCGTGCGTCAACATATTGCGTACCACATTTACTCTCAGAACTCTTGAAACAAAATTAGAGTGTTTTTTCCTATAACATCTCGAAAAATTTTGAGAACAGGTCACGTGAACAACAACAACAAAAAAAAAAAAAACCTACGTAAATAGGCTTAATTTTTTATAAAACTTGGGTAAAGTCTAGAAGCCATATTTTTTTATTTTTAAAAATGTCCTGAGAGGGGGGGGGGGCGTGGCACAAATGATGTTTCGGATGAGTTCTAATTCGATCAAGTAAGGTAAAAATCTTTGTCACTGAGAAAAGCATTAGTTATAAGAGGGCAAAATTGGTCCTAAACCAGAGTTAAAGCAAGTTTTAGAGGTAGTGGATCCGTAACAGTTACGCAACATTTCGGTACACATGATCTTTCACAATGTTGAGCGAGGTTTTCAAATGAAATCATTAAGAAACCTCGGTTGACACTGTTAAAGTTCATTGCCTCCGAAAGGTTGAAGAACTATTATAGGTCCACTACCTTACACGATGATTGAAAAATCACAAAACTTAAGCAATGCTGTTGGTTGTATTCTTCGAAGCCATCATTCTAACAAATTTTTCGGTTGATAAGGAAAATAAAGTTGACTGAGTGTTACACCACAAGGCGCACGACGTACGACGAGCAATGCCTAACAACTGGATATCCTATTGATATTTTTTGACCAGGTGAGCTAGAAACTTGTGTTTACTCTAGGGGTCATAATATTGGCACAGAAATCTTGAAATATTTGTCTCCGTGATTTCCTGTGCAAGTTTGAAAATGGGCCAAGTCGATCAAAGTCACAGAAAAATGTAAACTTTAGAGGTGTCATTGTTGGCTGATATGTTTATAAACTTGAGCAGAATGATTGTTTACATTTTCTTTCATATAAGAACGAAATCGCGACAAATTTGAAATATATGTAATGAAGAAGGCATTATCCTGAAAAATTAATTGAAATAGTTAAATAGTTGAAGATTGTTTTATAATAAATCGCTACTATATGGTTTTGTTTGTTTGAATTTGGTCTTACGCCGCTTTCAACAATCTGTCAGTTGTAACTCGGCGACTGGAGCACCTAATAATGGATTCCTGGTCTGTCTATCGCCAGTACTACCAATAAATCCCTTCATAGACCCCAGCTGCTATCTCACATAAATCTATGATTATCAACCAATTGGTGTGAGACAGATAGTCGAAAATGATGAGCGCCGCCGTTAGGGATTTAACCCGATACCTCCAGTCCGACGCACTCACAACTGCGCTGTGTCGGCGGCATCTACTATCTCGAAAACTAATTATCTTTGGAAGTTAAACTAACTTGTTTGAGTTGGAAGATAGCCAAGCCAGATAGAAAAAAAAGTCTGTTTAAAGTAAGATGATGTGTAGCAGAAGTGACCACATATTTGGCTTCGGTGGCCAGAAACTTGATCAAAAGAAATGTCAACGTATTTTAAAATAAATCTGACATAAGTAGATTTGCATTTTGAAACAAATTTTAAAAATTCAAAGGTGAGCGACATGGGTCTCTTTTGTCTCTAAAAGTACGAGACAATATTTTAAACGACGTTAATCGTAGACTTTCTGCAGTCAGCCGTTTCTGCACGCACGTGTTAATACAAATAAATTGTCTAGAACAAGGTTTCCTCGAAAACTCGGATAACTCAATAATTCACCACAAAATATAAATAAATTCCCCACGGGACAACAGCTTAAGAAATCTCACAATAACCACAAATCAACCGCAGTATTTCGAGACGACATATTCATATTAACCCTTGCCAGCCTAGGGTTCAAGATGATCATGTTCGCTAAACGTTTGAGATAGGCCTATTGTTACTCGATTTGCTCATAAACTTGTATGATTGGTACCCTTTTTAAAGTGAGAGGGCTTTGCCACTTTCCAAACCTAAATCTACATATAAAGGAGAAACAAATTCACATTAAAAATTATTCCTAGAGCTAATCCCTATATTTTGAGTATACTAAATCGAAATGTCTCAACGAGACTGTGTACCTTTAAAGGTGTACAGTAGATAATGCTCGAGCAACCACCTCTATTAAGCGACCACTTTTATTATGCGACCATCATAACAAGTCCCTTTGCAGTAAAAATATTTTAAAAGTTGGCATTATTTAAAGAAAAATGGTTTATTTTTTAATTTAATGATGTTGCAACCGATTAGAATCGGCACAACGAGAAGACTCTAATGGGTTCGAATAGCACAGGATTCAGTAAAAAATATACGAAAGTCGATAAATGCCATCAAAAAGGACCTGTCTCATGTATCATGAAATATTGTATCAAGCGACAATTTCCATAAGCGACCACTTTTTGGCTGTCTCCTAAGTGGTCGCTTAACACCAGTTTTACTGTATTTTCAAAATGAGCTTTGACGTATATGTAGAACCCACTACCATTTATCTGTTCAAATGATTTAAAAGGGCCATAATGCAATGCTACTCATCCAAAATTTGATCGAATTGAGTGTTGCCGTAAAAGTGATATGCAAGTTCCTTAATCTTATATCTTATAGCAAGGCTGTACGATATTCGCCATTTTGATTTGGATATGTAACAAAGTTACAAAATATATCAAAGACTGGAAAAAGATACCAGATAGACTAGATGTTTTGGAAATGTTTAAATAATATATCAGTAAAAGCTAGGAAACACTTGTCTTCCATAATGAAAATTGGCTAGCGAAATATGTCCGTCGACGTAGGCTATGACGTGGTTGCCATGCTTGGATAGGCCGATTTGAATTTTCAATAAGTTTTAAAATATAGTCTAGGAGGCAAAAAATTAAAATTTCGATCCGTTCAACATACCTGCCAGAAGAGGTTTGCCTTTAAAAATGAAAGATCCATCATATTTCAACACATTTAGGCACTTTGTAATGTCAAATTGTGGTAGCAGTTTTGTGTTAGACGCCTATGTTTGAACCAACCCTCCTCGAAAATATATACAAGCCGTAATACCTCATTGTGCAAATACCTGTCCAAATATCATTATCAAAACGACTTATTGTAGCATTTTCTGTCTTATTCATTTAAGATTCTGTGTGAATAAGATGATATCTCAAGCAAATAACCAATAAAATCGTTTAGTTTGTTATTTGTCAGGAAAAAATTACCCCACCCACCAAGTTAACGTTGACCTACAGAATTACTTCTAATAAGTCTTCTTTTTAAGTCTTAACAACCTGTTGTATATTTTTGCCCTAACCATAGTATGCAGTTAAAACAGTCTGTCATATTAAGCTTTTGGAGATACCAATCCACTACAACAACAATATCAACGACAATAACAACAAAACCTTGTGTATTCGAAAAGATTACTACTCAATGGCAACACATTTTCTATTCAATTTTGACTGTACCTGATTAAATTAGCAAATTGAATTTTTCATTGAAGTTTATATTAATACAAATGAAAATTTAATATTGATGCCTGTGCGTAGAGTTTGAGGTCGGACCCCCCCTCCGCGAAAAAAAAGCACTTGTTTCTACTCGGCCTCAATGGTGAAGCCTAGAACAATCATATTTGACATGTAATACAGAATTACTATTGTTGGCTTATACCATCATCTATATCTTAACTCGCTGTTCCAAAATACCACATAAAAGCTTCTTCTTTATTTGCAAGTAGTTGCGTGATCGTAAACTCAGTATGTTTGAACGTCAAAAATTAATGTATCAACAGTAATTTTGAACAAATAAGACAAACAAAAAAATTGAGGCGTTCCTGCAGTTATGAGTTTGTATGAAGTTTTTACTGGATGAATGTTGATGATATGAGTGCGTGTGAGTATACGTGGAGATTGATTGAACTCCAAAAGTTGTGTATCTTTTAGTTTCAAAAAAAATCCTTGAAACTGTTTCACAAACAACTTTCAATATCGGCAAGCAGCAGTGTCTTGTGGTCTATACAAAGATTTAATTGTCCTCAAATCTAATTTAGCAGATTGCAGTGAGATCTTTTTTTTTTAGAAAAGATATATACTGTAGCTTGAGTGGTTTCAAATCATCTTCTACAGAACCATTCGACCTGGAACTTTTAAATTTGCTAATTTTTAATTTTGGTGACTAATTCCATAAACTTAACATTTCCACTATGCCCACTTGCAGATCGGAAACATGTTTGACGGGGCAACATCATGTTTAAGACTGCGGAACGAACCATGTGACTGGGAGCTTGCCTTTTTACAGACTCGTTAGGTTTTGTGTAGGCCTACATGGTTACCAGTGAAGCGTTTGGTGCATCCTGCGGACATGCCATCCTTAATTCGCTTTCATGTATAACACGAATTTCGCGAATGTAAGTGACGGTCAAGGTTGGTATCTTTATTGGTGAAATTACCGAGCTCTTTGCGGTGTACGTTGGTGTGGATTCCGAGGTTCAGTGGTTAGGACGGTGGCGGTGGGATCAGAAGGTCCCGGGATCGAACCCCGACTAGACCGCGGGAATTTTCTGGGAAAAATCTATCTCCACCCAGGTGTACAAGTTGTACACTTGAGAGCCGAAAGCCAATGTGCTGTGGCGGCAAATGGCGCCAAGAATTTAAAGCCGGCACAGTGTTACTAGGTGATTGAAGGTTAAATGTAAAGTGGCTGCGCGAACCATCGGTTTGAAAACAGACTAAAAATTAAACTTTGTAGCTTTTTATTGGCTACTCAAACCAATGTGTGATATACGAATGAAGTTCGAAAATATGTATTTATTTTAGTTATACCTTATTCTGATTGTGCTGGTGGTTATTTTATTGTAATGGGCAATATTTCCTAATATCAATTAGTAGCTATAACGTGAGCAAATTTTTCGGATAGTCGTTCCAAAGATTTGAAAATAATCGAACAAGATTTTGTCTTATTACGATTGGCGACAAACAATAAACGTCTCCCTATAGCTCACAATGCACATATTCCAGCCTGAAATGGTCAATGGCAAAGAATTACTCTACGGCGCCACACATATTTGATAAGAAGCATGTAGATGCTATATTGCATAAATGGAGGAAATATTGAAACTTTACTCTCATTTGATACACACAGTACAATAATGACATGACATCAGGCTTGTTATTTACACAACTTTTCCATTGACAATGGTCTTAGCGAAGCTTTCTCTTGTTATGTCGCTTTAAAGTAAGACTAAGTTATTACAGAATTCTGAATCAGTATATTAGACGATTTGAAATGAAAAATGACTGTAAAATCGAAGGGCATTATTATGATAAAAATCTAAATGATAATCGAAAACTCTCTTGATCGATATATACACTGCAAACAGCAACGTTGCTTCTTCTCCCTTTTGTTAATAAAAGATCTTTTTCACACCCTGCTGGTGCTCTCTTTGAAAATCAAATTGGTAAAAGTTTGCGTTAACTAATAGTTAATAGATAAAATTTTAATGCTAAGAGAAAGTTACTTTTGGGGTTATTTAAAAGTCCCTTTTTGCCTGACATGACTTGGGTTTTTTTAGAAGTACCTTTTTGCCTGACATGCCATGTAAATTTGATGAGTAAAAAGAAGAAGAAACAATAAATATGTATTGATTTACAAAAATAAATAAATAAATAAATATGTGAGATTGTGAGATCCCAAAGCACACTATTTCGTTCATAAATTATTGAACTACTTCTAATGTGTGCTCTATCAACTGAAAAAATTTAGAAAAATGCCTTTTTCAAAAAAAGAATTTCAACCCAACGATCAATACTATTATTACATGGATCTTGATGAGCCTATTCGCAAGCAAAACACACTGACCGACAAAATATTATAATTATTTGATGAGATAAGTGATTTAGGCCAGAATCAGAGTAAGATTGCATCCGTTTTATACGTTCAACTCTGATATTTGAATCTCTTGCCATTTTAAGTTCTCTGCGTACACCAAACCTACTTATGACCGACACTTATAGTTTGATAACAATAATCCTACAGTATAGCAACGCATTATCGAATGATATTTCTTAAATCACTGCGACCTAACACAATTTTATATGTTGTACAAATAAAAGTCAGAAAGGTGAAATTTCGCGTTTTTTTTTTTTTTTTTAGAAAAGGTGGGTTTTTTTATACAACAACTTCTTAAGGCTAAAGATGAAGATCTCAACTCAAATCAAATGCAAAATAAAGTCTTTTATATAAGATATTAAATAAGAAGGGGAAAACAATTCGCTTATAAAATATCTTCCAGCTCATGTTATAATAGTATGACGAAATAGTCTATAGCTACTTCTCTGTGTACACTTAGCCACCATACTTTTACATTACACTAGATTTGGACAACACTTAACGTTCTAGAAGTGTTTAGGTACAGTAATGATTGTGTAAAGGAGTAATACAGTAAAATATATCATTACAAATTTCCCCAAATACACGAATCGTTGAGTATTAAACTTTTATGTAATTTGAGATTTTATCAGCATTTCTCTGTATACACTACACAAATGCTTAAGTATATTTTTATTTCAAAAAGATAACAGAGCCTGAAAAGTTACCAATTAACTTTAAATGCGATTTTTAGGTAAATGCGTTAAAGCTGCTCTTTCACAGATAGGGAAAATGTGATTTTTGGATTTTTTCGTAAAATAAAGTGACGGTAACGACCTCATCATGTTGAAGCCTTTGAAATAATACGAATCAATCTGGTAATGCATGGACGGAAAGTCTGATATTCCTGAATTTGGCGAAAAACATTCTGAAAAATAAAGCAACTACTAACGCCTTAAAAATTATTCTTCAATTTCGAGCCAACTATTTACGCATGCAAATTCTGCATGTTTGATTTATTCGATCAAAGATTAAGGTAAAAGTGTTTGACAGCTGGAAACTTCATATCATTAGAAGCGAAAATGAAAGATTTATCAAGGAAAGTGGCGATTTTGTATTTTATAGACTGGAAATAAATAGTCTGGATCCCTTACTGATCTTGACGCTTCAAAAAAATAAGTTACAAAATTATTGAAATATATTTTTTTTAGTGCCAATGCCCCTGGGCTATTCTTAATCGTCTAAAAATACACACATGTCCAAATCTTAAGCAAGTTTTATATCTTTTTCTATAAAAACTGTGAAAGAGCAGCTTTAATGTACTTTGTTCAGAAAGTTACAAAAAGTCACATAGGCGTTATAAGGTGGTGGGTGGGGGTAAATTAACAGATAAAAAAGAGCCTTTGCCATGATATAAGAGTATTCAGAATTGAGTATATTATCGCTTTATCTACAATTCTCAATAACCAATGATAAGAACTCATGAATATGGCTCAAAAACTTCTTACATGGTGTTTATAATGAGTACTTGTGTTCGTTAGTCACTATTTTGCTTTCATTTTTAGCGCTTAGGGTATGACTAAAAAAGGGCCGTTAACAAAAAGTGTATACCACAATTTGATATTACAACGTGACTGACCGTATCTAGGAAGGTTTAAAGATTGCATATCTGCAGTCAGACCTTTTCTGGCAGGTATGTTGAGCCAACTCGAATAATAAGCCTCGTACAGAAATTGCCGCCTAGTCTAATAGAAATGACGTTTAATGCAGACTAAAATAAGATCAATTTTTCTCACAGAAAAAAAACTTCGATATTACTCGAAAAAACAAGCGATTATTCTATTTTTTAAAAGCATGAATGAGACCAAATGTGACAATTCTAGGACACATTTTCCTAAAGCGCGTTATTTGACACGCGATTGCTATGCGACTTCATGGTGACGTCACTCTTTGGGTGCCGCTTAGATGACATCAGTTAGGGAAGAGTGAACGATAAGCGGGGCATTAGTTGTGATAATTTTATTGTTAAGGCGGTGAGTTTATCAAAATTATAATCTACCGTCATTCTTCGATAAACCAACGAAAAGCATTAAAGAAGTAAAATTAACAGTTCATAACAAGGTAAGGGCAAGGTTTACGAACATTAGAAATTGGCCCTGTAAAATCGACTTTTATGATTGAAATTGATCTCAGTGAAACCAAGTTTCCATCGTAACCCTCACCCCTTCTCTAAAATTGTAAAAAGAATATTTTTATAAGTTGGCCATTTCTTGCAAAAAATGCATTTAAAGTAGCCCTACAGGGCTTCATTTTTTTATGTTGCTTTAAACCACCTTCTTTTGAAAAAATAATGTAATTCTGTAGATTTTGGTTATTTATTGGCTTATTGCAAGGAAACTGTGTGGTTTTGGAATATATTTTATACATTATCGGAGAAACTGTGTATAGATGAAAAGAAAAAGAAAAGTTTTATCTGTACATTAGATATTTGAAAAATGCTGATTTTACAGGGCCAATTTCTAATGTTCGTGAACCCTATCCTTTAATCAGTTATTCGTACCCGCCGAATGTAACGACTGTCTCCTTTGTTGTAGGTATGTAGTGGTTAGTTTTACCATTCATTATCTGGCCGGTTGTCGACTCTGATTCACATGTTAATGGCTTTAACTCTGAAATACATATATAGAAAAAACACAGGATACCAGTTTAATATGAAATGAGGCAAAGCCTATGACCGGGGTCGACTGAGATCTACACTATTTAAGTTGATTTTTAATGAAAAGTAGTAGCACGCCAAAAGACGACAAAAACATCTAGTAATTGATATAGAAAGGACTGAAGGTGTCAAAATATTAAGATTTTTCATATTGATGAATTCACTTGTTTTTTGTGAATGTAATTATCCATTTATGAATCTGAGAATTCCTGCAAAATCATTGAAACGTTTGCAAGTGAAATTTTCAGCCGCTGCGATATAACTGAAGATTGTTGAAAGCGGAAAAGAATATAAAAATACCCCAACAATTTAGTTCTTGACATTCGTATACCTAATACAGTGTAGTAAAAAGTGTCCGGTGTAGAAACATGCAAGATGGCGGACGTAAACAACAATAAAGTGTAAGTACTTTCAATCTCAATAATACAGGTTAATTTCACTGATTGTGTTTAACAATAAACATTGTAACCAACATGAAATGTCCGATTTTCTTATTTACCCATCATTTTCTCGTGATACCTACTTCACAACTTGGTTCAATCGATAATGTTGGGTGAAAAGCAAAAACGAAATTAAAGCGGTGATGCGAAGATTCATTCGAGAATATTGAATTCATTTCAAATAAAATCACCAATGTCCCACGACCTATCGTAAGCACAAACCCACACAAACCACCCCAAATTTCGACAACTCTGAAAAAAGCATTGTGGAAAGAGATATTTTTGAGTTTTTGTAAATTGATAACTATCCAGTGTAGAAACAGGCCGGTTTTTTAAATTGGTACAGTGAATATACAAAGGGTTTGAGGAGATTTTGAACCAGTGTATATACAGTTTTTTTGAAAACGTGCAGACACATGGTTTGGAACAAATAACCGACAATACAAGTTAAGTTCCTCGAGGATTTTTTTTAAATAAAAATATCTATAGAGACTACAACATGATTAAAAAGGAATGACTTTCGGTCGCTAGTTTCCGAAAACAACAAAAAAACGCCAACCAGCAAACAGTTACGAAAGTAATGACTCTGATTTTGGCCGTTCTAACAGAGATCCAATTAGAACATTTAAATTACGTACGTGTTGATATTGTGCTCATTATCTAAATTATATGGGGGTAAAATTACATCTGTATGCCGAGTGAGTGACGTCACCACCAAATAAAATTGAACGGTAGCGTTATTTACCCTACTGAGCATTCGCAATGTTTTGGTCTATGCTCAACAATAAGAGGTGAACGCGAAGTACACCAAAATTGTGGTACTGTTTTAAAACGAGGCTGGCAATCGCCGTCGAATTCACAAATGAACGAGAGCGACTAGCTTGATTTATGCGCATACATGCACGATACCCTACATAGTCAAAGAATTTTACGCGCCCTTGGTTTTATTCCTAAGAAAAAAACGCGGAAAAAATGCTATAAACGAGTAATTATCTTTCCACATAATAAATTGATAAGTATTCTTGACCACATTAGGCGTCTCCTTTTCAAATGACCTGATATTCTTAATTATCGCATCCTTTTTGAAATTGGGCTAGTCTCAAACTGTTCAAAAATCATCTAGACTGCCTCGGTGGCCTAGTGGTAAATGCACTCGACCCGTGACCTGGAGGTCCGTGGTTCGAGCCCCACTGTCGCCGGGTGTGTTTATGGGCAAAACACTTAAAAGCCACCCACAGTTCACCCAGCTGTAAAATTGGGTAGCAGTGTGTTTAAACCACTGCTTCTCTCTCGGGGACGTGAAGACACCAGGATTGAGGGTTCGAGAGCCATTCAATAAGCTTAAGCTTTCGTCGCAATCGAACTAAAACAAATTAGTAATATAATAAATCATCTACATTACCCACAATTTTATTCAAATAGAGTAACAGAAAAAAGGAAGCGATAAACGACCCATTGTCTCATAAAATTTTGTATATTTTTTCTTCACTTTTATTTTCCTGGCAAACTGCCTTCGTGTATGAATCAAATAGCAAATATTATTTTAATTCCTTTTATCAAATCAAGACTGGAGTGTTCAAACAGACTCAATCACTCCGTCACATATTCATGCACAAACTTTTGAGGACACAAATAATGTGTATGATTAGCGAACAAATTGATTCTTGGCATTCGAGTTTTTAAAAAATCATCAGAACCGAAATCTATATTTGTTTTGTTTAATTGGGGTATAAAACAAAAAAATCGTTATAAATGTGATAAGGTTTTCAGGTCCATAACTGAACGAAAAGAAATCGTCTCTTCAATAATTATTTGACCATCCCGCCGTATTCCCTGTCAGTAACAGCGGTCCTTCTGACCGGACAACTCAGATACACGTGACAATAATTACGCGGATAATTAACCCGAAGAAGCCTAGTTCAGATATGTCCCCGATCACCCCAAATAACTAGTCATAACTCCACATGTGCGAAGTTTTGGAAATCCGTCTCCGATTTTTACTGAGTTGCGATCTTTTAACCCTTTGCTGTTTAATCCCTGCTTTTTACGTGCCTGTGATTTTATGATTGAGAAAAAACATTGTGAAAAAAGAAGAAATTGCTTCTGACAAGCAATTTCTTCTTTTTCCACACTATTTTCTACCCTACAGAATGGTTATTTTTCAAATTTATTCAACTTTAAATTCTCGTCTGCAAAACCCTTGAATTTGGACAGGTCCAAAATTTTGTAAAACAGGAAAAGGTTAAAGCGAGATCACAGTGAACAACCAGATTTAGTCTCCATCTCTGTACTGTTGTGCAAACGATACACGCGATTTTATTTACGTTTGGGGAACTTGTGTCGTGATGCAGTGGCGTAAATAAAATCGCGTGTATACTTATACAATCAATATTGTAACATGATGACCATGATGGTCCTTTATCGCCTACCTTCGTCTCTGTGATTCCTTAAATGACTATGAGGTCAATTATTGAGCAAAATGTATAATTGTAGGTTTATGACTGTTTTATGATAGACATTCTGACCAAGTCAATGAAGGTGGAACGCCTCTAAAGTGTAAACAAGAAAATTGTTATTAAGGCCCCTTTTCACATGGATCCTTCCCATTTTCAATAGGGTTCATCTTTGTGACCTGACAAACATTCAGACTAAGTTTCTTTATAATTTGGCCATATTTGTGACCTCCGGAATGTAAACAAGAAAATTGTCATTAAGGCCCCTTTTCCTGTGACATCAAATTGATCCTTCCCATTTTGAATAGGGTTCATCCTTGTGACCTGGCAAAGATTCTGACCATGTTTTATGAAGATTTGGCCTTATTTGTGGCCTCTGGAGTACAAACAAGAAACTTGTCATTAAGGCTCCTTTTCCCGTGGTATCGCATGGATCCTTACCGTTTCAATAGGGTTCACCCTTATGACTTGACAAACAGTCTTACCGAGTTTCATGAATATTGGGCATTATTTGTGGCCTCTAGAGTGTAAACAAGGAAATACATTATTTACAAAGGCCACTTTTTTCATGATATCGCATTGATCCTTCACAATTTCAATAGGGTTCATCCTTGTGACCTGACAAACGTTCTGATCAAGTTCCATGATGATTGGGCCATATTTGAGTTTGGAGTGTAAACAAGAAAAATTGTCCCAAAAGGCCCCTTTTTACATATCACAAGGATCCTTCACATTTTCAATAGGGTTTATCCTTGTGAACTAGCAAACATTCTGACAAACTTTCACGAAGATCGGGTTATTATTCTGGTCCCTAGAGTGTAAATACTTTTAAAATAGTTGACGTAGGACGACAGACATTCAATTGTCACAAAAGCTCACCTTTAGCACGATGTGTTTAGGTGAGCTTTGAAGTTCATTAACGTTTTCTTTTCATTATACTTTAAGAAAACATTATCACATTTTACTGCGTTACTCACTGAACAGAAATAAAACGTCATTACGGGCTTCGAGAGCCTTGAATAATGTCATGACAAATTGACTGTATGAAGCTGCTTTGACGTACACAGGGATTGAAAATGCACGGAGATAGAGATCAGGGCCTAAGGTTATGAAACTTTTTTCCTGCTTAACTACTCAATTTTCTCAAATTAAGAATAAAAGTAAATGTATTAACATAAAATGTGATATCAATAAGTTGTCATTTATAACAATTTATTCATATTATCTTTAATGTTCATACATTTATATTAGTATTTCAACGGAATTAGGGCTTATATCTCAAGCCGAAATTTGAGAAAATTTGGTCCGTGAAATCAAGGGTCATAGGAACCAGGCTTGTTTCTATTTCCATTTTCAATGGGTCATTTCTGTTTAAAAGGGTTTATCATAGGTGACAAAGATTTTGGATTCTTCATTAGTTTTGGTACCAAAAGAGCGTAAACAGACAAAAGGTCAATGAAGTCCTATTTCCAGTCTTTTCAACGCTCCCATTCTAAGTAAAGTGGAACTATATGATCCGGCGAAGACTTATTTTCAGCAAGATTGCTCACGCCGCTAGACGGATAACGGACGTCATATAGTAGACATTCAAGGACCACAAAAGCCCATAATGATATTGGCGTGCTTAAATGAATTGAAGCCGTGCCCGGCTCAGTCGGTAACGTGTTTGGCTGTTAATCCGAATCCCCGCACGGCCAACTTTGATCTGACATTTGACAAAGGCGTCAATTGTCTCCCACCAATACGCGAATGATAAGAAGCACTCTTAAGCGTTCGAAAAAAGCTAAACTTATTAGATACCAACTAAGGACAAAGTTGTCTATTGCTGATGAAAATCCTGGCTAGGTTTGAATAGTTCTTTTGGTAGCTTAGAGAGTGTTTTGAGAATTTGCAATATAGTTTAACTATTGAGTCTGGTTTTCAGATGTTGCGCATGAACTGAGAACATTGGAATACTGTACTTTGATGTTTAAAACAATCAGAATAATTACCACTGTGCGACAAAAATCTGGAAACTATAGCTTGAATAGGCAGGAGTTACAGGGTTTTAGTCGCGCTCTGACGATATATTACAGTTCATTGACAACCGATGTATTCAACACTCTTCCCGAATTTTAAACGTCAATAACACCAAGAACAGAATATCGTCGATTTTCCCCCAAAACCTCGTAACTGAGGTTCGAATAAAGCTGTAGTTACGAGGTGTAAATTCAAACATGTTGAAAGATTGAAACTCACCCTTATACATTAACAGATCCCAGAAATCGTTTAAACATTCGTTTGACAATTGTAGACAAATGATTAATCTCTCTTTTGTAAAGAAAAATAGAGATAATCTAAAAGCATCCATATTCGTCTAAAGCCAATGGGCATTGTTTAAAACATGACGACTGTTAAAAAATTGCTTCAGTTTTTCGTTTGTGTTTGGTTTAACTTTACTATCAACATTATTGCAATTATATCGCGGCGGCTGATATAACTACGTGTACTATCGGTTTCCTTTTGTTACTCATATAACCACATAAAACATTCGAACAATAAGCTACTAGTCCTGCTGAGGCATACCAATTATCATGGGATTTTTCGGCTCTTGTCATATTGACTTTAGTCAAATGTCAGATGAAACAAACTTTCACAAAAACAAAGAACATAAATATCCGTTTAGGCATATTTACGAAAAAAAAAAAAAAAATGTGTGTTTGTAGTCGGACTTTTCAATAACTTCTCAAGTGCTCAAATTGAAAACTGGGATCAAACTGTGTGGATGAGAGCTGAAATTATTACAACTTGAATAGCTACAGTTACGATGTTAAGGTTGTCCATCAACGCTATATTTTTTTGTTCCATTACTTTAAATTTAATTTTGGTTATTAAGGTAGTGGGCCCGTAATAGTTCCGCAACATTTTGGAACTCACGAACTTTTACAATGTTGACCGAGGTTTCATAATGAAAATCATTATGAAACCTCGGTTAACACTTCTAAAGTTCATTACTTCCGAAACGTTGCGGGAATATTACGGGTCCACTGCCTTAAATATCCGAGGTTGTGTGTCATGTCGAAGATCAAGGGGCGTGACCATCTATCCATCATGGTTTACCTTGATCCGTAGTTTTGTCCATCTTCCCAACCTATATACTTGAAGATCACTGAGGCCCATCTAGTCTGACTGGGATCAATAATAAAAAAGTTTTAAAATTATACAACCACCTCTGAATATCTGAAAATAAAATAAATCAATGAATAATAATATCTATAAGAGATAATTTTTAAAGAGGAATGAATTTGTTCGTACAAAATTTACAAAGCGGTGATAATGATTGTGATATTTTGTTATGTATTGATATTCCACGAGTCTTGTATATAGACAAAATCTTTCTTACAAGAAACCCTAATCCTTGGAGAAAACAGGGACCCAACTTTTTTGCCCTTCGTTCAGGATTACAAAACGGTGTCAGTTGTTTGCGAAATAAGACGTCATGTTCCTTGTCTAGAAATCCTTAATTACGTTTGGTCGCCTCTAAGTGGTACGAGAAAATTAATCCTTCATATATGACTTTCGAAAAGAACGGCTGATCTAACCTCGTCTAGTGCGTTAAATTAAAATGCTCACCAAGACTAGATTGATAACTTTTCGGTTCTAGCCCAGGAAACGATCAGCTTGATACTTGATTATAGTCGCGACTCATTATTTGATAGATCATAAGTTTTCTAGAATATCAGCTTTTATTGTAGCTTATGGCATTTTATCAAGTATTATGTTTACGAATCAAACGAAAGTCAATCTTGCTTGAGAGACCACGTCTATTAAGCGACCATTTTTATTAAACGACCGGTTTCAAAATGCCCTTCTTTACATCAAAATATCTTAAAAGTTGTTAGAGAGGATTTACAAATTATCAAAAATGAATCATATTTTGCTAAAACTAACCAAAATCGTCTCAACGAGACGATTCTATTGAGTTTCAGCAATATAGGATTAATGAGAGTTTTGGAATAATGTGAATATTAAATCAAAAGGTATGTTTCTTTTTTGAAAACGACAGTGTATTGAGCGTCCATTTCCTTAAACGACCGCTGTTTGACGGTCCCGTTAGTGGTCGCTGAAAACAAGTTCTACTGTATTTGAAAATGCGCATAAAGACATAAAAGCAACTAGTTGCGAATGAGACACAATGCATCCATACCTTCGATTTTTCGTCTCCAATATGCTGTGTTATTGTAAATCCTTTATATCATTGCATTAAATGTACACAAAGAAAGCATGAATCAACCCAGTATGGCGACAACTGCATCACGCTTACAATCCAATCTTAAACAGAATTGCCCGTACTCGACGCGTATACTAGATGAATACTAAATAGACGTGCGATTACAGAATTCCAATATGACAGACACAGAAATAGTCAAAGATGTAAGGCTGTGTGAGAGAAAACATTCACTCGTAAATTTCCTTGATCCCGGATCAAGTCTTGCGTTAAAATATTGGTTTTTACGGAGACACGAGGAAACTTTCTGGTCGTTCACAAACACTTCTTGATTCTTTAGAAAAACATGAGAGAGCTGAACTGAGACGAACCTCTGTGCAATGGCATCAGATTTACATGCAGATATTCGATAAACACATGGTTTGGCTGTAGAAATTGTTTTTCTTTTTTTCTTTTCGATAAAAATACGGCAAACATTATTTTAAATAAGCAATAGCAGTGCCGCGGAAACGTGCCATTTGGAAACTCCGTGAAAATGAAAGGACTGCATCAGTGACTTATGTCCTAACATTTGGGACGTTTTGTTTTGTAATTTCGATAAAACAACCTTGTTCTTATATGTACATGTATGCATTTTGATAATAATTATAATGATATTCCATGCAAACAATTACTTTTTCGGCTGACAGCTTTACCGCAGCAAATCATGGGAAATTGTTTATATGATTTGAGTGTAGAGTTACTGAAACAAAGTTTCAATAATATCTCGTCGATATTGGTACCACACTAGTAGAAACACTACATCCTACCACGATATTTTTTATGTTATTTAAATGCAAAGTTTGGGCTTTCAAAAGCTCGCTTTATAATGCCATCAATTGTATAAATCAAAGAACATTAAAATATTGCAATCTCTCTTTTCATGAGGGGTTTCCCGACATGAATAGGGAATGGGATTTGATCGCAAGACACTGTATTATTCCGTACGACAAATTCTTACAATGAAACCATCTCCGAAAGCACTGGACCATTTATTATTTGTGGAAATTACTTGTAAAAATACGCCTACGCTTATTTTAAACATTTTATTCGGCCCAAAAACTAGGGTTGTCATGACAACCAAAGTTGAATAAAAACGCACATTTGAAATTTATGTTCTCCTTTATCAGTAGGCCAAAATCGATTTAATTTTTCTCATGGATTATTAGTTCATAGACGTTTATAATGAAGGTCCCGAAAGGCGATTCTGCTGGCGAACTTCAGTATGTACTTAAATCCCCATTTAATATTGCTGACATTTGCATGTCAAGTTTTAGTAAAAAGAATGCCAATAAGAGAAACCATATACAGGAAAAAGCACAATACAATGATGTCATTTGTCAAAAAGAGCTGAAAATTTTGGTTTTATGTAATAAAATAATATCTCAATTTCCCAAAAAAACTTTTTCATGATATAGTATTTTATAAACTGAAATCTGATATTTCAAAACAATTGGCTTTAAACCAGTAACTGGTACAAAACGTAATGTTAACATAAGATGTAGATGTAATGCTAAATCATAACATTCAACAATTGCCAAAAACGACGATAAATATCTTAATTACCAACAATTTTGAATGATGCAATGCGAAAGCATGAAAAACGTGTACAAAGCGCACCTATAGAACAAAGCGGTAAAATACAGAAAAGACCGACTTGCTTTGCAGACGATGCTATTGATGATCTATCTAATATTTCAACCACTTGTGCTTACACCACACGCCTTTTTTGGCAGAGTTAAATATATACAGTGGAAATGGCACATTTTGAAAGTCAATGACAATTCAAAAAACGTTAATTGGCTAAAAAACTTTGCATGACTTAAACAGTTTTCTTTGTTCTAGAAGTACATCCCTATATAATGATACGGGAGGCTAAAACGGACAAGAAAGTAACCGTGTTAAAATTCCTAGAGATTTTTGTTCCCGGTTTGATTTTTAACAAATCAGCGTTTTCACTCTGGAAAATCGCCAGAGAATGACTGTTTGGCCACAAGGGGCATTGTACGTCGGTGAAGGGAAAGGACTCGGCTGCAATAATCAGCTTTATTTAGACAATTTTAAGTCTTTTTCTGATGCAGAAGGCCAACGGCCTTTATACATGTATTTTGCCATGATTATCTGTTTAAAGAGCTATATGAAATTGCTATAAACATCATATTTGGGCCTGCAATAGAGGAATTAGCTCTACATGGTTTTCCTTGGGTGTCTCGATGTAGATGAACGAATCAGGACTAAATGCTCCTTAAATTTGTTTTCTCGGCCGTTTTTCTTAGTTTCTACCAGACGCCAGTAAATTGTTTCAAGAAATAGTGAAATGAGATAATTTCTTTATCATGCTGCATATCAGATATAATGAATCTACCGTAAGCGCTGTAATACAACCCAGTGAGTTTATTAGAACCATCAGTTTTTTTAGAAGGGGTGGGGAGGATCGATTTAATACAAAAGCTTAACATTTGATCAGGAAAAGTTATATCGACAAATCCTTTGTAATTATGACAAGGATTAAGTGGGGAAGGGGGTTATTTGAGGCTTCAAGTTTTCTGGAAACCGTACCCAAATGGTATAGATTTTAAAGTCCGAAGAGAGTTTATAATAGAGCATATAGTTTACAGTAGGGGTTTATAAAAGAATATAGAGGGCATTTGGAATTTTTTGTGGTATGTTTTGAAATCATTATCATCCTTTACGTTTCATAAAACAAAATATGTAGTACTTAAAAATAAGAGTCTAAAAAATCTAAAATAAACGACACCAAGCTTCTTTATTATCCATGGTAGACACGTAGACTTAAGAGTAACGTTTAGACGTGCAAAATGGCGGACCTTGATTGAATTTGTCCCGGATATATCACAATTCATCTCATTTTTGCATTGAAAAATAGAATAGTCGTTCAGTGAATAATAACATATTATAATCGATAAAACTTTCATTTCGAGAACATCAAAACGCTCTATATCGTGCACCCAATCAAAGATTAATCTATCTTACAATTGGTCTTACAGACGAACAAATAACATCTATGTCAATAACAAATATGTACTTGACACTTCTTAAATTAGGCCAATCCAAGATATGTATTTGGAGAAGTAATAACTTACATTTTCCTATCCGAGAACTCTAATCATTGTCCATATATATCCCCTTACAATATAAATATCTTTTCTACAAAATATATAATCACGAGCAATGAA
This sequence comes from Fragum whitleyi, assembly GCA_948146395.1. Lineage (NCBI taxonomy): Eukaryota > Metazoa > Mollusca > Bivalvia > Cardiida > Cardiidae > Fragum > Fragum whitleyi. The sequence goes on along the minus strand of OX411554.1, from coordinate 33,885,127 downwards.
AACGCACCACCTGAATTTTTTCTCGTATAATTATTTAATGTAGCAAAACATCAGACATGAAAATTGCCAATCTAGATAAATTTGTAATGGACCATTTACTATACAATAATGTGAGAGTAAGCTCGGAAACGGTCGAAGGCTTTTTAATGTATGACTTAAGGAAATAGTTACAAATCTTTAATCTTGTATCTGCAAAGTAGGTTTGCAAACCCTTTCTGTTTTTTGATTTTGGTAACATAACCTCTAGCTCAGTAGAAAATGCTCGCTTTCACTATGTGGAACGGTTGCCATAGTCTAGACAGTTGATTCGTGCATAGGCTAAAGCTCATTAATTTCAAGGGCTTAACCGTATCCTCGACGTCGCTGTTGGACCTTAACATGTCATTTGGAGTTCAAATCACTCGAAAACACAAGTATCAAAACGTTAATTACGATTCTTTGATTTTGATGAAAAATTACATACTGTCAATCCCTTACCATACGTGAATTGAGATCACTAAACTGCTTTTTTCTTAAATTTGGTTACTGTATTTTCATTCTCTATGAAACAGTTCTTTTGATTATGCAATTCAAAACTTATTTAAAAAAACAAATTAAATGAGCAAGCCAAAAGGGCCTTTTTAATGACCAACAAACAAACAGCGACGTCTTATGGTTGATGTTAAGACATGCAATGTCTACATGTACCTTTATAGGTTGAAAGACGATAAAAACTGAGTCGATTGAAAAAATTATGATTTATGACTGTTTGTGCAAGTTGTTTCGGTGGTGCGTTTTCATTGCGCTTGAGTATATTACATGTATTTTAGGACATTTATTTTTTCTTAAAGAAAGTAATTGTCTACATTTAGTCCATATTTTGATTATTGTATCTCGCAAATATTTTCGTTTGCACGAATATATTCTTTTTATACCTTTAAACTGGATAATTATATTCTTTTAAGTCCGTATTTAGAAACTTTACAACATAAATATTTGTTATCGAACTATTGTTATCTTTATAGAATTTTCCAACACATCACACACCTTAAATTTGCGTGTTTAACAAATCAAATACGTACAAATGTAGTTAGATCAACACCTAATATCACTTTATGGGAAAGGCCTCCACAGGCAAAAT